>JAFEMH010002498.1:0-337077 GCA_022495995.1 Adenophora triphylla var. japonica | reverse complement strand
ACTAGTTTGTAGTTTCAAATAGGACGGCTTTTGAATGATGATATAGTTTAAAATGCGACAAACAAATAATTTATTCAACATAAGGCATGAAAATTTGAAGCTGAGTATGTGAATAAGAAAGAATGAATTCAGATAGACTCATATGTTCCCAATAATAAATATTCCCTCAATCCCAACATAAGCTATCCATTTTTTTCATTGCACGCAAATTAAGAAAATGGATGGAAAGGAAAATATGTTGTGAGTGTAATTTAAAAATAGGAGAGAGAATGAGTGGAGAGGAATAGTAAATTATAATGGTGTTGTGAGTCTTAAAGTAACATACAGAGAGAGATGAGAGGAGGAAATAGTAAAGATTCTTTGTCAAAAAGGAAAGTAGAAAGCTTTTAACGGGACACCCAAAATGACAAAATGGGAAGCTATGCTGGGCACGGAAAGATTATGACTTAACAAGAGTAGATGACGAGTATTATTAAGCTTATTTATTGGAGCTCATTTATTGATGGGAAGAACTTAATCCTCGAATAAGTTTGAGCGTCGTCAATTTTCTTTTATTGATTCTTATGTCATGTCTATAAACGAAAATTCATGGGCGGTGTTTATATGCGATTGAAATTCTTTTAAGGAAACATGTATTTGGTCATGGTCAACTTTATGTTGCTTTCTCTAGAGGCACCCAGTCATGTATGCTCTTCATCTTTGGAAGTCAAAGCCTACAGAAGATAGTTAGTAAACAAAGTATACTATGAAGGTTTTGTTTATGGCGGTTTTCCCAAATGTGTAATACATATCTCTTATCCCTGTATTAATAATTTGCTTTCTTAATATATACTCTAGCCAAATCTGTCCCAACAGAAAGGGCAATTTTTGTAGGCTCATTGGCGCGGAAATTAAGAAATGAATAAGGAAAGTAATGTAAAAAAGAGAAAAAAATATTTAAATGTTATAAGATATGAAAAATTAACTAGGAGAGAGAAATAGATGAAAGAATAGTTAGGAGAGGGAATGTTTCATGAGTGTAAAAGTAAAAGTAAAGTAAGAGAGAGAGAATGAGTGGTAGAGGGCTGAACAAAAAAAAATCGACGGATCGGGCCGATAGAACCTGGGATCGTAATTAATCGTAAAACCTGACGAATCCAAATAGAATTGATTTGGTTCTCCCGTCCCAAATTTATATGGAGAACCGATTATTCGGGTCAGTCCCGGGTTTTGAAAAAATACATATATGGTCCTGAACCAAATCCTAACTGATTATGTATATATTATGTATAATAAATATATATATATATATATATATATATATATATATATATATATATATATATATATATATAAGGGCATATATATATATATATATATATATATATATATATATATATATATATATATATATATTACATATTATTATTATTATTATATATAGTTATTATTATTATTATTATTATATATATATATATATATATATATATATATATAATATAATATAATATATATATATATATATATATATATATATATATATATATATATATATATATATATATATATATATATATATTTATTCATAATTTCAAATTTACCGTTATTAAGCATGGAACTTTCGATTTTCGATTTTCAACTTTGTTTATGTACCACGTAATCGTCCTATATTTTTTATTTGAACTTTGTATATATATATATATATATATATATATATATATATATATATATATATATATTTATTCATAATTTCAAATTTACTCGTTATTAAGCATGGAACTTTCTGGTTTTCGATTTTCAACTTTGTTTATGTAACGTAATCGTCCTATATTTTTTATTTGAACTTTGTTCCTCTATTTCATTAAATTTGTTGTATTTCTAAATATTTTTATTTGAACTTTGTTTATGTAATCGTCTTATATGTTGGTTTCACTAAAAAATAGTTTGTTGACGTGTTTTTATCTTTTAAGAAGAAATATAATAGTAGTGTAACTTTGTGTGAACCGATGGAGACCGGACATGGACCGAACCATTGGAACCGGACCAATGCTGGACTCCAGCCTCCCTAGTAGTTGTAAGATGGTCTCGGGTCCTCGATCCCATGAATTTCCATGGTAGAGCCGAACACTGGTCCGATCCCCGTTTCTTTTTTTAAATTTTGATACAAAATTCGGACAAATTCGGGATCTCCTGAAGTCACCCCTGCAATGAAGGGGTAGGGAAGAGTATAAAAATAATAAAAACTTTCCTTTTTTGGGGGTTATGCCCTTTTAAATGGAACGCCCAAAAAGAAAATGCACTGTACTCTCTCAGCTTTATACGGGCGGGACGGAGTGAGTATATGAATGTGTGTAGTTGTATGTGTTGACTTCATAAAGATCAATATTATTAAATTTTGTAATGCTTTGTTTACGGATGTATATGAAGCATATTAATTTGTAATGCTTCCTTTTTTTTTTTTGTGTTTGATTATCATTTTTTTACTTTCGTAAATAGAGCATTTTATATCTGGCACTGCATCGCACGAGTGATACGTTAGTTTTTACAAAAACGTTTAGAGATAAAGTTTTTTACAAAAAGATATTCATTTTCATATAAAATCAGAAATCTTATTGAATTTGAACATTTATTATTTATTTAGATATTATTTATTTAGAGACGAAGGAAATACTTTTATTTTTATACAAGAATAAAAATGGGACAGTTAATTTAAATTCATTTTGGTATAAACCCGTCTTTTGCTCATTATCATTTGACTGAACAACCACCAAACTCGGTCAAAATTAACTAACTGTTTAACCCACCATACATTTTCCCGCCATCTCCGCCAGCTAACCACCACCACCACCACCCTATATAAACTCCATTTCCCTCTCAGCATATACCTCATTCTTTGAATAAAGCAGTTCTTCTCTACCCATTCTAGAGAAAGTACTGCATTCCGAGAATCAAAATCCCAAAAAAGAGAATAAAGACCTCTTTCTCCGGCCACCGACCACCGCCAATCACCGCCATCACCCTCTTCCAATAAAAGAACAAAACGATGGCCCGTCAATTGGTTGTTCTCGCCCTCATCTTCGTCGCCCTTGTTGGGCTAGTCTCCGCAGAGGCCCCAACCGGCGCCCCTGCCGCCACCCCCACCGCCGCTACACCCAAGGCTAGCGAGGCCACCACCCCGGCTGCCGCACCCAAGGCAGCAGCTGCCACACCCGCTGCCACTCCTTCTGCTACCCCTTCTGCTGCCCCTAAGGCCGCCACTCCATCCGCCGCCACCCCTGCCGCCACTCCCGCCGCATCCCAAACTGACTCTCCCTCATCCGCACCTTCTGCTGAAACCCCTGCCTCCTCCACCGACTCCCCAGCATCATCCCCTGATGCTGATGCCGCCTCATCTCCACCATCACCCACCGCTGACTCACCACTTGCCAGCCCACCTGCCCCCACCGCTGCCAGTCCCGTAGCTGATGATGCACCTGCACCCGCACCAAAGAAGAGCGGTGCCGCCACTTTGAAGGTCTCTGCCACAGCCGGTGCCGCCGTTGTTGCCAGTTTCTTCTTTTAAATTTGTGTTCATGTGTTTTCATGAACAAGTTTGATAAATTTGTAGTAGTGATTTTAAATTTAATTGATTCTTACATTATAATTTTATGGGCGTTTAATTATAAGCTCATAATTTCAAAGAAATGAAAGCCCTGGCATTTAGATTAATCATTAATTTGTAATGTACTAATAAAATTTTGAGGTTAATTTTTTGTTAGCAATAATAGAAACACATTCTTTTTGTTCTGCATTTTTTCCCATTTATCTTATCGATATAGCACGAAACGAAACGAGCGTAGCCTGAGTAGCAACAGGAATAGGACCAAGGCAAAGCGCACGACAGCGAACATTTAGAAACTCGACCGTGCAAAGCTAACGATCAGAGATGGTTTTTGGCCGACCTAGTTGCACGACCGTGCAACGGAGTTTTAACAGACTTTGTGTTATTTCTTGTTTAACCCTAAATACTGTATAACCGAAAATCATATAACCATCTATCCAATCTGCAACTCTCGATTCAATAGTTAACTGTTGCCAATGAGTTTAGGATAAGTTATCCTAAACTCAAAAGGTTCAACAGTTTCTACGTACAGTTAATCTAGAGCTACGACTCGTAACTCTAGATTAACTATGTTTCTAGATATTGTTGTACAAGTTTTATGTAGAAACTAATCTCTTTAGAAATGTTTTGCAATAACAAAGATATGTCTGCTACAAAACAGTGCCCTTTCTCTGTGTATGTGTGTGTGAAAATGGGAGAGGGAAACTGATAGAGAGAGATTGTGGCCGTTGGATCCGAGACTTGTGCAAACTACACACAGAAGTACCTTATTCTATAGTAAGAAAGTACTTTTGTGCGATAGTACTGCGCACAAGCCTGAATCCTGCATGCGTGTGCACAAGCCTGAATCCTGCATGCGTGTGCGATAGTAACATGAGTTAAATCACATAGTAACACAATTAATTCACTGAATAACACGATTACATTGTAGCGTTCACGTAAAAATAATTTAGTAACATGAATTATATTAATACATTCTATAGTAAGAAATAAGTACTTTTGCGCGATAGTACTGCGCACAAGCCTGAATCCTGCATGCGTGTGCATGTCAATACATTCTATAGTAAGAAAGAATGCATGTTAATACATTCTATAGTAAGAAAGAAGTACTTTTGTGCGATAGTACCGAGCACAGGCCCGAATCCAACATGCGTGTGCATGTGCCACATGTTAATACATTCTATAGTAAGAAATAAGTACTTTTGTGCGATAGTACTGCACACAAGCCCGAATCCCGCCTCAGGCCCGAATCCCGCCTGCGTGTGCACATGTGCATGCAGGTGGGACAGGGAAACTGATAGGGAGAGATTGTGAGTGAAACTATAAAACTATTGATGCTTGCAAATGGCCATTCTGCAGGAAATGAAAATGCCATTTCCTGCCTTGAAAAGAACTAAATTTCCTAGTTTGGCCAAAATCACCATTCTGGTCTTTACAAATTGAAATCAGGAGCTGAAGAATAAGCTTAAATAAATATTATGCATACAGTTACAAATTGAATAAAGACATAATACAGAAAATCACAAAAACCATGAATGTTTGGTCTGAAACCAAGACACTAAGCTACAACAAATTCTTCTGACGACAGACGAGGAGACAGGGCAAGAAGAGTGAGGGGATTTCTATTCCTTCTTTCTGGAGTCTTTGAGTTGACCTCTCTTTCGGATTGCGAGACAGAACCGTAGACGCCAAGCATCAATAGCAGACTCTGGCAACAAGTGAGCCAAAGCCCACATAACTGAATGTGGCCAGTAAGGAGTGCACCGTGGCTCGTAGCCTATCCAGCGCATGGCTGCACGAGCATAACCATCTGTTGATGGTACAAAGAATGATGACCTTTTGATCGATGCCATCTTTGTAGCAACATATAGTGGTACCTATAAAAAAAGGGGCCCTTAATTGAAAATAGAAGGATATTGTCTCCAATATATTTTTAATGATTAAATGAGTTACATTTTACAATAACACGAGTTACATCTTCTAATAACACGGGTTATATTTTAACGGCATGCAAGAACATTATAGTAACGTGAGTTACATTCTATAGTAAGGATTTCGGACTTCTGTGTGGTTGGACTGCACAGGCCCGAAATCCGTTCTAACAATGTTCCATCTTAATCACTCTCTGACTCAGAGTGACATAACTATAACATGATCTATCTCTGACTTATGAAGAGTAACTTACGTTTAGCCTTGTCAAAACTTTTTAGGTTCACATTACGACTCAAGACTAGAGAAACTGAAACCACACCAAATCTGCTCCAATATAAAAGCATGAAAAGAAGATGACAATGGCAAGTTCACAATATTCATGCAGGAAAGAAAGTTGCTCGAATACTTTTCAAACTTGAGCATACCTGACACTGCACATCAATACCGCTCCTCTTGTATTCGACATAGAGGCATCTTGAGAACTGATCAATATATCTGCAAGTAAATATACTAATAATGTCATTCAACAACTCAGAATGAAAAGGGTCAATACTGGAACATAGATCCATAGATCTCAATTACTTTTTCAAATTGGATTTCTAAATAATTGATAACTTAATCTATTACAACAATGACACTTGGAGAGTGAAATCATTGGTAGAGATTGAAACTTTGACATTCCGTGTAGGGCAATGCTAGGGGCACAAAACTAGTTTACAAAAAGATGGATACAAAAATGAGGTGACGATATTTTATTGGTTGCATCGATTGTGGACCCGTTCAATCTAATTAAAAGCACCAACAAATTATGATCTAAAATCAATTAATGCAAAGATTAAATAAAGTGTAAAGAAAAAAGGCTTACGCTTTAGTGGCGGCATAAACTGCATAAAGAGGATCAGAAGGGATAACAATGGCGGCACCAGAACCAATATTAACAATAGCCCCTTTCTTCCTCTTAATCATTCCGGGCAACACCGCCTGAGTAACTTTCGTAGTCCCTTCAACATTAATCTTAATCAAATCCGCCAACAATTTCTCATCGACTTCATGAAAAAACCTCGCATACGGATACGAAATCCCAACATTATTAATCAAAACCCCAACATCCAACCCATCAATTACTTCTTTAATCCTCTCAACACCTTCATCCAAGTTACCGGAGAAATCAACGACGACAGTCTTGATCTGGATTTTTCCGAATTTAGCCGTGATTGAATCCGAGACGTCGGTAAGCTTGTCAGGGTTCCGGCCGACTAGAACTAAGTTAAGGCCTTTTCGGGCTAACTGGAAGGCAAAACCTTTTCCGATGCCGTCAGTAGGGCCGGTAACGAGTGCCCATGAGCCGTATTTCTTGAGGTTTTTGGGAGGTCGGAGGAAATTGATGTATACCCAGTTGAGGAAAGAGATGGAGGATTTGAGGAGGGAGAAAGAAGCGAGGGATAAGAGGATTAGAAGCCAAATGGGTTGAGATTTGAGGTGTTGTCCAATGGAGGAACAAAGCTCCATGTATACCCGGTAACGAATGCCTTTTTTTTAAAGAATTTCGTTAAAAAAATTACTCCCTTAGTTCCCAATAAAGGCTTCACTAATTACCTAATTACCCAAAAGGGCGTCCCGTTAGAAGCTTCACCTTTCCTTTTTTGGCAAAAAATATTTACTATTTCGTCCACCCATTCTCTCTCCTATATTATTTTAATACTCACAACACCATTATAATTTACTATTCCCTCCACTAATTTTCTCTCTCCTATTTTCAAATTACACTCACAACATTTTTTTTTCCTCCCATTTTCATAATTTGCATGCCCACCCAAAAGAGTGAAGCACTTATTGGGACGGAGGGAGTATGTCTTTTATGAAATGGTACTTGATATTTAAAATTATCCATTTTACCCCCTTTCGTTCGCTTAATTTTAAAAATTTGACAAATTTGAACTATAATAATTAGTAATATTTATAATAGAGTTATTATTATTATCTAAATTATAATTTTCTTAATTTAAAGTAAACATATTATTAAAAAAATTTATAAAAATATTATTTGAAATTATTTTTATATTTATATGATGGCGTCTTGGTTGAAGAAATTAATTAAAGGAAGGTTATGGGTAGGAATCAAGAGACAGTTGGGCAATTAAGATGTGGTAAGATGTGGTATGGAAGAAAATTGCGCAATTAAAATCATAGGTTGCTGACTTTTGTTGGGGTTGACCACCTAAATTCAAAACAAACAATTTAAAATAATCTAATGAAATAACTTGATGTCATGTCGCTACTACTACGATTGATTTAAAGGAGGATGACGAAATCTCTCAAAATTTGACTTAACAATCGGTGTCGAAAACGAAACGATAAAGATGAAAATGATTTTTGGGATTTATACTGATAAAAAACGACATCGCTTTAGCTTTAGGATAATATATTTATAAAAATATTAAAAAAGCAAGGCGAATCTCGATGATATGCGTTGCCCAAACTGACTAATCAGTCGTGGGATGTCTAAGTAACGATTTTCTAACTGAACACATTTCTAGGTAGATTAAAAGTTAATCACAGCGTTTCATGACCGTCTAGCGCTTAGGCTATCTAAGCGAGTGACTTTTAGAACACTAATTATTAGTCATTAAGAATTTGATTTTAATCATAATTTCTTTTTAAATGTCCTTTTTATTTTTTAAAATATAAACATTTAAATACGTATTAACATAATAAAACATTGAATACATAACAAAAGTTCAACACATGATGGTGGCAGATGGTGTTTGAAAGTTGTCTGTTTTTATTATTACTGCTCTGTCCCTAGATGAATACTATTTAAATATAAAAAGTATTTATTTCAAAATAAATTTTATTTTTGCTAAAAACAAATTATTTCTAAATATTTTTCTATCACTTTTTTGTTAGTCAAATTATTATTATAAAATTAAATATGTAGAAAGTGGATAGCAAGAATATTTAAGAGGCATTTACAAAAAACTATTTTAGAAAGATGAAAATTACAAAAAAAAATACATAAGTTCGAAATTACAATTTTTTTTATCAGTTTTGGTCAAACAACTGATAATCTCAGTTATCACTTGTTTATAACTGATAACTGAAATTATCACTTGTTTGAACAACTGATAACTGAAATTATCAGTTGTTTGACCAAAACTGATAAAATAAAAAATAAAAAAAAAAGTTTTTTGTAAAAAAAGAAAAAATAAGTAGTTTTTTATAATTTCCCATCTTACATATTTTTTGTAAATGCCATTTTTTTGAGTGAGTTTTTGTAATAAACCAAATTTTAATCATCTTTGCCATTAAAATGTATAAAGAACACACATTTTTATATAGTATCCCTTAAAATAAATTTTGAACATTCATTTAGAGATGGAGGGGATATTTATCATTTTTTAAAAAAAAAAAAATAGCCATGTTTGTTATTTTTATTTATCATATTATGTTAAATTTTAATATTTTTAATCATATAATATTTTATGTGAGTAATATTTCATGTGTATCACTTTGCCATACAAATATGTTACTATATTATGAGTTATAATTCAAATATGCCCTTAGACTATCCACAATGGGGGATGAAATGGGGGATGAAATCCCATTTCATCCCACTGAATCCTTGCAATGGCAAGATGAAATGGGCTGGATGAAATGGGCTGGATGAAAGTTTTCATCCAGCTGAAACTTGTTTCTTTTTTTTTTTTTTTTTTTAATTCGACAAGTGTCAGCTTTCTTGGATTTTCGAAAAAAAAAATTATTTCAAATCTTTGAGCTTAATTATCACCTAGTAAATTAATTTTTATTTAATTTTTTTTTTCACCATAATTCATCATTTTTTTTACCCTACAAATTGATATAAGTTTCATTTGATTTGGACACAAAAAAAAAACACTTAGTTTTCAATTTGGGCTAAATTATTACCTAGTAAATTAATTTTTTTTTTTAATTTTTTTTTCACCAAAATTCATCATTTTTTTTCCCTACAAATTGATATAAGTTTCATTTGATTTGGACACAAAAAAAAAAAAACACTTAGTTTTCAATTTGGGCTGAATTATTACCTAGTAAATTATTATTTTTTTTTAATTTTTTTTTCACCAAAATTCATCATTTTTTTCCCTACAAATTGATATAAGTTTCATTTGATTTGGACACAAAAAAAAACACTTAGTTTTCAATTTGGGCTGAATTATTACCTAGTAAATTATTCTTTTTTTTAATTTTTTTTTCACCAAAATTCATCATTTTTTTCCCTACAAATTGATATAAGTTTCATTTGATTTGGACACAAAAAAAAAACACTTAGTTTTCAATTTGGGCTGAATTATTACCTAGTAAATTATTATTTTTTTTAATTTTTTTTTCACCAAAATTCATCATTTTTTTTCCCTACAAATTGATATAAGTTTCATTTGATTTGGACAAAAAAAAAAAACACTTAGTTTTCAATTTGGGCTGAATTATTTAAAAAAAATCATTATATTTTTTTTACCTATAAATTGATGCAATATTTTTTTAATTAAGTGTGAAATATTTTTTTAATTATAAATAATAATAATTATTATTATTATTTTACTAATCATAAAAATAAAGAATATAAATGAAATAAAATAAAAGTAGTGGAGTATAGAATGATGAGTTGGAGGGAGTTGAAATTTAATTTAAGTTAGCCATTGGAGTGGGGGTAAATGAAATGAGTAGATGAAATATTAGGTGGATGAGAAAAAGTGTAAAAAGTGTTAGATGAAATGGGGGAGTGGGATGAAACCACTGTAGGTAGTCTTATATTATATTAGACTACCTACAATAATGGTGGTATGAAACAAGGGATGAAATGGTTTCATTCAGCCTGGAGGTAGTCCAATGGTTGATTGAAACAATGTTGGATGAATTGACGGGATAAAATGTTTCATCCCGATTGAAACACTGCTTTTGCCAAAAAAAAAATTTAAGTTGTCACGTGTCAAGATCTTATTGGTCTTGACTTTATAACTTTTCACCCAATTATTTAAACTCAATTATCTCATAATAAATGATTTAAAAATAAAAAGAAAAATTCACCAAAATTCATCATTTTTTTTCCTACAAATTAATATAAGTTTCATTTGATTTGGACACACAAAAAAAAAACACTTAGTTTTCAATTTGAGCTAAATTATCACCAAGTAAATTAATTTTTTTTAAATTTTTTTTCACCAAAATTCATCATTTTTTTCCCTACAAATTGATATAAGTTTCATTTGATTTGGACAAAAAAAAAATATAAATAAAATAAAATAAAAGTAGTGGGGTATAGAATGATGAGTTGAAGGGAGTTGAAATTTAATTTAAGTTAGCCATTGGAGTGGAGGTAAATGAAATGGGTAAATGAAATATTAGATGAATGAGAAAAAGTGTAAAAAGTGTTAGATGAAATGGGGGAGTGAAATGAAACCATTGTGGGTAGTCTTATATTATGGACTAGATATGCCCGTGTCCAAGGCCACGGTGTTGTTGTTGTTTTTTTTTTTTTAATTTAAAAAAAAAAAAATTTTTAAGGACAAAATGAGAAAGGAATAAAATAGTAAGGGCAAAATGAAAATTTCGCCAAACAGAACTGTTCATAGAACTGTTCCTTTTGGGTGATGTGGACACCCTTAATTTATACCATAGATTACATGCATATATATCCTTTCAATACTAGGTCAACATTACCCCAACTCTCGATAGTATTGATATTAGGTGATTAGAAATAAAAAAAAAAACAATAACATAAAATATTAAATATTAATTAATCGTTCACTTTCAAAATTAACCATAACATAAAAAAAAAAGTAAAGTTTTGAATGATTATTGACTTACTCAATTAGCGACTTAGCCTCTTTTTTCTTCTTCGAACGAACGAACGACCTAGCGTTAGGGCATTAGATAATTAGTGATTTTAAAATTATAAATAAGTATCTATAATACAATAGAGGTCAAATCTAACCGCCACATAAAGAGTGGCTCAGATTTGATCTCACAAAAGATAAAGAGCGGCCTAGATTTAAAGTTGAAAAAAATAAAAAAAACTCTCCTACACCGGTTACTAACTGATGTAAATAATTAATAATTTTTATTAACAAAATTGAATTTTACTATATTGACAGTGTAAAAATAATTATTAATTTTAAGTATTAAGCTAAATGTGAATTTACTAACAAATATTTTTTTATTAGAGTAGATTAAATATATTAAAACTTATTCTGAAAAATTTATAATATAAATATGACGTCAATATGTTCTGATTTCTTCCTTCTTATAGAAAATTTATAATGAAGGGAGGCAGTGGATCACAAATAATTGTATTATTTTTTTTTATGAAAAATAAAAACCTAAAAAAAATTCAAATACAATAATTTAGTTTTATTAAAAAAGAAAATGATTTTCTTTACTCTAGAAAAATAATTCATTATTATATTAGATTATTATTTTGTAGTGACTATAATATCTCCCTAAGATATATCATAAACTCCTTAAAAAGGATAATTTTGTCAATTTATTGAAAATATTGGATAACTAAAAATGTAAAGGCTATTAATTTGAAATCGTGGTTTTAATAGTACTTGCACATGCATCATTGTTTTAACCGTTTCACAAGTTTTCGATGACATTTTCATATGTCATTTTCATCTAACGTTCTTTAGAAAAAAACATTTTTCATGGCCAAATTATTTCGTTGTTATTTACTGCAAATTAATTACTTAGGTAAAACAGTAAAAGAGAGAGGTCATTTAGGAACAATTCATTACCCTATAGTTGATTTGTTGAAATGAAATTATGTGTTTATCTAGAGGCTCATTTGTTTTGCTCAAGATTCTTTATTCTTTGCCATTTTTATGATCTTTGGCAGATATACAAGTAGCTTAAGAAAAGACTTCATACATGAGTAGAGGAACTATTTCTAATGATAGGTAAATGACATTGTATGCTGATTAAAAATTTCTCCATCATCTTATTACAGACTATATTCTTTTTTGAGTTGTCCACTTCTGAAACTCGAAATTTGAGAGCGTATGTATATGGGGTTTATTCCTGATCTGATATTATGGTTCTAAGCTCGGGGAAGACCCGACTTAGTAACTTCCTATTTTGGAACATAACCAACTCTCTCTTGGACTCTCCTAAAGCGTTTTGGCCATAGCTTGATCAGAGGCACATTGTGTGCGGGGGGTTGACAATGGATTTACTTATTTTGTGTGTGTGTGTGTGTGCGTGTGCGCTTATGAGCCCGTTAGAGAGAGAGAGCTGGTGGGTGGGTGGGAGTTCATGGGGTGTGAGGGGCGCATATAATATATTTTTATTATGTAGAAGATGCTTCATAAAGGGTGACTCATATAGAGTGCTTAAAATTTTCTATTTTTTATCGATCACCCAAATCCCAATAGTTTCAGATTTGCTTTTGCCTCCTTTTTATTTTTATTTTTCTTTGTGTGTGTGTGGTGGTGGGGGTGGCGGTTGATGGGGTGGGGTGAGGGTGGATGTGGATATGGATAGTACAGAATGAAGATGCTTTATTTGTATAATATTTTAATATTTTTTTTATAAGATGTACTTAATGTTTTCTATCATAAAATGTTGAAGCTATACCATTCAAAACTTTTCAATGCCACAAATAGGTTGATCCTCAGTTTTCGCTTTTCTTTTAATCACTTTTTCGACATAATTTGTATCTTTGTTTCCAGGTTAGTTTTGATGGTTTTACATAGAAGGTGGCGGGTACTCGATAGTGAATAATAGAGTAGGTTGAAGGTGATGAGAAAAATAATAAAGATAGATTGGGGGTACTGACCCGTGCGATCCGCACGGGGGGTCGGTACTAGTCTATATTACAATACAACTCAAGAATAACCGCCACACAAAGAGTGGCTCAGATTCAATTTCACAAAAGACAAAGAACGGCTAGGATTAAATCTGGAAAAAAAAAAACTTCCCACTTAATGCACCAGATATTAACTCTCTCCTCTCTTCCCCTAACCCAATATACAATATTATATATATATAATATATATATATATATATATATAATATACTATATATTATATATATTATTAATTTTTATATATATTTATATATTTATATATATTATATTATATATTATATATATTATATTATATATATATATTTATATATATATTTTATGTATTTTATATATTTATATACATATTATATATATTTATATATATAATTTATATATTATATTATATATTTATATATATATATATTATATTATATTATATTACATATAGTATAGTATATTATATTATATTATATTATATTATATTATGTTATGTTATGTTATGTTATGTTATGTTATGTTATGTTATATTATATATATAATATATTATATATATAATATTATATATATATATATATATATATATATATATATATATATATAATATTATATATATATATATATATATATATATATATATATATATTATATTATATATATTTAAAGATAAAGAGTGACTAGGATTGTGTTTCAGAAAAGATAAAGAGCGGTCAAGATTGATTCTCACCTCTAACATCAGTTCTAACTTTTTTTATTTTCAATCGTTGAATTTCTTTTCAATTTGTTTGATCATACGGCTATAAATTGGCTGTAGATTGATGGTTTCTATTTCAATACATACTCCCTCCATCACGAGACTTTTAGTCAAATTGCAATAATTATAACTATTAATTTAAATAGAAAATAATAATTCTTATAAAAATCTAAAAATCATTATTGAAAATATTATTAATTGTGTTATAATAAAAATTTTTTTTTAAAAGAATCACTATTTTTTATTTAAATTATTGATCAAAGTTACATCAATTTGACTAAATTTTTTCATTTACGTGGGACGATACAGGAGTATAATAATGTATTAATAGTATACATAACTATTATTTGGAAATTGGCATGTACCAAAATTTTCAATTCAAATTTAAATGGAAAGAAAACAAGCAAGTGATATGGTTGTGTGTACCGACTGTCTAACTTTCTCTCAATTTACAATTTAACTGACATAAATTTTGGTTATTTTTGTAATATACTTTTTAAAAATAAAAGTGTGTAGATCCGATTGCTCTCTTTATTTCGCATAATCAACTCAATCAAATTTTGACATATTTTTATAAAAAAAATATGAATAATTTAATAGAAAAATATAGATATTTCTATGAAATTTTAAAAATTGTTATTAATAGTATTTTTAACGGTAAAACAACAACAATTTTTATAATTGCATAAAAATATCTAAATTTTCATAAAGTACAGTCAAAATTCGATTGAGTTGACTATTAAAGTCAAAGTTATCTAATTTTTCGAGACGGATGGAGTATTTGTTTTTATAATCTATTGCAATTAAAAAAAAATATGATGTTATATTTTCAAGTCATATATCATGGACATCTTTTTTTAAGGGACAATTTGATTATTTCACATGATATATTACCCAGAGTTAGTTTCATGACTAACTTTCGTCAGCCAAAATGCACTTAATTTAACGCAATACTCCCTCTACTTCTATTCCGAATAATCTTACACACTTTGTCATCTAGAGCGTCTTATTGATAAGTCACATTTTCTATGAACGAAAGTATATAATATTTATTTATTAATGAGACTCATTTGTAATACTCATAACGACTATCATCTTACTATTTTCTATCTCATTTTCTCTCTCACCTCAGTTCATAACCGCCTATTGACTTTACACAAAGAACGGTTGATATCGATCCATAACCACTATGATCCAAGGGTTGTCATTTGATAATTTATTTTCTTCTTCAATTCTAACCGTAAGATTAATTATCAATGCTTTAATCCAACGACTCTCATTAACCGATTTCTAAAATTATCCCTGAATTTATCAATCACAATCTCTCTCTATTTTTCGTGATACCAGTATACTTCAGTTGTTTCATATTAAATAATTTTTATAAAATTTAATATATTGTTGTATTAATAATAATATTTAAAATTTTATGAATAAATGAATTTTAGTAACTTTTTTGTTAAATTTTAATTAAATTAACTAAAAAAATAAAGTTAAGAGATTTATAATGGGATGGATAATTAACTAACTAAATGGCAGGACCTAATATCGATAAAATGACACATTTATATATAACTATATATATATGTGTATATATTGATCTAATGCATGTTTAATTTTAAATAGGTTTTTTCGCGTTCGATAGAAGATTTGCAAGATACTGAAGCTCCAACTGATTCACAAATGACTCCACCACAGTTGACGTATGAAGATATATGAGATGATTCTTTACTTGCATGATTTTGTTATTTTGTAACAGGAATGAAGTGGAGAAAGTATCGTGAAAAGGGAATGGTGAGGATAGGGGCTTTTGATATAATTTTGTGATTGCTTATAGTACTATGTTTCTGGCTCAATTATGTTTCAATCATAATTGAGTTATGTTAAAGTCCAAGATTGATATGTATATGAAATTGGAGAGTGATGTGAGAACGGTTTATGGAGAAATTCATTTTTGCAACTTCAAAAACGGTGAACCAATTTTCATCCCTTATGATAAACACCATAAATTTGAACATTTGTTGTTATTTGTGCACTTTTAGATTCTTTTACATTTTTAGTTTGATACTTCAATCTAACATTTGAATTTTCATTTACTTTCAAGTTAATGCAAGAGTTAAAAATTAACTTAGGCAATATATGTTTGTAGTTTGTGATTGTTTGCTACTATATTTGTTATTATTTGTGCACATTTAGATTCTTTCACATTTTCAGTTTAATACTTCAATCTAACATTTGAATTTTCATATATTTTCAATTTGATGCAAGAGTTAAGAATAAACTTAGGCAATATCAATTTATAGTTTGTGATTATTTGCTATTCTATTTTCATGAATTTTGAGATATTAGAAATTTTGAAACATTGGATACTTATAATGGTGTTTATCTTTTAATTTTCTTCACTTGATCACCCACGCATACTGTCCCGTGCCATTGGCACGGGTCAGAGAGTACTAGTATTATATATATAAATGATCGATACAGTCCAGAATCTTGTTTATTTTTTTCATAATCAAGATCGAACCAAATAATCAATTAACTAATTTGACCAGGTCAAACCAACCCTCACATTACCTCCCACTATCCCCACTCCCAAGTTCCCCCAAATAACCAACTCTTATAACTGCCACCCAAAGTTCCCTTATAATCAAACCTCAAGTACTCCGAACCTTAAACAAACAAACATGTCTTCTTCCCACTCCAACATTGTTCTTCTCCTAACCTTATTTTCTTCCCTTCAACTGATTTCCCATGTCATCTCCTTCGAATACCAAGTCGGTGACAACAAAGGTTGGATCGTACCCCCTCCCAACGACACCAAAACCTACAACGATTGGGCATCCGAAAAGCGTTTCAAAGTTGGCGACACCGTTCGTAAGTTAGTCAGTCGTTATAATCACACTTTAAACATATCTATGTCCCTTTACTTGGCGATAAGATACGTATTTTCCTTATTTTTCTTGTACATTGTCATTTTTGGTATCATATGCTAAAATTTTTAAAAATTTATGTGACTATTTTCTTAGGTTTCAAGTATAAGAAGGATTCCGTGATGGAGGTATCGGAGAAAGACTACAAGTATTGCAATGCTACGCACCCGGTTTATTTTTCTAACACCGGCAATACACTCTATAATCTTGACCACCCGGGGTATTTTTATTTCATTAGTGGTGCAGCCGGACATTGTGGAAAAGGGCAACGTATTATCATTAAGGTTATGTCGTTGCAAGATAATGATGCTCCGCCTAGTGGTGGCGGTGGCCGTGGTGGTACAAGCGGTGGTGGCTCGGCGGCGTTGGGCTACAAGAATGTTGCGGTTTTATTTGTTTGTGGAGTGTTTAATTTAGTGATCATCTTTGTTCAGTCTTCAATTTACTCTACTTCCTATCTCTTCTAGTTAATCTTTAGGCTAGTTTGATGTTTGGACTTTTCAAATGTTTATTTGATTGTTATGCAGTATTTATGTTTGATTTTTAGATGGATTTTAGGCTCCGTTTGTTTCATGTAAAACATTTTTCGGAAAATATTTTCCTTGTTTTCGGGTGTTTGTTTCAAGTAAAATGTTTTTCGAAAAATGTTTTACCTACTTTCGAGTGTTTGGTAACCACTTGTAAAAGAAAGTCAAATGTAAAACATTTTACAAGGACTTAAAAAAAGGAGGTTTTCTTTGTAAAATGATTTACCAATTTCAAATTCGTAAATCATTTTACAACTCTTGTTCTTGGCCTTAATGTACAACTCATATATTACGCTCGGTACAACATAATAATAATAATAATTAAAAAAAAAATTTAACTGCCCCCACCCACCCCACCCCACCCCCCCCCCCAAAAAAAAATTTTTTTTTTTGGAAACCGCCCCACCCACCCCCTGCCTACCCCACCCCCCACCCCCCACCCACAAAAAAATATTTTTCTTTTGGAAACCGCCCCACCCACCCCGCCTACTCCACCCCCCACCCTCCTCCCCAAAAAAAAAAATTTTTTTTTTTGGAAACCGCCCCACCCACCCCCTGCCTACCCCCTACCCACCCCAAAAAAAAAAATTTTTTTAATTTTTTTTTGGAAACCGCCCCACCCACCCCGCCTCACCCCACCCTCCCCCCCAAATTTTTTTTTTATTTTTTTATTTTTTTGGAAACCGCCCCACCCACCCCCGCCTATCCCACCCCCACTCACCCCAAAAAAAAAAAAGTTTTTTTTTGGAAACCGCCCCACCCACCCCACCCCACCCCCACCCTCCCCCCCCAAAAAAAAAATTTTTAATTTTTTTTTTGAAACCGCCCCACCCACCCCCGCCTACCCCACCCCCTACTCCCCCAAAAAAAAAAAAAAAAATTTTTTTATTTTTTTTTTTCGGAAACCGCCCCACCCACCCCCGCCTACCCCACCCCCTACCCCCAAAAAAAAAAAAAAAAATTTTATTTTTTTTTTTTCTAAACCGCCCACCCACCCCCGCCTACCCCACCCCCCCAATTTTTTTTTTATTTTTTTGGAAACCGCCCCACCCACCCCCGCCTACCCCACCCCCTACCCACCCCCTACCCCAAAAAAAAAAATATTTTTTGAAACCGCCCACCCACCCCCCCAAAAAAATTTTTTTTTTGGAAATCGCCCACCCACCCCCCCAATTTTTTTTATTTTACACCCCCTACCCACCCCCCCCCCAAAAAAAAATAATTTTTTTTTTATTTTTTATTAAAAAATTAAAAAAAAAAATTTGGGGAGGGGGAGGTGGGTAGGGGGGTGGGGTAGGCAGGGGGTGGGTGGGGCGGTTTCCAAAGTTGATTTAAATTAATAAAAAAAAAAGTGACATTTCCGGAAAACATTTTCGTCAAATTTGCCAAACAACTGAAAACAAGACCATGATATTTTACAAGAAAACATTTTACATGGAAATCTTTTTACATGAAAACATTTTACGAGGAAACCTTTTTACATGAAATCATTTTACATGAAAACATTTTCCGGAAAATGTTTTACGCGAAACAAACGGAGCCTTAGTTGCAGTTTCCATTGTTTTTCATTTTCTATAATTTGATGATTAAAATAGATGTCAATTTCTTGTTTTTATATGGTTCATGCAAAGGAAAAATAGATATATTTGGACATGTGAAAAATAAACTGGTTTTGGTGAAAAAACCAGTGAGAAAACTGAATTAGTGACGAAACGGAAGTAACTTTTACCAATATTTTTTTGTCTCGATTTAAGATTTTCTCTCCCCCGATATGTGGATTAAGAAATACTAATCTATAGTATAAATGAGGGAAGTGGGATGAACCGTTGTATGAATAGTGTCAAAAGTTTTTTTCCCATTTTACCCTCACTAAGTTGTCCCTTTCCCATTTTGTCCTCACTTTTAATTAAAAAAATATATAACACGTGTTCTCGGACACGGGCTTTTACTAGTATAATAATAGAAGAGAGAATGAGTGTAGGAGGTATTGTGAGTGAAAAGTTAAATATTAAAGAAAATAAGTGAGGGTAATCAGTGGCGTATCTAGGATTTAGAGTGAGGGTGTGCAAAAAAAATATAGGGCGCAAACTGTAATTTTTGAAAGAAGAGGGATGCAAAGTATAAATATGTGAAAGTTAGATAAAACTTTTACTCCCTCCGTCCCAGACCAAGAGTCCTACTTTTCCTTTTGATCCGTCCCAGACCAAAAGTCCCTTTCCTTAAATGGCAAGTTTTTGAATATATTTATACCCTTATAATTTAATATATTTATAAAAAAACCCATTCATTATACCCTTATAAAGTTAACATATTTACAAAAAAATCAATCATTAACTTACTATTCCTCTCACTCATTCTCTCTCCTATTAAAAAATCAATCATTAACTACTATTCCCAATCCCATATTACAAAAAAATCATTCATTATACTCTTATAAAGTTAACATATTTACAAAAAAATCAATCATTAACTACTATTTTCTATCTCACATTTAACTTTTATTCATTTTTTAAAAAAATTTCTTAAGAAGCGTGAAATTCCCCCCCAGGACCCTTGGTCTGGGACGGAGGGAGTATCTAACTTTCACATATTTACTCTTTGCATCTCTCTTCTTTTGAAAATTACAGTTTGCACCATATATATATATATATATATATATATATATATATATATATATATATATATATATATATATACTCCCTCTTTCCCACCAAAATTGATACTTATTTCCTTTTTGGCTCGTCCCAGCCAAACTGATACTTCCCAAAATGGAATGAAATCTTTACTATTTACCCCACTTATTCTCTCTCCTATTTCACTTTTACACTCACAACATTCTCTCTCCTAACTATTCCTCCCACTCATTCTCTCTCCTATTTAATTTTTCATACTCACAACATTTTCTTTCACTTTTTCTCTCTCTTACTTTTCCTTAATCCGCTTGCCCAGAAATTTGTTATCAGTTATATATATATTTAAAAATATATATTAATATATATATATAGGGTTTTGTTAGGATACCCACCATAGGAGTATCCTAACAAGTGGCCCATTATTTTTAGGACAAAAATGTCCCTCGTTTCTCAAAGCAACCATATGTATGATGGGGGCAAAATTGTAATCATCAAAGTGAGAGAGAAAGTTAGTATTAAATAAGAGAGAGAGAGAGGGAGATATATAGTTAGTATTAAATAAGAGAGAGAGAGAGAGTTAGTATTAAATAAGAGAGATCTCTCTCTCTCTCTTTGATGATTACAATTTTACCCCCATCATATAGATGGTTGCTTTGAGAAACGAGGGACATTTTTTGATGCAATATGATGGGATAAATATGAGTTTTATTTTAATTAATTGTTATTTTATTAGTATTTTCGGAATTAAATGTAGTAGGATGATTATAAGAGGTTTTAGAGTAGATTTAGCATTGATTTAGTAGTTTTAGACTTCTATTAGGTTACCTTATAGGTTAGGCTTTATTTTAGGAGGATATTTCTTGTTTTCTAAGTTTTATGAGTGCTATAAAATAGCCTCAAAGTTGTAATCCGAAAATCAGACTTTGATATTTGATTTATGAAATATAGTTTTGCTGTGAGCAACTATTATTGAGGGTTTAAATCCCGTCTTGTTTTCTTAAATTCCGTTCAGTCATTCCTCTCATTCTCATATAACCTTCAGTTCTTTCTATCATTTGGTATCAGTTTCCTGGTTGTTTTGATGGCTGAACGAAGGCGTGGTCGTGGTGTTCATGGTGTTCGTAGTAGGGTTCGTGCAGCGAATCCCCAGGAATACGATCCCCATCACGAACGTGAACTATATGAAATCAAGAAGGACGAACTGCGAAGAAAGATTCAAGATCTCAAACTTCGTTTGTTGCGTTCCGAGATTCGAGAACTCCAAAGATACTTTGATCGGGTGGAGGGTCGACGAATCCAACGACAACTAGCGCAGTTGGAGGACTCAGATTCAGACGTATCGTCTGATGAAGAGGGCTCCTGAGTCGATCTCGCGGTCTGATGATGATGAGGATATCTATCCTTTCGATCGTGATCAAGAACTTGAGTGCAAGAGAGAGGCCGATCCTCTGACTTTTGACGAGTTTTGTGACCGATTGAATCCTGTTCCCGTGGATTGCTTTGTTGATTCAACGGGTTCCGACGTTGTCATTGATTGGTCAAAACCACCAATCTTTGATGACGATAATTTTGAAGATGATATTGAGGGTTTTGACCCGAGAAGCCATTGTGTTGCGAGCGAACCCGGGAGCAAAGTTGTGATTTTCTGAGTTCATCTATTTTACTGAACGAAGGTATTTTTGGTTCTTATTGTTATGAGGATCCCTTTTATGTTGAAGTTTCATTTATTTCGCAATCTGGGTTCTTCAAAGGTTTATTTATTGAGAGTTTTTTAGTAAACGGATGGACAGATTGGATGGATGTGATGAGAAGTGCTACTAAGTATACAGTTCGAAGACGTTTGAAGCTTAAGTTTTCAGAGATATTTCCGAAGAGCAACGACTCAAATTCGAGGTCGAATTTTTCTAAGAAGAGGAGAATGATGCAGTATGATGGGATAAATATGAGTTTTATTTTAATTAATTGTTATTTTATTAGTATTTTTGGAATTAAATGTAGTAGGATGATTATAAGAGGTTTTAGAGTAGATTTAGCATTGATTTAGTAGTTTTAGACTTCTATTAGGTTACCTTATAGGTTAGGCTTTATTTTAGGAGGATATTTCTTGTTTTCTAAGTTTTATGAGTGCTATAAAATAGCCTCAAAGTTGTAATCCGAAAATCAGACTTTGATTTTTGATTTATGAAATATAGTTTTGCTGTGAGCAACTATTATTGAGGGTTTAAATCCCGTCTTGTTTTCTTAAATTCCGTTCAGTCATTCCTCTCATTCTCATATAACCTTCAGTTCTTTCTATCATTTTTGTCCAAAAATAATGGGCCACTTGTTAAGATACTCTTGAAGGGGGTATCCTAACAAAACCCATATATATATATATATATATATATATATATATATATATATATATATATATATATATATATATATATATATATATATATATATATACTGCTCTAAAAGACCCCGCCTAAGGGCGCCAGCCCCGCCTAGGCGCTAGGCCCCTCTCCAACGCCTAGTTCTAAGCCCCGCCTAGGTCCTGACTAATCCCGACTAATCTCGATTAGTCCCCGACTAGTCCCCGCCTAGGCGCTAGGCCCAGCTCCGCCGCCTAGCATCCGCCTAGCGCTTTTTAGAACCTTAATATATATATATATATATATATATATATATATATATATATATATATATATATATATATATATACTCCTCGTCCCACTTCACTTCGGCACCAAGTGAAGTGGCACCTGAAATAAGGAAAAATAAGAGTGAAAAAAAGTGTAAGAAAATGTTGTGAGTATAAAGAATTAAATAGGAGAGAGAATGAGTGGGAGGAATAGTTAGGAGAGAGAATGTTGTGAGTGTAAAAGTGAAGTAGGAGAGAGAATGAGTGGAGGGAATAGTGAATATTCTTTTCCATTTTGGGCAGTGCCAAGTGAAGTGGGACGTCCCAAAATGGAAATTAGTGCCAAGTGAAGTGGGACGGAGGGAGTATATAGTTAACATATTTACAAAAAAAAATCAATCATTGACTACTATTTTCTATCTCACATTTAACTTTTATTCATTTTTTAAAAAAAATTCTTAAGAAGCGTGAAATTCTCCCCCAGGACCCTTGGTCTGGGACGGAGGGAGTATCTATAACTTTCACATATTTACTCTTTGCATCTCTCTTCTTTTGAAAATTACAGTTTGCACCATACTCCCTCCGTCCCAATAATAGCTTCCCATTTTGCCATTTTGGGTGTCCCGTTAATAGCTTCCACTTTCCTTTTTTGGCAAAGGAATCTTCACTATTCCCTCCACTCATTCTCTCTCCTCCATTATTTTAATACTCACAACACCATTATAATTTACTATTCTCTCCACTCATTCTCTCTCCTATTTTCAAATTACACTCACATCATTTTTACTTCCCCCAATTCCTTAATTTGCGTGTCGCCCAAAAAAAATGGGCAGCTACTTATTGGGACGGAGGGAGTATATATATATATATATATATATATATATATATATATATATATATATATATATATATACATACTCCTCTTTCCCACCAAAATTGATACTTATTTCCTTTTTGGCTCGTCCCAGCCAAACTGATACTTCCCAAAATGGAATGAAATCTTTACTATTTATCCCACTCTTCTCTCTCCTATTTCACTTTTACACTCACAATATTCTCTTTCCTAACTATTCCTCCCACTCATTCTCTCTCCTATTTAATTCTTCATACTCACAACATTTTCTTTCACTTTTCTCTCTCTCTTACTTTTCCTTAATCCACGTGCCCAGAAATTTGGTATCGAGTTATATATATATATATTATGTATATATATATGTATATATATATATATATATACATAAATATATGTATATATATATATGTATATATATATATATATACATAAATATATGTATATATATATATATACATAAATATATGTATATATATATATATATATATATATATATATATATACACATATATATATGTATATATATATATATATATATACATATATATATGTATATATATATATATTTATATATATTATTTTTAAAAATACTCGATATTTTTTTTCAAAATGTCAGGTGCGTCATTTGCACTTCCTGACGCCATACTGAATTCGTGCCTGAGAGTAATAGTAAGGAGATTGTTGTTCTGAGTATGATAAATGGGTCCCATATAATATAAAAATAATATAAACTTGTAATTTTGGGATGTTATAAAGTGAGTGAGATGCCCAATATACTAATACTAGCCTAAGCCCGTGTTCAAGGCCACGTTTTTTTTTTTTTAATTTTTTTTTAAATTAAAAAAAAAAATTTAAGGGCAAAATGGGAAATTTCCCCATTAAAACTGTTCAAAGAACTGTTCATGAAAAAGTTCCCATTTATACTATAGATACCAAATTGTTCTAAATTGGATGATACGGAGAGAGTATCTAGTAAATTTAATCAATATTTAAATAAAAATAATAATCCTAATAAAACTTATAAAATTGTTATTATATCAAAATTAATACGTGGGGACAAAGAGAGTACGGAAGAAATCCCAAGTCATTTCCACTCAATAACAGTATCTTCTCCTTAATCCCCTAGGATTTTTCTTAGGCCCGTTTGATTTGATAGAAAACAAAAAAATAAAGAAAAGGAATGATCAATGAAATGAGTTTTTTGAAGGAACTGAAAAGAAATGAAAAGGAATGAAAAGTGGTTAAACCTCATGTTTGGTTGGCAAAAAATGAAATGAAATTTTCATTCCATTTCTTCAACGATCATGTTTGATTTGAAAATACAAATTATAGAAATAAAATGAAAACATATAAAATATCCAATTTGTCCTTCTTTCAAAAAATTAATATGATTTTTTTTTTTTGGGAGGGGGGTTGGGGTGGGGGAGACAGGGGTATAAAAAATGAGTAAATTTTTTTTTTTGGAGGGTGAGGAGTGGGTGAGGTGGGGTAGGTAGGGGAGTTACAAAAAAATGAGTAAAATTTTTTTTTTTGGGTGGGGGATGGGGTGGGTGGGGTAGGCAGGAGGGGCAGGGGGTGATTTGGGTTGGAGGGGTATTTTGGTTATAAAATTTTGTAAAAATTCATTTCAATGGAATGGAATTCATTTTCATCCAATTTTGAAAGGAATGAAAATTCATTCCAAGGAATGTAATTTCATTCCATTTGAAATGGAAAATTTTTCTCAAAAATGAATCAAACATGCTCAATGGAAAAATCAAAATAAATTGTCGATTCCATTTTCCCATTTCCCCTCACTTTACCACGAACCAAACGAGGCCTTAGGGTTAGGGATGGCAACAGGGCGGATTCGGGACTGGTTCTTCATTTCCCAAACCCGTCCCTATAGTGATCTATCATAACTCGAACCCGCCCCGCCTCGTGTTATGCGTTACTCGAACCCGTTCTGTTTAACCCGCCCCGATAGTTATTTAAGTAATTTCCTATAAAAACACCCATAATCCAAGGACTCCTCTAATAATTTTCTATATATTCGGGGTATTTAAGTAATTTCTATAAGACCTATAAGGGCATTTAAGTAATTTCCTATATATTCAGGGCGGGTCCGGAACGGGATAAACCCGAACCCTCCAAAAATCCGGTGGGTTTTCAAATTTGCATCCCAAACCCGACTTAGAGGGGTTTTTGGTTTTTTTAAGTGATAAGTGCTGAAATCTGATTTCAGTTCTGAAAATGGCTGAATGATTAAGAGGCAAAGAATCGAAAACCGAATTCGAATTGGATAAGTTGTTTGATTTTCTATCCGAATTCATTTTCTGAAATGCTTAAAAAAAATTAAAAAAAAAAATTCGTCAAAACCAAATATGAAACAAGAAATGCTTAAAAAAAAAAATTAACCAAAACCAAATATGAAACAGTGGCTTTCAGAGGCTTTCAGAGGCAATTCAGCAACATTTTAACCACTTAAAATTAAGAGGACTTTAAGAGCCTAACAAGCCTTATTTCAAAGAAAAAAAAAACACACTTATTTCTCTAATCCTCTTAATGAATAAGTGTTAAGAGGCAAACAAGCCTGAAAATTAAAAAACAAATGCCCCTTATTAGGGATGGATCTTTTCGGGTTCGGATTCGGGTCGGGTTTGGGTTTTTTTTTTCCGTCCCTCATTTTTCTTAAATGCAGAACCCGGATTCTGACCCAGACCCGGACCTTCAACATTGCTTTCATGGCGTCTTCCGACGGCAGAGGGGAAGCCGAATTAGGGTCAGAAACGACATTCCCACCAGAAATTCGAATTGGATGATTCTAATTCTGGCTCCAACTCTTATAAATCTTTGATTGATTGAGTCAGAAAATGAAAAATGTCAGCTTGAAAACGAATCCGAATGACCAGGCGGGTCGGATTCTTCAGCCTCTGGTATGGCTCCTCCGCCCTCATGCTGAAGATTGCTAGTATGATTTTCCTTATTTTATTTTTGATGATTTTGCTATATCAATACGTTTTTGGCTATGGAAAGAAACCCTAAAAGGAGATCATTTATTTTAAAAACTGTTAAGAGTTAGGAAACCTATTTTGTCCAAGATTTTCTTCTTGGTCAATATTCTCGTTGGTGATTTAGTCCAAGCATACGTTCAATTTCGTCGGGAGGCTCAAGTGCGGAGTTGCACCCGGTTCATTCGTTCTATCTTGGGAGAGTAACGCCCGTTGAATCCTCGAGCACTCTCAGAGAGGGGGACAAATTAGTCGTAAGGAATGTGTATAGCACGGCTCGGACACAAGTAAATCAAGAGGATTTACATACGGTTTTCTCTTTTTGTTCAATTCCTTATTGTAAATTGCTCAATTAAAGATTTTGCCCAACACAAAGAACTAGAAAAATGTAGTATGGAAAGCTCAAACAAAAGAAGGAAAATTTCAGCTTGATTTGCCATATAAGAAATCTCCAAAAGGAAACTGAGGTTGTTTAAACATTTTTCCGAAGATGGAAACAATTCGACATATGAAATAAAGCTCATTGATACAACTGAAATTTCACCTTGTTTGGAGAAATTGTCAACCGGAAATCAATAGGGGACATGCTCATAAAAGATCATTTGTGAAAGATTTGTTTCTCAAAGTTCTACTCCAACTGAAATACTATGGAATAAAGGGAAAATAAAATGACATGATCATCATAGTACTTTCTGTTTCCTTGCTGAAAATGATGATCCTATCCTTACTTAATGAATGATTGAACAGACGGGGAGCCGATTGCTGTGACTTTAGACTTCAGCGACCCCAGATCCTTAGCCAAGAACCTTTTTCTCAGCATCTCTCAGGGTCATCGTCAATTCCAGCATCATGGCCTTCTTCTAAAACACCAAATTATGGTTTTTAATACATTGGATAGTACCACATCTTATATGCGTGCAGCAAGTTTATATCCTGAGGGGTTTCATTTGACTACTGAATGGAGCGGGTATTAGGTACTTTTCTGCTGGACTAACAAGATTGGTCCCAATCTGTTTATCAAGATCGTTCTTTCTCATATTTCTTTCTACTTAGTTTGATTTAAAAGGTGATTTTGGCTGACACTTGTGGCTTTTGCATGACATCCTAGTAAAGCGACAAGTAGGTTAGGTACTAAAGTCTATTTATTTTGTCTTAACGTCCTTTCTTCGCAAGACTCTCGTGAAGATGAACGTGAAACAGAGAACATTGTAAATCTATGGTCCATGGTAGTATAGAACGGTTATATGCACTGAAAATGAAAAAAAAAAAAAAACTGCTTACTATGTGCAAATCTCGTGTTAGCGCCAACAGTAATGTAATAAGTTACACGAGAAATGTACTCCGGTTTCTTCAAACCGTCAGTAAATGAATGTCCACTTTCGATCATGATCAAGAAAAGTGGATACTCGTTTTGGGACGGGGGTAGCACTAATGACATTGTAACAAAAATCTTTTGTTCTATCCAATTTTTTGCTGAATTAATAAAGGGTAAAGTCGCAACATTATGTTGATTTTCGGACTATTGTTCAAAAATTAAAAGCTCTGAATGGGAATGCAGAAAAGGAAAGTGAAACACTTTGAATGAAACAGAGCAAGTATTTCTTGTTTAGGAATGATATTTGAGTCTGCTTGTTAGTGCACCCTGCCCACTGGAACTTGTTACCGCTAATACTGAAAGCAGTAAATTTTGATTAGGAGGAAGTAAAAACGGATTAGACTGGGTGCAAGTCTGCCTCGCCTTCCTCACCACCGAATCAAAACGTGATTTCCATGAATACGCATGTCACGTCTGTGTATAAATATCCTCCTCTCTAGTTTGAGAAGACCACCAAGACGGTAGCTCTCAGCCTTCCTACTGCTTAGAAATCTTTCATCACCTATTATAATTTATATCTGAGGTAAATTATGCTCTCAACCTTCCCTGTTGTTTAGCAATTCTTTCTTGTTTAGAAATCTTTCATCACAAAATTTATCTCCGTGTTCATTTTTATTCATTAAAGATCTATGCTTACGTACCAGAGTAAGTTACAGAAGACTAAAATGGACATGTCAGATCTCTCTAAGAAACTCGAAGAATTATTTGAAGATCAAGCTGAACCAAAGAGCCCTGTGGCTCTTCCTTTCCCTCCCCCTCCTTCCAGAAGAGAGCCCAGCGTTGAGCTCAATGAATTGGCTCTCCCGCTAAGACCTGTGAGCTCTAGAGTTTCTTTTCAAGCTTCTTTACTTGTTCTACATTCTTTACTTTTACCTCAATCAAATCTAAAAAAAAAGAGAAAAAAATTATATAAAATGGTATCTAATCTTGGCTGTACTTCTTGATACTATAGGGTAAGGAGATTTGCTGGGATTTTGAGAACTACGGTCTTTGCAGGAAAGGCTGCGCTTGTCCATTCGACCATCCAATGGACAAACGCTCAAAGAATCTTCCGGACTTTTCCAAATGTGGGACCAAAGAGGTGACTCCTGATGAAGATGATGTCTACACTTGGGATTAAGCAAGGTTGACTATGTCTAGAGGGGATGGAAGTCAACTATAATGTCAACAATGCAGTTTTCTGTATTACATTTGATTTTCACCTCCAATAACCATCTCAGGTTCCCTTTTGTTTTTCAGTTTCAGCTTAAACCATGTCAGACATTATGGTACCGTTGACTAAGTTTCATGGTCAACGTTTGTGTTGTACGATGTTGTTGTTTTCAGTCAATAAAAGTCAATGAGTTATCTTTTGCAGTATATAGTACTTGTAGATGGTAATCTTGATCAAACAAACAAGAAGAAAATTAAGGCGAAAAAGGTCCAATGTTTGAAATGCCGTCGCTAGTTACAAAAGATTTTTCTTTTTTTTTTTTTTTAAATTCTACATTTATGCTTTTAAAAGATCGAATGAACATCTAAACTGATCCTATATCTCCCTACTCTGATGAACAACATCAAACACCAGAAGCACAAAGCGCTTTCTTTTTCAAACATTTTCAGCAAATTATACCTTCGTCGTGTTTCGTCTATTTCTGACGTTGCAGCGCTTTATCTTTAACACCCCATTCGTCTCCATCCGGCATTTTTTTCTCCATCTCTTAGCTCCGCTTCAGAAACAGCAAAACCATTTTTTTTCCTTCATAAAGCTCAAGAAAACAAAAGTCAACAACAATGGCGGATATTGATATGCATTTTCAGCAAGGAAGCTAAAAAAATTAGGGGTGATACCGTAGGAGGAGGGTAGTGATACGGTTCAGGTGGTTTGTAAGGGGTATTTTCATCCTTTCTTTGACCGGGCACCCCTCCTGCACTTGTGGCTGCAGTTCCATTGGTTTTCTTTTCATCTCGAGCCTTTGCGAATATTACTGTAAATCCATCAGCACTTGCAGGATTATTCACATCCCACTCGCCAAACTTCGGCAAAGGCCGGCCTTGCTGCACATATATGAAAAAATAAATAATAAAAAAAGATTAATTTCTGTTCATCATATTGTTCAACAAAAGGATGACAAATAAATAGAAATTTGATATAGATGTGGTTTCATTTATATTGACATTTCCATAAACAATCAAGAATTTGCCCGTTTGATGATCCATGTAAAATACATAAAAAATGATAAGACATGTAATAAAATTATAATTTTTGCGTAAAAAGAAGAATTGAATGAAGAACTTACAGACGTCATGAAAGGTGAAACACGGGAGGTGTAGATGAATGTGATTTTATTTATTTATTTAAAATCGAGAGTGTGTGTGTTTGTGTGTGTGAAAATGGGAGAGAGAGAGAGAGAGAGGGAGAGAGAGATTGCCCAAAATAAGGTTAAGGTAAGAGAGAAGAGAGAAGAGAGAAGAGAGAAATGAGACGGAAAACAGAACGAGTCTTAAGGGTCACCAATATGGATTGATTAGGATTCAAAATTAAGGTTAAGGGTCGAAAAATATGAAACTAAGAGCCTTTGTTCGTAAAATTTTATTGACATCGGAATAATTTTTCGACATAAAAGAAATATCCATTTTAATAAATTTAATTTTGGCGTTTTAAATAGAAGAGAGAAAGTGGGAGATGAGTTTTTGTTTTGATAATAACAAGTGAATTTCATTATCCATTTTAGTTAGTAAAACAATTAAGAACCTTAAAATGTGACCGATTAAAAATTTTAAACTGAGATTATGTTGATTTTTTATAATTGAATTGAATAAATATTCATTTTTTTTTTAAAAAAAATGAGTATTTATTTGAGCTCTTGTGTCATATGATAAAATAATTAACAACATTTGTATGTTTAATTTTAATTTTTGTTTTTAAAAAAAAATTAAAAATAAATAAATAAATAAAGAGTATCAAATTTTAGGTTATAGTGAGAATTGAGAAATCAAATTTGATTAGCTCCACGAGCACACCACGGTACCAAACTAATCCACGGTTCACAATCCGCCACGTAATACAACCAAAATTGCTTACGCAATTGTAGCATAGCCTCTAATTTTAACTTTCATTCCTAATATACCCCTTAATATTTCATAATTATTACCAACTCCATTCCCTCAAATGGCGGTTTATTCTCCTTAAGTCCTTATCCCTTCACACTTATAAATACCCATTTCCGTCAATTCAACAAATATCAGCCATTTCAGAACAAAACTCTCTCTCTCTCGAAATCATAGTTTCTTTATCTTTCTCTCTCTAGAACTTGGCTTTTAACAATGGCGACTGGTTTGGTCCGTCGCGCCATTTCTAGGTTTCAGCCCTCGCCGGCGGCGGCTGGGGCGAAATTATTATTTGTCCGAGCACACGCGTCGGAGGCACAGGCGCAGCAAGTTGAGCCCAAGGCCCGACCTACTACCGACCTCAAGACCTTTCAAATCTACCGGTGGAATCCGAACAATCCGGCCAAGCCGGAGCTTCAGGACTACCAGATCGATCTCAAGGAGTGTGGACCTATGGTTCTCGATGCCCTAATCAAGATCAAAAACGAGGTCGACCCGACTCTAACCTTCAGGCGTTCCTGCCGAGAGGGGATCTGTGGCTCCTGCGCGATGAACATCGACGGGTGTAATGGACTAGCTTGCTTGACGAAGATTTCGTCCGGTTCGGCGACGACGGTGACGCCGTTGCCGCATATGTTCGTGATTAAGGATCTGGTAGTGGATATGACGAATTTCTATAATCAGTATAAGAGTATTGAGCCGTGGTTGAAGAGGAAGACGCCGCAGACGGACGGGAAGGAGGTTTATCAGAGTAAGAAGGATAGGGCTAAGCTGGATGGGATGTATGAATGCATTTTGTGTGCCTGCTGTAGCACATCATGCCCTAGCTACTGGTGGAACCCTGAATCTTATTTGGGACCCGCCGCCCTCCTCCATGCCAATCGGTAAGTTTCCCCCTTTTCCATTTCATTAAATTTATAGTTTCATAATCCTGAGTTTTTGTTTTAATTTTATGTTTAATGTTGTTGATAGATGAGGATATGATCTCTGTGCCAGTGAAATTTGTTGCTTTGACAATTGAATTGTTAGATGATTTTAGGGAATGGTTTTAGTGCTTGCAGCTGCAGGTCACTCCCGCACTGGGGATGGACCTATGTGTCTGATATGTCATACATGTCCAAACTAGTGTTACTTAATTGGGGTATTTTAGGTTTTCCGATCATGCTCTTCTCAAACCACTGTCTTCTGTCATGTACCTGCGGCAATATATTTTAATTCTCTAGTGAGTTCCCTAGTTTTGGATACCCTTGATGAACGACTTTCACTCTCAAAATTTCGCATATTTATTTTTCTTGCGTCTTTTTCTTTCATGTGTACATACGTCGTACAGAACAAAAAGGATATTGTTTTGGAAATCGGTCTCAGTAATGGCACTTTGGAAGATCCACTAAACATGCAAATAGTATTATTGGTCTAGGTTTATTCAGTGAATCTTCTGCAGAGATTTTAGTTTCCTCAGTAGTGGCAGTTTGGAAGACCAACATACTCAGAATAGAAGGGAAACATATGAATTGCTTTAGGCACTAAGTTGCTGGAGATCTTTTCTATTGAGTTAGGCATATGGATTGTTTGCTTTATGGCCGCTTAGCGCCACCCCCAGCAAAAACCTCCATGTTTGTTGATAATTAGACCTAGGTATAATTCCCCCGTCAATTGTTGGAAATTGCCAATGTCAGAACCTAGTTGATGTCATTGGCATTGTATAAACCTTTGAAATGTCATTTATAAAGCTGATGACTCTCCATCTTGAGTATCACCTACTTTCACTGGCGAAGGCACCTTGAAGGGAAGGGGGTCATCTAACCCCCATGATTTGTAAAAAAAATAAAAATTACTAGTGCTTAGTTTTCATTTTTGTTGCAAATATAGGCCTAAATTATAAATAACCTACCATTTGACCCCCATCTCCCTAAATAAAATTTTCACTATATTTTAAATTTGACCCCCTTTTAAAAGAAAAAAATATATGCATATTTTGACCCCCTTCTCCCAATATTCTAGCTTCGCCACGGCCTACTTTCCCTCAAAAAGTGATAGTACTAGAGTGTACAGTATTTTTTTCGTTATATACACATCCTCCTGTACGACTTCTATGAATTAATATGATTCTACACTTCTTTTTTGAAGTTAATGGTAAATGATGGCCTCCTCTTTACACCTAATTGCACACAAGTTGTATAAGTAGCGAAAGTTTGTACTCACTCCGTCCCATAATGATGGTTCTATTTGAATTTTCAAACATTTTAACAAACTGTTTTCATTTTCATCACTAACCTTAGTGAAGTTTAATTATTACTCCGTTACACCCCTCTTTTTTCTTGGTTGTCTCTAATCCTTTCCTCTCGCCCTCTTCTTCCTTGGCTGGCAGTTTAGGAAGTTCAATGATTTTAACCTATCAATTTTATAAATTGGACTATCTTTTTGGGACAATAAAAATGGTAAATGGGACTTCCATTTTGGGATGGAGGGAGTATGATGTAGGAAATGGAAGTTTATATATGTGCCCAATATTTTTGCTTTCACCTGATGAAAGTATCTTGATATATTATAGTGGGGACTGGGGGTATAGATATTCCTGCAAAGAGTACAATACAGAGAAATCCTTAGAGCGTGGGGGCATTGAAATTCTCCCACAGATACACAATATACCATCCTAATTAATGAAGTATGAATGTTTAGCAGATAATAAATTAAATAAAAATAAAATCCGCAATGTGTGAGTGTGTTACTGTCTGGTTAGAATAACCAGTCACTTATGCTCTTGCTCTGTTTTAAATGGATTAATCCTTAAATATTGACCAGATTACACATTGTAATATTTATGTTCACGAGCACAAGTTTCCTCTGTATTCTTTAACAGTGAGCAATTTTACACATTATGGCTCTAGTGATTTTATAAGCCCCCTCCCTTTCGCCCACCCCATTCCAGAGTATGAGGGTCATAATCGAATGTTGTTCTGTTCTAATGTTCCTAGAACTTTAAAATCTTAATCTATCTTACGGACATCTTTTATTATTATAACACATGTTTGTTTTTGTGTATACTGCAGATGGATCATGGATAGTCGTGACGAGTACACTAAGGAACGCCTTGACGCAATAAATGATGAGTTCAAGTTATATAGGTGCCATACAATATTGAATTGTGCTCGTGCCTGCCCCAAGGGGCTTAACCCTGGGAAGCAAATTCAAAACATCAAGCACCTTGAGAAGTCCATCTGACAGCTTTGAGTTCCCTCCGTAGAAGCATGAGAATGTAAGTCTGGAACTATATTTGAAGTTGTTATTATTATTGACTACATATGTTGACGATAATAATTGTACTGGTTGTATTTTAACTATTCTAAATCTTCTTTTTGTACTTAAAAAAGTTCGAGATTGAAGTTCGATGTTCGCAAATAATATTCATCAAAGTTGCTTGTTATGCAACAAACTAAATTGCGTCTCCAAAGCACAGATTAAAATAAACATAATGATGGCGAGGAATATGTGATTTTGTACGGAATGAAAATTCCTTTATGATTATCCTGAACTATGTGGAAAACATCAAGTTGGATCCCCCGGGGTACTTCGATGTACCACAGGTTATGCGTAAATGATTGATGTCAACTCTAATGACTCGTAATCGTTAGATCACCTGCTCGAGAAAGCTCAACCTCGACACCCTCATTTGAGCCCACGAACATCTGCTCTACTCGGCATCAATTCTTCTACTCATTCGGTGTTTCTGCCAATGCAGCAATCACTGGACTTTATGCACTATAAATAAAGGTGTTTGAAAGGTTGAGAAGTTCATAAGCTGATTCCATTTTCTGGTGAGAGTTGAGAGAGGTTGGCCAGCACTCATAGCTTCGCTCTACTACTTTCTTGCCCTTCTTGTTGCGCTAAGCTTTAAGCTATAAAATACCCGAGAAGACCAGGAAGCTTGGTGGGGATATATATCAAACAGTTGGTGTGCGCCTCTTGAAAAATACCTAAAATTTTACGAATTCGGCACCCCTCCTTCCACTTTGCCTCCCCTTCCCTTCCCTTCCCTTGCTGCTGCATTGATGCATGCATGTAAAAATCTCACGAGAACTATGATTCATGTAATAAATATTTTAAAACGGATAAACGTTTGATCTACATGCGTTTAAATAAATATATGAGCAAAGCAAACAATGGTGAAGGTAGTCATTATAAAGGTAAGAAAATCTAACAAAATTTAACGAACTTGCTAAATGGGATATATATCAATTGACTGATTATGAAAAACGTATATTTAAATATGCTGTGACATTTTTGTAAATAATTGAAACTTCTTAAAAAATGTGTGGTGACATTTTTGTAAATAATCGGAATTTCGCAACACTCTCTGGCACTCTTCAACCCATGAACTGAACATCTGTAACGCCACATATGGTCATCTCAAACACTACCACATACATGTCTCGATATTTCCTTCCTCAACAAACCTTCTGAATATCAATCTCAATAGTTATGGATATCCAGAAACTTTTGACATTGATATCCAGAAGGTTTGTTGGCCATGGACCCAGCGTGCATGAGGTTTTACTATTTACAAACTTTTTGTATATAAGTCTCAAAGATTCTAAATATCAATCTCAATGGTTCTGGATATCCAGAAACCTTAACATTGATATCTAGAAGGTTTGTTTGTCATGGACTTTTTCAAATGTGCATTTTAATTCATATTCAGAAGACTTTAATTTTGATATTCAAAAATCTTTAATGTTTATATTCAAAAGGTTTGTTGACCATGGTCTTGTTCAAATATGCTTGTTAATTTATATCCACAAAACTTTAATATTTTATCCAGAACCTTTTGAACTTTATAACCAGAAGGTTTGTTTGTCGATCATGACCTTGTTCAATTATGCTTGTTAATTCATATCCATAAGACTTTAAATTGTTATCCAAAACCTTTTGAGCTTCATATCCAGAAGGTTTGTTGATCATGAACCTAGCGCACACGAAGTTTCACTTATTTACAAAAATGTTATCACGCTCAAAATTTTATTTATTTATAAAAATGTCATCGCACATTTTAAAAATATGTTTTTTCTAATCATTAGAAAAATCACTTTGTCATTACTTATTACTTATGCATGTCAATATTAGCTACATGAGTTCCTATACATGAGTTCCTATTAGAGCCTGTCTGTTCCTCCGTTTCAATCTAAAACTGAGAATAAAACTATTACTTTTTCCCTAAATATGTGTATCAATATCATGGTCAAAAGAGCTACTTTTTTGAAACGGCCTGCTCAATGTGGCCGCTCATATGATAGCATTTCACCTAAACGCTAATTTGGAAAAGAGCTGCTTTTTTGAAACTGTGTGCTCTTAAAAGGATGCATCAAACACATTTACATAAAGCTGCTTCGTTTTCAAAACTGCTCCATTTTAAAAATTGCTTCATTTATAGAAAGCTCCGTTTTAAAAACTGTGCACCAGACGGGCATTCAGGCAGATTACTTATTCTTTTGAGATTATTATTCATACTTTTACCTAGTTTGACTACAAATATAAAGAGGGTTACTGATATTTTCCGAGTTTCAGCAATTTTACTTTAAATCAAAAGTAAAATTAAATATTCATTTTAAAACGAAAGAAATACAAAAAATTATGATGCATCAATAGTAAGTTTCGAAATTACCATTGAAAGTATTTTTTTCACAATACATTAATAGAAATTTTAGAAATTATATGAAAATTAGATTTTTATAAATTAGTTAAAATTAGATTAAACTGTCCACTAAAATTACTAAAATTAAAGTGAGACTAACTTTTTTTAGACCGAAAAAATAAAGGTGTAAGAAACTAACTTTAGTGTATTTTGTTTCATATCATTTCCAATTTTTGTTATAATTAAAATTTGATCTTTTCAAAACAAAAAAAAAATTAAAAAAAATTGATCTTTTCATGACCTAAGGTCTACTCCCTCTCTCTCTCTCTCTCTCTCTCTCACACACACACACACACACACACACACACAAAATAAATGCCTAATTTCTAAAATATTTTGTATAAAATGAATATCTATTTATTAAATTATTCATCATCAAACAAAACATTTTAATTTACTCTTATACTTATAATATAATATAGTGAGATTATTATATTATGAGCGTAAGTGTAAATGTAACTTAAAACTAGAATAAATATTCATTTTGAGAGAGGGAAAATACTTTTATTTTATAATTTATCTCATACTTGAAATCTTTGTTATGCTAAGAATAATTATTCAATCTAAAAAGTTACAAAATTCAATTTTCAAAATCAAAAAGTCTAAAAATTAACTATTTAACGAATGTCGTTACGTTTGAAACTTTTATAAAGATGAAAATTTGTTCTCTAAAAATAGTGAGTTGTCACCTGCACTTCTGACTCTTAGAATGCAAGACTTTATTATATTTAGAAATAATAAACACATAATAATTTTAAAAATATTATTTTAAAAAGTAAGAATAAGATAAATTCTTTATTCCATGTCCAATAATAATTAGAAAATCAATTACATTGTCTTATTAAATTTAATTGTTATAACTAATAATTATAAAAAAAAATATAATTATAGTAATCATGAATTATTTTCCATATATCATCACTATCAACATTATTTTAAATTATTACTTTAATTTTATACAATTATATTAATAATAATAGTAATATAATTATTTGTAAATTATTATTACTATTATTATTCAAGATGGATACATTTTATCTTTGTAAAACTCATAATTGAAAAGAAAATCAAGTTTTCATCATTTTAAATTCTTAAATTAATGAAATCAGTTAAATCGTTAAATTTTGGACTTTTTGATATTGAAAATTTAGTTTCAGGGCTTTTTTGATAGAATAATTATTTGTAGGGATTTTTGGATATGAATTTTTTTTAAAGGACTTTTTGGTATTTTTTCCAAAGTTAAATATTATCCCTTCAACCCAAAATTAAATGAGTTCAATTCTAAATAGTTTATCCCTATATGTCCATTTTAAGTAAGCTTCTAAACTTACGTTGACCAATTATCTTTTCATATGTCTTTAATATTTTCTCTCATTTCCCTCTTTCTTTCTCTATTTCTCTTGCACACAGTCACACACACTTGTGTTACAATGGGTGCTCGTCCAAAGTTGATGAAGAGAAGAAAAAGAAAATTACCAAGTGAACGGTATAAATCGAAGTATAAACGTGGATCATGATTGGGAAAGATTTAATGGATTAGATCCAAAATATAATTCATACATGCCTTAATTACGACAAAGGGAGTGAGTCTTCCATACCTTTGCTCGTCATGCTTCCTCGTCATTCCCACTATGTCGACCTAGACATAGCAGAGCGAATAATGACTAATGCACAACACTCCTACATGCCGACAAGGAATATTTTCATATGTCGAGCAAGACATCCATCAAGGCCTACCTAGGCCCTATTTAAAAACGAGGAGCTTCTCCTCGATTATCAGCAAAGTGAGGAAATGGGGTTCCCTATCCTTACTCCACTCCTTCTCGGCATCAATTCAGGCCGACCAAGCATAACAAGCCGAGGAGCATGCCTCCTAGGCATACGGACATAAGGCAATACTAATCCTACTCAAACAAGGATTGTGGGAAGTTATAATTTCACTAGGATTATAATACTCCTCTCACACAAATTTCTATTCAACATGGATTCTACAATCCTATGCCTATATAAACAAGCCATAATTCACATTATTTTGGTAATAAATCTTTTGACTCTAAACTCTTATCAATTGATTTTTCTCTCTAAACACAAATACTTACTCTCACGCCAGAGGGCCTTCGCTGGTGGAGCCCCGGCCTAGTTTACGTGTTTGTTTATCTTTTTCAGACTATTCAAACATCAAGGATACAACCTGTCGCTGAATTTGGGCTGATCCGAACGTTTTTGGCATCATTAGTTTGATTCCATTGTCGGGAAGCGATTCGTATTATCCGTTGAATAGCTTGAAAATTTCTGCTCCACTCTCATAATCCTAATGGAAGATGGACATACTGCTAGTATTACTCCTGATCCGAATAATATTCATGTTGAGGAGACTCATGGTAACACTAGGACTGCTTTTCCTCTTACCAATGGGAAATTACCTCCTCCTCCACCATTGATTGATGGACTACCACCCCTAGGAATGAATCTGCGTTCTAGGAGACAACCAATAACCGAGATAGTGCAGCCAAACCCTCTTCGTCAGTTTGGCCAAGAGGGTAGGCAGCCGCCGGCGCCTAGACAACGAGGAACGCCGCTTAAGGGGGAACTGGGGCTTCCCCCAACAGAATGATCGCATAATTCTCTTGGATCAACAGATGGAAACTTTGTAACGCATTTATGAAAACACAAAATGTCTTGCTACAATTGGATCCTGAGCAGTCCCTTGCTGAATTCATGAGGCCTACGAGTACTGGAAAACTCCTTGGAGGGGAAAGCCATATTGACAGGCATAGTAGTAGGGAGAATAGAGAAAATATTTCACTTGGCCAACATCCCCCTCATCATCATGGCATTGCTGGTAGATCTAAGCAAAACCCTCAAGATGTCCCTTCTCGTCATTAGGCACATGGGCATGATAACGTGAGAAACGAGGTAGACTTGAGAAGTCATTTGAACCACCAAAGGGAACATGAGGTTAATTCTGCTGACTTGAGAGCAAGGCTTAGTCAGGCAAGGCAAAAAAACCCTCCTAGTCATAACCCTCTCCTTGGCCTAGGAGCCCTCCTCGGCATAGGAGCCCTCCTCGCCCTATGAGCCCTCCTCGTCACATAACACCTCCTCATCTAGGGATGGCACCTAGAAGGAACAGAGCACCTTCTGGACATGGGGACAATCACCAGGAACATGAGGAACACAGTAGAGTGAATGGGCACAGAAAGAAAAAAGGACCCACAGCAGTTTCCATTTTAGCTCAGCGATCGATGCCAGAGATATACTACTCTTAAAAAAGAGACTAGATGAGATGGAAATGAGGAGAAAGGAAGTGGATGATGATGATGATACCAGTGTCACCCGTCCTTTCTCATAGTGAATTAACGATATACCTCCCAATCCTGCTCTTAAAATTTCATGTTTTGAAAAATATGCGAGAATCACTAACGCATGGGATCATATACAAAGTTTTGAATTCACCATGGCCTTCCTCACCAAGGCAGACGATATTCTCTGCAAGGCTTTCGCTAGTACCTTCTCCGGAACAGCTTTGTCCTGGTTTCGTGAGCAAAAGAAGGGAAACATCGATAGCTGGAAAATCATGAGGAGGAGGTTCCTGGACCACTTTGCCACAGCGGGAAAGAGAAAGAAAAGACTGACTGATCTTGCTAACATCGAGCAAGGTAAGAACGAAACCACTCTGAGTTATTACAATCGATTCAGAGCCATGGCAGACCAAGTAGAGGAAAGCCTGACAAACTGGGAGGTGATTGTTTGCTTTAACTCCGAATTGAGATTCGAACAGCTGATCTATGAACTTTCTGCCAGGGAGCCTAAGTCAAAATCCGATTTGTAAAATGTGGCTTACGCCATAGCTATGACATAAAAGAAAAGTGAAAAGAGGTCTGAAAAACCAGAAGCAGATGCAGCTGGCACCAATCAGGCTTCGAACGAAAGTAATTATAAGAGGAAGAATAGAACTCGGGCTACTGAAAAAGCTGAGGTTTTTACCCTCCTCACCAAGCCAATCATAGAGATCATGCAGTTGGTGAATCTTCCAAATCCCCGACAACTTGATGAAAGGATAAAATACACCCGTGACAGTTCCAAGTATTGTGCCTTCCACAAGGACCATAGACATGACATGGAGAATTGCATCTCCCTCAAGAGAATGATCCAGAGATGGGTAGACGAGGGAAAACTTGATCGCTACGTTATGAGAAAAGATAGCAAACGAAAAAGAAAGGATGACGATGACGATGACAAAGATGATGAAAGGAAAGACATGCCTCCTAGAGCTAAGCTCTATGTTATAAGGGAAGAGATTGTTTCTAACAAAAAACTGAAACACCAGATACACGAGCTAAGTAAAGTCTATCATATCCGCCTGGATTCATAAGGAGGAAGAAGTCATCAGCCGGAAGTCGCGCAGCTAGTGAGCAACCATTAGTGATGAAAGGGAGGACTGACAACTGTGAATCCAAGAGACTCCTCATAGACTCGGGGGCCTCCTGAGATATTCTGTATTATTCTACCTTTCAGAAGATGAATCTAAAAGATAGCATGTTGGAGCCATACTCTAGAAGACTAGAAGGCTTACCAAGAACAAAGTCAGTGCTATGGGGACAATTGACTTATTACTGGAAGTGGGAAAGCATACCTTTCGAGCAGAGGGCAGAGTAGCATTCGTGGTCATGGATCTGGTAACTGACTACCATGCCATCATAGGCTTCCAAGTCAAGGCAAACTCAGGTTGGTCGCCTCCCTTCCTCACCAGCGAGTTAAATTCCCTACTCGTACTGGAGTCGGATGCGTGAGGGCGACCCACAAGGACTTCTTGGAGCATGTGATGAAGAGCATAAAAACATCCATAAAAGTAGAGGTAGACACACCAGAAGAAAATCTAAAAATCTCCAAGTCTACAAAGACTACCAGCACCAGTTCTAGGCTGAATTTGATTTCTGAGGCAGAAGATGAGGAACAAATGACACTAGATGTCCACGAAGGCAAAAACAATAACATAGTTTTGTTCGTCCCGGATATAGCCCCTCATCTCGTCAGCGGCCAGAACTCGGGGGCCAACCCTGACTTGAGACTAGGAGAGCAACCGGACGTGGACGAACTTGTTGGAATGGAAGACCTAGACATAGATGATGATGAAGGTAGAAGACTTAGAGAAATAATCATTGAAACTTTGCAGTTTCGAGACGGTCCAGAAATGGAGCCCGTAGACGAACTAGAGGAAATCATACTCAATCCTGACTACCTAGAGCATAAAATAAAAATTGGGGGTCAGCTCTTTCCGAAAGAAAGGGAAGAAATAATCACCCTTCTGAAAAACAGTCTTGATGTCTTTGCCTGAAAGGTCGAGGATATGAGAAGGATAAAGGAAGAGGTAGATGTCCACAAGTTGGAAGTTGACCCGTCTGCTAGATCTATCAAGCAGACGAGAATTTTTGCAAATGATAAGGAAGAAGCGATCAAGGAAGAAGTGCAGAAATTACTAAATGCTGGTTGGCCAATGTTGTGATGGTCAAAAAACATAATGGGAATTGGCGAATGTGTGTAGACTTTACAGATCTCAACAAAGCCTGCCCGAAAGACAGTTACCCTCTCCCCAAAATCGACAAGCTGGTAGACTCCATTATGGGACATTGATGTGGCATATTTCATACTATCTAATTCCTATATTTTCCGTGCTTATTATGTTCAATCTTGATGTATTTAGATAGGTTTGATGTAATATTGAGAGTATTTTGTATTGTGAGGCTTTATTGAGAGATTATTGTAATCCGAGGGAAATTAGTCATTCTTTTATGTAATCGGGTGTAATGGTTTCATGAAGCCAAAACAAGTATTCAAGAATCAAATCAAAGTTCAAGATCAAGTCAACGGAAGAAAATTCGAAGCAATTCATTGACAAGAATTGAAAGAGAAAGAAGAAGGAAGACCTGGAAGAGGCTGCAGCAAGGGGACGAGTCGTCCCCGACTTTCACCAACTCGTCCCCATAAAAGGGACGCCAGAATCTGAGCGAGGAAGAAGTGGGACGAGTCGTCCCACAAAGGACGAGTCGTGCCTTCAGCGGCCAGCAAGCGACGTGAATTTTTTTGGAGTTTTTATGTTTTTATTTATTTTATTTATTTTTCCTTATTAACCTAGGGTTTTGAGAGAGAGAGAGAGGGGATAGACTTTCTTTATTGTATTGTCCAAGGAGGGACGGCTGGAAGATCAAGACGGCTGGACCAAGGTTTTGGCTTAGAACAAATTCAAAGTTTTGGTTTTTGATTTTAATGGAAGCTTAAACTTCCACCACTTTGGATAATAAATCTTGATCTATTTTGAAGATCAATTGAGGTTTTATTCTTTCTATCTCTTTCTTCCTAATTATAATTTTACTCGTGTTTATTGTTAAATCGATTTCTAGGGTTTTGAAACTTGATCAATTTTTTAATCTTTTTAATTGATTTTTGCTAGAATTCCCTTTTATCGTGTCGGACTAGGATTTTCATTGTAGCAATTTCATAGTTCTTGTATGTGTCATCTTGAATTGTGATTGGGGTAAAATTAGTTTTATCTTCTATTTGAAAAAGAATAGAATAATTCCTTGATCTTCATCTCTTAGAATTTCATCAATTAATATTTAGAATCTTGACCGTGTCGGCTAGGTTTTATTTATCGATTAGGGTTCCTGGTTGAGCGTGTCGCCGCTATTAACTACTATCAAAGAAGAGATAGAGATTTTATATCTCGTGATCAAGTGATTAGGGGAAAAACAGAAAGAATGAATCAATGATATTGATTGATAAACATTGATAGTTTTATTTATCCGAGGTGCTCTTTAAATTATTGTCTACAACTCTATTTTCTTGCTTTAGTTTAATTACAACACTCAAATCAAACAACCCCCAAACTGGTCTGTGACTATTACACAAACGAATAACCGTTCTTCAGTGGATCGACCCTGGACTTGCCCTTGCTGCAGTTTTGTAGCCGAGTCTTGTCTTGGTATTTAATTTGTAGGCGTACGACTTTAGCCTGTCAAATTTTGCCGCCGTTGCCGGGGAACAGTGTTTATTTGTTTGTGTTCTTATTTAAATTCTGTCATTTTATTTTATTTGTTTGTCTTTTATCTCTTTATTAGTTTCACCCCCTGTCCCTTTGTGGTGTGGATCATTGTTTGGTCCATACCCGTTCCTGATTATTCTCTTGAGCTTCTTGATCCAGAAATTGAAAGGACTATCAAGAAAGAGATGGGTGATAGAGCACCCTGCACACTCAAAGTAAAACCGCTCCTAATTGGACGGAGCAACCGCAGTGCCATTACTTTCCCGCTTTGCTCGCGGAGTTACATTTGAGTTGAAGCCGGGTTACTAAATCAATTGCCTAGTTTCAGTGGGTTACCCTGAGAAAACCCGACCGCACGTATCTCAGTTCGTGCAAGTTTGCAACAGTATGAAGCCTGTTAATCTTCCAATTGAGCAGCTTCTTCTTCGAGTCTTCTCCTTCACCTTGAAGGCCAGAGCTAACATGTGGTATTATCATCTCGGCCCCGAATGCATAACCACCGGCAACAGATGAAGGAGGCATTTTTGGATGAGTTCTTCCCACTCGACTGCATAAATATTATGAAGCGGGATATCAGCAACATGGAGCAGAAGGCAGATGAGACCTTATATGAGTACTATACTCGCTTCCATACTCTCTGCAGGAGCTGCCCTTATCATGGGTATACTGATGACCAGCTGATAGTCTACTTCTACGAGGGATTACTTATGCAGGATAAGAGGATGATAGATTCTTGTTGCGGGCGATTCTGAATAAGACGGCCGAGGAAGCCTTAAATTGCTAGAGGAGCTAGCAAGGAGTACCCAAACACATGGGAGGAGATCCAGTGTCAGACAGGTTAGTGCTATGAGCACAAGCAGTGGGGAGAATGAGAAGCTTGAGTCCGATGTCATGGAGTTGAAATGTATGATGAAGCAATTGCTGTTGAGTCGGACAGAAGGTCAGGAGAATGTGAATTCAGTTGGGTTCCCGCAGCAGCAGCAGAGACAGTATAACTATGGGGGTAATCAACCCTATGATAGATGGGGACAACCACCACAACAGCAGCAGCAGCAGTCTACAGATGACATGTTCCGTATACTGGCTCAGAGTATGAGCACCTTATCCAGCGGTCTTCAAGAAGATCGCAGAGGACCGATACGAGTATCGCTAGTCTTCAAAGCAGATCGCAGAGGACTGATGCTAGTATTGGTAACCTGGAGAGACAAATGGGGCAGATTGCAGACACAGTGGTAAGAATGAAAGCTAGAGAGGCGGCAAAATCACCACCTCAGGCTGAGCAACTTCCAAAGCATAATGTTAGTGTTGTTTATGTGAGGAGAAAGAAGAAAGTTGAGGGGCAAATGGTTCCTAAAGAGCCTGAACAGGAGATTAAAAAGAAAGTTGAACCGGAGTTAGTGGTGGAAGAGAAGGTAGAGAAGACCCCTGAAGAGAAATATGTTCCACCACCGTTGCATGTCTATGAGCCGGAAGTTCCTTTTCCGGAGGCATTGAAGAGAGACGCTTCAAAGGAATCAGAGAAGCATATGTTTGATACTTTCAAGAACATTGAGGTGAATATCCCGTTATTGGACCTTCTCAAAACAGTTCCTAGATACGCTAAATTTTTGAAGGAATTGTGCACACCGAAGAGGACTCCAAAGAAGGGTGAGCTGAAGAAAGTGAAGGTGATTGAGCATGTGAGCGCAGTTTATCAGAAAAAGATGCCCAAAAAGTGTAGTGATTCGGGCATGTTCGTGGTTCCGATATCGTTGAGGGGTAGCTCGGTGCAGAAGGCTATACTCGATTTAGGGGCTTCAATCAATGTTATGCCTTATACATTGTTTGAAGACCTTAAATTGGGTAAATTGGAGGATACTCGAGTGGTTATACAGTTGGCGGATAAGTCCAACGCATACCCCAAGGGGGTAGTGAGAGATGTTGAAGTCCGGGTTGGTGACTTGATTTTCCCGACAGATTTTTATGTGCTTGAGATGGAGACGGACTTTGAGGCTCCTATTCTGTTGGGTAGGCCGTTTATGTCTACTTCTCATACCAAGCTAGATGTGTCTAGTGGTTCTGTAACGATGGAGTTCGATGGGAAGAAAATTGGGTTTGATATGTTTGATGAGAAGAATTTTCCTAAGAACAATGTTCGTAAAGTTTGCGCCATGGACTTGAGGGAGCCGAGTATCAAGGAGGAGGCCAAGATAGATGAGGTGAAACTTTCTAAAATGAAGCCGGAGGAGGCAAAGAAAGGTGAACCACCGAGGAAGAAAGAAGGGAAGCAAAAGAAAAAGGGAAAGCCTAAATGGTCTCCAACGGGGAGGCATGTCATGGAAACCAAATATCTTCTAGAGGTAAATGAAGATTACTTTCATCCCCCTTACATTGATGAGGCTCATGTTGGTGGAGCCTCCCGTCCCTTTAATTAGTCCCTTGGTGCCCTTTTTCCCCATGTTTTTATTGTTCTGTTTTAATTGTTTAATTCATTGAGGACAATGTCTAGTTTAAGCGTGGGGGTATAGGGAGATTGTATCATTGTAAATTTGGTTGTTTTTGACCCCAAAAAAAAAAAAAAAAAAAAACATAAAAAGATTCAAAAACAAAAGAGAGGCTAAGTGAAAATCCGAGAGGGCACTTAGGCAAAAGGAGAGGGTGTGTTTTTATGAAAAAAAAATGAAAAAATGAAAAAATGAGAGGCTAGGTGAAGACCGAAAAAGGCACCTAGGCAAAAGGTGAGAATTGAATATTTTCTATCTGTTATATCACCGGAGTGAAGACATAAGGGAGGTTTTGGAGTGTTGGGTAGGACCATTATTGGAGTAGGAGGTTTGGATAGTGGTGCCTAGGATTTAGAAACCCTCGTTCACTGTTGGAGTTATAAGGGGTGTTGGTGCTTTTCACGAGGTAAATCTTTGTTTAAGGATCGCAACCTTAACAATGATTTCTTTTTATGAGGGTGTATGTAGTGTGAGCCAAGCGTGGGGGAAACATAGGGCAAATTTAGTTCCCCTTGGCTTATTTGTGTGGATCTTAGTTTCTATACTCCGATGGTTATTTTTATTTTGGTTGACATTCTTTTTTTGGAGGATTAGAGGAGAATAGGAATCATTTACCTCCCATGCATTTGTTTTTAGACCAGGGTTTAGATTGGAGTTTAGAATAATACTCAGGGACGAGTAATGGTCTAAGCGTGGGGGTATTTGATGTGGCGTATTTCATACTATCTAATTCCTATATTTTCCGTGCTTATTATGTTCAATCTTGATGTATTTAGATAGGTTTGATGTAATATTGAGAGTATTTTGTATTGTGAGGCTTTATTGAGAGATTATTGTAATCCAAGAGAAATTAGTCATTCTTTTATGTAATCGGGTGTAATGGTTTCATGAAGCCAAAACAAGTATTCAAGAATCAAATCAAAGTTCAAGATCAAGTCAACGGAAGAAAATTCGAAGCAATTCATTGACAAGAATTGAAAGAGAAAGAAGAAGGAAGACCTGGAAGAGGTCGGCAAAGAAGGGGACGAGTCGTCCCCGACTTTCACCAACTCGTCCCCATAAAAGGGACGCCAGAATCTGAGTGAGGAAGAAGTGGGACGAGTCATCCCACAAAGGACGAGTCGTGCCTTCAGCGGCCAGCAAGCGACGTGAATTTTTTTGGAGTTTTTATGTTTTTATTTATTTTATTTATTTTTCCTTTTTAACCTAGGGTTTTGAGAGAGAGAGAGGGGATAGACTTTCTTTATTGTATTGTCCAAGGAGGGACGGCTGGAAGATCAAGACGGCTGGACCAAGGTTTTGGCTTAGAACAAATTCAAAGTTTTGGTTTTTGATTTTAATGGAAGCTTAAACTTCCACCACTTTGGATAATAAATCTTGATCTGTTTTGAAGATCAATTGAGGTTTTATTCTTTCTATCTCTTTCTTCCTAATTATAATTTTACTCGTGTTTATTGTTAAATCGATTTCTAGGGTTTTGAAACTTGATCAATTTCTTAATCTTTTTAATTGATTTTTGCTAGAATTCCCTTTTATCGTGTCGGACTAGGGTTTTCATTGTAGCAATTTCATAGTTCTTGTATGTGTCATCTTGAATTGTGATTGGGGTAAAATTAGTTTTATCTTCTATTTGAAAAAGAATAGAATAATTCCTTGATCTTCATCTCTTAGAATTTCATCAATTAATATTTAGAATCTTGACCGTGTCGGCTAGGTTTTATTTATCGATTAGGGTTCCTGGTTGAGCGTGTCCCCGCTATTAACTACTATCAAAGAAGAGATAGAAATTTTATATCTCGTGATCAAGTGATTAGGGGAAGAACAGAAAGAATGAATCAATGATATTGATTGATAAACATTGATAGTTTTATTTATCCGAGGTGCTCTTTAAATTATTGTCTACAACTCTATTTTCTTGCTTTAGTTTAATTACAACACTCAAATCAAACAACCCCCAAACTGGTCTGTGACTATTACACAAACGAATAACCGTTCTTCAGTTGATCGACCCTGGACTTGCCCTTGCTGCAGTTTTGTAGCCGAGTCTTGTCTTGGTATTTAATTTGTAGGCGTGCGACTTTAGCCTGTCAGACATAAAACTCTAAGCTTCCTAGATGCCTACCCCAGATAAAAATGGTTAAGGAAGATATTAAAAAAAACAGCCTTCCAGGCAGCTGGAGGAATTTATTGTTACACTATGATGCCCTTCGGGCTCAAGAATGCAGGCGCAACCTACCAGCGCATGGTCAACAAAGTCTTTGGGGAGCAGATATGCCACAACATGGAAGCCTACATAGATGACATGGTCATCAAGACTAGGAACGACAGTCACGTTCCAAACATGGAGGAAACTTTTGATAACCTACGAGCAAACAACATGAAACTGAATCCAAGTAAATGTGTGTTCGGGGTAATGGCCGAAAAGTTCCTAGGCTTTATGGTATCACAAAGAGGAATCGAGGCAAATTCGAAGAAAATAAAAGCCTTGATTGACATGAAAGAACCTACCAACATCAAGGAGGTTCAAAGGATGAATGGAAGAATAGCTGCACTTAGGAGATTCATTGCAAAGTCTGCTGAAAAATCGCTGCCTTTCTTCAAAGTCCAGAAGGGGACCAAGAGCTTCTCCTGGACATTTGAATGCTCAGAATCATTCAAACAGCTGAAGGAGTACTTGGGATCCCCTCCTTTGTTGAGAAACTCAGTTACTGGAGAGATGTTGTATGTCTTCTTAGCAGCCACGGACAACGCTAGAGCTGCGATACTAGTAAGGAATGGAGGAACCACAGAAACCAATCTATTATGTCTCCAAGGCACTATCAGATGTGGAGAGCAGATACTTCAACGCAGAAAGATAGCTTAAGCCCTAGTCATAGCGACAAAAAGCTACGAGCATATTTACTCGCACATCCCATATCCGTGTATACCAATGCGCCCGAAGAAAATCTTGCATAAGTTGGACTATTCAGACGTCTCCTTAATTGGTCAATCGAACTCACCGAGTTTGATATCGTATACCAATCTAGGAAGACACTCTTAGCACACTCTCCGATCGATTTTATGGTTGAAACCGCCTTCATAGGTGAGCACGACCCCACCTCCCATAAGCGCAAAACCTACGGGGAAGAACCGACCATCGAGCTCCCATCCAACTGTTGGGTCATATATACGGATGGTTCGACCACTAAGAAAAGAAGCGGAGCTGGAGTTGTACTAGCAAGCTTCGATGGGGAGCACACCATCCAAGACATAATCAGATTTAAGTTTCCTGTCTCCAACAATCAAGCGGAGTACGAGGCCTTGATATTTGACATTGGGTTGGCTTCCTTCTATGGAGCAATCAAAATCGTCACCTTCTATGACTCCCAGCTACTAGTAGGGGGAGTATAACACTCAACATCTCATACTTACAAAATATAAAAATCTCGTCCTAGACATGACGGAAAAACTGATTTTTTTTGAAATAAGTCAGATAGGAAGGGAGGACAATCAAGTGGCAGATGTTCTATCTAAATTGGCTACTATTAACATGGTAGATCCTGATTCTAACCCGCTCATAATCTTTGCCGAAGAACCAGCCTACAAAAGACTTCCATTTTTACCACACAAGAAAACACACATAATAATGTCATTTTATTCCATAAAGTGGAAAAAATTAATTGCAATCAATTAAGGGATATTTTGTTAGCCAAAAAAATAAGTTTGATGATCATTTAATGAAATATCAAATATTTATTGTTGGACAAATGCTATGGCTTTTTTAAGACTTAACGAAAAAACTGACAGCAAAAGTAACGGAGATTGAAAAACAAAGGGATTCAAGTCGAGTCTTGTATTTAATACAATCTTCGTAAGAGTTATTTGTCCCGCACTGGTGCTTACGGTTGTATGACAAAACTCTAGTAAGATAAAACGACTTACTATTAGTTATAAGGAGCACTCCAATATAACTAATCTAACGAACAACAAAAGTTTTAGAACTTTGGACTTGAAAAGATTTGATGCAACAAGATGATATGATTTGGCTATGTTAATCTATCTCTCTAGAGGGTTGGAAGGCTCAAATGACTGTATGTGTAAATTGAAATTCGGAGGGAAGGTATTTAAAGAGATTTAAAGGGTTCATGGCTTTTCACTTCAAGAGGTGCCAAAACTGCTCATTCTCGCCCACGAGCGCGGCCGCTCTTGCCTTGAGCGCGACCGCGCTCTCATGCCGAGACCAGGCCAAGATTTAAACTTAAATCAGCGCGGCCGCTCTAGGCTGGAGCGCGACCGCGCTGAAGCCCAGAACTGAAAGGTCACGAAAACCTTTTTGGGAACAGTTGTGACCCAAACCAATTTGGATCAGTCCAAGTCAATCCAAGTTAACTTTAACCCTTTATTTAACTCTCGTTAAGTTACAAAAAACACTTGTCATTAATTCTCATTCACCCTAAACGGTTTAGAGACATTAAATGAGTTTAATAATCTACAACAAATGTAGAATACATTTTGTAACAAGTTTCGTTAACAAATAACGAACTTCCGTTAGAAACTAGATCAACGTTAAGTCAAACTTAACTTTCCGTTATCTATTTCCAACAATCCCCCACATGAATGACAATTAATGCATGTATGCAATTTCGTCCAAAGTTCCGGCGAACTATTATTATATCGGGATAGATAGCTTGTGGCCTTGAATCTTTCCTAGTGAAATATTATCGGATATACTAGCCATTTGGTAGCGAGTCGCTTTGAACCAGCCGATGTCTGGGTGTATACCAAGACAATAATACTCACATAATAACAAATGTGCTCTAACAATTGTTGTTCTCACGTTTTGTCCATTTTGGCCCTGGACCGTATCTCATTCATAAGCGTTCATTTAGAGGCGGCCTTATTACCTCTCACTTATATAGGTGATTCTCACTATAAGGAGTATCATGCACTACTCCACCCGTAGGTATAGAAATCATTAAAAGTTTTCTCAACTTAACCTTACCCTTCTTTGCATGTGCTTGTACTTGGATGTTACGGGAATGAGTATTCAACATCTCCAGGTTAATAAACCGAGTTGTTGTTTCCAAGTAACTCTACTAGAACTTATAACTTGGTTGTCTCATTGAACCAAGGGCCTGGGATCTCCATTTCTCAAGGTTGAGTGTCCGCTATAAGTTCTTTTGTTGTGGGTTTTAAACCCATTCCCTTAACGGTTTATACAGTTGATCTCTATTTATACCTTTGGTAAATGGATCCGCTAAGTTATCACATGATTTTACATAATCAATGGTGATAACGGCATTCTTGATCAACCTGTCTAATGGTATTGTGTCTACGACGAATATGTCTAGACTTACCATTGTACATACTATTCTGTGCCCTTCCAATTGCCGATTGACTATCACAATGGATTAGTACAGCGAGCACGAGGTTTGCTCCAACAAGGAACATCCTCCGGGGAAGTTCTTAAGCCATTCTGCTTCTTCCCTAGCTTTATCTAACGCGATAAACTCAGACTCCATCATGGATACCGGCTATACACGTTTGTTTGGAGGATTTCCATGACACGCTCCTCCACCTATAGTGAATACATATCCACTTGTGGATTTAGAGTCTTTCGTGTCCGATATCCAATTGGCATCACAAAGATCCTTCTAATACTGGCTGGATATTTATTGTAAAGTATCCCATGGTTTAATGTATACTTTAAATATCTTAGTACTCTCATTAGTGCTTTCCAATGATCGGTACTAGGATTGCTTGTGAACCTACTTAGTTTACTCACCGAATATGCAATGTACGGACGAGTACAATTTGTTAAGTACATTAGACTCGCCAATTATTCTTGCATATTCCAGGTTGAGAAAGCTGGTTCCCCTTTGTTCTTGGCTAAATGTAGAGCCAAGTCTACAGTGTCTTAGCCTGAGGGTCATCAAAGACATTGAATTTCCGAAGAATATTCTCTAGGTAATGGGATTGTGAAAGAACTAATCCTTCGGATGTTCTAGAGATCTTTATCCCTAATATTACATCGCCTAATCCCATGTCTTTCATGTCAAAGTTCTTCTTTAACATGCCTTTGGTATTCATGATTAAATCATGATTACTTCCCATTATGAGCATGTCGTCTACATAAAGACAAACGATAACGAATGATTCAGATGTTCCTTTAATGTAGACACATTTGTCACATTCATTGATCTTGAATCCATTCGATAACATGGTTCTATCGAACTTCTCATGCCATTGTTTAGGTGCTTGTTTTAGTCCATACAAGGATTTTACAAGTTTACACACCTTTCTTTCTTTACCGGGAACCACGAACCCTTCGGGTTGTTCCATGTAAATTTCTTCATCAAGTTCTCCATTAAGGAAAGGGTCTTCACATCCATTTGGTGTATCTCAAGATTATGCACCGCTGCAATAGCTATGAGAACACGAATAGATGTGATCCTTGTGACAGGGAGTATGTATCGAAGAAATCATATCCCTCTTTCTCGTCTAAAGCCTTTGGCAACTAGCCTAGCTTTGTACTTTTCGATAGATCCATCCGCCTTATACTTCCGTTTAAGGATCCATTTGCAACCTAATGGTTTGCAACCTGGAGGGAGATCAACTAATTCCCAAGTATTGTTGAGCATTATGGATTCTATTTCACTTTGTTAATAGCTTCCTTCCAGAACGAACTATCCGGACCGGACAAAGCTTCTTTAACAGTTGATGGTTCGTTTTCTAACATGTAAGATAGAAAATCAGGACCAAAAGTCTTTTCCACTCTTGCCCTTTTGCTACGTCTCGGTTCTTCATCTTCTATTTGAGAAGGACCGGATGTAGACTCATGTGTTCTCTTATTAGAACCTACATCTTTCCTGTCCTTAACCGGAAAAATGTTTTCAAAGAATATCGCATTCCTTGATTCTATAGTAGTTCCTACGTGCATATCCGGAATGTCCGATTTATGCACTATAAACCGATAGGCACTACTATTATTGGCATATCCAATAAAAACACAGTCAATGGTCTTTGGGCCAATGTTGACTTGTTTAGGCTTAGGTACTTCAACCTTGGCCAAACACCCCCACACTTTAAGGTATTTAAAATATGGCCTACGATTATGCCATAATTCATAGGGCGTCTTATCAATACCTTTCTTGGGTATTTTATTAAGAACATAATTAGAAGTGAGTATTGCTTCCCCCCACAAGTTGTCGGGTAAGCACAGGCCCGATCAAAGCGCGTTCATCATCTCTTTGAGAGTACGGTTTTGCGTTCAGCAACTCCATTAGATTGAGGGGTATATGGAGCCGTTGTTTGATGAATTATGCCGGATTCCCAACATAATCCTTCAAACGGTGCTTCATATTCTCCACCTCTATCGCTTCTAATTTTCTTAATTTTCAAGTTAAGTTGATTCTCAACTTCTTTCTTATAAGTCTCAAAAGCCCCTAAGGCTTCATCCTTACTTCTTAAGAGATAGACATAGCAATACTTAGTGCAATCATCTATAAATGTAATGAAGTACTTTTTACCTCCTCGAGTTTGCACTAGTTTTAAATCACATATGTCGGTGTGAATTAACTCGAGAGGAGTTGTGTCTCTTTGTATGGCATTAAATGGCGATTTTGTCATTTTTGCCTCAACACAAACTTCGCACCTATTAGTCGAGTCGGATTTAGTCATTTGGATTAAATCTTGTCTCGCTAATTTCTTAATGGTGTCGAGGTTTACATGTCCTAATCTATCATGCCATAAATTAGAACTTTCCGACAAATAAACGTAAGAAACACAACTTTTATTCATCGCACTTTGGCGGATCACGGTCATTACATTCAATTTAAAAGGCCCTCCTCGAGGTAACCCTTTCCAAGAAACAAACCATTCTTGGTTAGTACAAATTTGTCGGATTCGAATACTAGTCTAAAACCGGCCTTACTAAGCAAAGCGCCGGACACCAAATTTTTACGGATGTCTGGAACATGCAAAGCACATCCAACAAGGTTACTTCTTTCGGAAGTCATCTTCAAAATCACGTTTCCAATGCCTTGAACATCGGAGGTCGCTGAATTTCCCATGTAAAGCTTTCTTCCGGAGATGGGAGTATAGGAGGAGAAACTTTCCTTGTTACCACAAATATGGCGGGTAGCACCGGTATCTATCCACCATGATTTAGGGTTCTCCTCCAAATTTGCAACGTTGGCTTCAAATACAACCATTTGCAAAATCTAGGTCCATGTGGTCAACATTGTTCGCCTCTTTCTTCGGGAGACGACAATCCCTTGACAAGTGGCCCGATTTGCCACAATTATAGCACGACCCCTTGAACCTTTTAGAGGTCTTCTTCTTCCCTTTCTTAGCATTCCGGCGGTTTCGGAATGCTTTCTCTTTGTGCCGCTCGTGCTAGCCTCGGCGAGATTGACCTTAGCCTCCATCTTGCCTTTAGCAACTTTGGCCTCATTCATTCTATTGTTCTCTTCTATTTGAAGACGAACAACAATGTCTTCCAAGGACATCTCCTTGCGTTTATGCTTGAGATAGTTCTTGAAATCCTTCCACGAAGGAGGCAACTTTTCAATGATAGAAGCCACCTTAAATGGATCATTCATGATCATCCCCTCGGCATCAAGCCCATGTAGAATGATTTGGAATTCATCTACTTGAGTTGTTACCGATTTGGAATCGACCATCATAAAGTCAAGATACTTACCGACGACAAATTTCTTTGACCCGGCATCCTCGATCTTGTACTTTCTTTCCAAGGTGTTCCACAACGTCTTGGCTAACTCGACTGTACTATACACATTGTATAGTGCATCGTCAAGTCCATTCAAGATATAGTTCTTACAAAGAAAATTACCGTGAGCCCAAGCCTCCTTTGCCATTTGCCTTTGGGGGTCCGGATCACCTTTTTCTACTGCCGGAGGATCTTCCTTTAAGAAGCGGTGCAGGCTTAGGGTGGTCAAGTAGAAGAGCATCTTCTGTTGCCATCTCTTGAAATCCACACCGGTGAATTTCGCGGGTTTCTCACCATGGCCCGATGTGATGAGTTGTAGGAGCGGGAGCAACATTATTGAATGTAGTATCACCTTGTGATGGAGGCGTCACATTCCCTTGACTTGATTCGGTGGAGTCTTTCTCGTTTGCCATCTCTTGAAGAAGCGTAAATTAACTCTTACGATTGTTGGACAAATGCTATGGCTTCTTTAAGACTTAACGGAAAAACTGACAGCAAAAGTAACGGAGATTGAAAAACAAAGGGATTCAAGTCGAGTCTTGTATTTAATACAATCTCCGTAAGAGTTATTTGTCCCGCACTGGTGCTTACGGTTGTATGACAAAACTCTAGTAAGATAAAACGACTTACTATTAGTTATAATGAGCACTCCAATATAACTAATCTAACGAACAACAAAAGTTTTAGAACTTTGGACTTGAAAAGATTTGATGCAACAAGATGATATGATTTGGCTATGTTAATCTATCTCTCTAGAGGGTTGGAAGGCTCAAATGACTGTATGTGTAAATTGAAATTCGGAGGGAAGGTATTTAAAGAGATTTAAAGGGTTCATGGCTTTTCACTTCAAGAGGTGCCAAAACTGTTCAGATTCTGCCCACGAGCGCGGCCGCTCTTGCCTTGAGCGCGACCGCGCTCTCATGCCGAGACCAGGCCAAGATTTAAACTTAAATCAGCGCGGCCGCTCTAGGCTGGAGCGTGACCGCGCTGAAGCCCAGAACTGAAAGGTCACGAAAACCTTTTTGGGAACAGTTGTGACCCAAACCAATTTGGATCAGTCCAAGTCAATCCAAGTTAACTTTAACCCTTTATTTAACTCTCGTTAAGTTACAAAAAACACTTGTCATTAATTCTCATTCACCCTAAACGGTTTAGAGACATTAAATGAGTTTAATAATCTACAACAAATGTAGAATACATTTTGTAACAAGTTTCGTTAACAAATAACGAACTTCCGTTAGAAACTAGATCAACGTTAAGTCAAACTTAACTTTCCGTTATCTATTTCCAACATTTATGACCAATAGCAAAAAAGATGTAAATTTCAAAGACCAACGTATATACTCCCTTTGTCTCATAAATATAATCCTATTTTTTAAAAATTAATTTTGATTTAATTTTGAACAATAATTTTATAATCCCTCTGTAAAATATAAGTTTTTCTAGATTTTTTTTCACACATATTAAGATAAGTTTAGGTACATTAATAACCCTCCTAAATTATCTATATTTATCATAATTCATAGTGTCTTACTTAATAATTTCTAATTAATATTGACTGAGTAATTATACAATGTCGAAAAATCTAAAATGACCTATATTTAAGAATAAATTAAGTATTATGTTATTAAAATGAAATTTAAAAACTGATATCGGTAGTATTTTTTGATGTTAAATCCATAACAAGTTTTAAAATTTTATCTATTTTGTGTAGCAATTGTGTCATGACAATACAGATTAATTTCGATATATATTAATGAATATAGTCGATAAATAAATTTAAAATAAAATCTCATTGCATATCATATACTCCCTCCGCCCCGCCCGAATGGGCAATTTTGTGTCCTTGCACGGGAATTAAGAAAAGTGATGTAGGAAAGAGAAAATGTGTATAGTGGAATAAATGTTGTGAGTGAAACTGAAAGGTGATGTAGGAAAGAGAAAGTGGGATGAGAATAGTTAGTGGATATTTATTGTGAGAGTATGACAAGTGGGTCCCACATAAAGAAGTAATAAAAAACTTTCCTTTTTTGGGTTGTGCCCTTTCAAATTGGACGTCCAAAAAAGGAATTTGTGTCATTTCGAACGGAACGGAGGGAGTATATTTAAAAATAAAATAAAGACCATTTATTTGACCCGATCATTATTGCAAGTACATAACACGAGAGATTCAGCACCAATCATATTGTTTTAGCCATTTCTTGTCAATAGGCTCGTACCACCAAAATCCATTTTGCTCAATTGACCAAATGCATGAAGATTCATCGCCGCTTAGACATGCCGTAAACATCGTTTTGTTAAAAACGTCAAACATTTGTTGCTTCGATTGCCACCAGAAATGACAAAAATAGAGAGTGCGAACAAATGGAGCTTCGCAAAATTTCCAATTGAAATCACCTTTAAACGTAAGATTGTGATATCCAAGATCATCGTCTTTTGACTGACAACGAACTAAGACTTTTGAATCGGGGATTTCTTTAAGAACTTGAACTCGAAACTCTGAGTCCAGAAACAAATGGCCTTTGATGTGTTGAAAAGAAAAAAAACTGAGAAGAGGAAAGATAAGAGGGTTCTCATGGCATAATCCATGCTTAGTTTAGTTTAGGGTTGGATTTTGTTGGGTGCCCATTTTCTCTTTATATATGGCCTTGTTGGGTGCTCATTTTCTCTTTCCCAAAATCCATTTCAAACCGGACAAGTGGTTAAACGAACGTAATTTTAAGCAATATTTGAATAAAAAATAATGATTCAAATATAAATCTAAAAGTTATTATTGAAATTATTATTAATTGTGATATTATATCACTTTTAAAAATTTTATTGGTATCATTATTTTTTATTTAAATATTGGTAAAAGTTATATACACTTGACCATTAGTACGGTTTTAGGTGGGACTGAGGAAATATGCAATTTTTTTTATTATGAATAAATTTTAAGAAAGTCAACTTAATGTAACTTTTAGGTGTATAAAAATTGATATTATCTACTTTTTAAATTTATAGTTTTGCAAGTATATAATAAATATTGATAAAAATTATTTATCGACAACTTTTTGCAAACGCTTATTCATTTTGAGATATTTTTTATAAATAAAATAGGAGAGAAAAAATGGGTAGGAAATTTTTATTGTGAGAATGACTATAGGCCTAATTTTCTATTTTAGGTAATAAAGCAACTAAAAACCTTAAACTGAGACATAAAAAGGAAAGTAAAAATCTTAAAACAGAACGGAGAGAGCATCTTGGTTATAAAAAATTGGAAAAAAATTCAAGGAAAAAATACATCAAAAATCAATGAACTATATCCCTTTTGTGAGTTTGACCACTATACTCATTCCCGTTGCAAAAAACATATCAAAATCTTTTTCTTTTTCTTTTGCATCTGAAATCACTATCACTAACCCTGTTAGAATTTTTCCGTTAAATAGTCCTGTGCGTCGTCGTCGTCGTATGTGACCAATTTTCAAGGAATATTTTAGGTAGATTAGTCTAAAAAGGTGAAAATAGTAATAGTAGGGTTCAAATTTATTTGAATACTAGTAAAAGCCCGTGTCCGAGGACACGTTTTTTTTTTTTTTTTTTTTTTAAAGGGCAAAATGGGAAAAGAACAACTTAGTGAGGACAAAATGAAAATTTTGGCAGTTGACACTATTCATAGTACTGTTCACATGGTGGGGACAACTACCATTTATACTATAGATATTGTAGGGTTTGAATAATAACAAACTCCCTAACCTAAGAAAACCCCATTCCCCTTTTTATCCCTTCTCCTACCCCTCTCTTATCAACGTTATTTCCCCCATATCACTCCCCCTTCTTCCCTCCGGCTTCTCTCTCTCTCTCTCTCCCCCTTGCAAATTTCATTATGTTCCCTGCTCCATCATTGCATAGGCGAATTCAGGGTAAAAATGGAGAGGTTTCACAAATTACATTACCCAAAAATTTTTAAAAAATAATTGTTTGTTACATTACTATCTACGTCGATTCTTCATTTTTTGTCAAGGGGGTGGGCTGAGCTGGTAAGTGGGGGTGCACTTAGTAGTTAGTTTTTTTTTACATGTCAACCTTGATTTTGGGGATTCACAGCCACCCCTTTGAGTGGCCTTGTGTCCGCCCCTGCATCATTGTAATCTGGCAGACCAATCCTCTGTCTGTTTCTCCTCTTTTTCTCTAATCTCTCCAAATTTTACAGATCAAGCAGCAGCAATAATAGATCTGTCCGATCCCGAGAAGAGGTCATGCGAAGGTGCCATTATGGTGGGGCAAACCCACTCTCTTGCTTCAATCCTCTCTTTATGCCTCAAATTTGATGGAGCTAACAATCAGATATAAGGAAATCAAAACCCCAAATTAAATCGACCACCTGATTAATGTCAACAAACTCCCAATCTTTTAATACCTCCTTAGAAACAAGCCTATTTTTCATGGGTTTATTACAAAAAACTCATTAAAAAAGATGGCATTTACAAAAAAAAAATATGTAAGAAAGAAATTACAAAAAACTACTTAATTAAATATAAATATTACTAAAAACATTTTTCACACAAAACACACACCCACACTTCCTCTGTTCACTCTCTCTCTCTACTCAACCGGTCAACCCATCTCCGGTGACCACCTTCCGTACCTCCGGCGACCACCTCTGGCGAGTCCATTGATTCAACCCAAGCTATAAGAAATTCAGGCCGAATTTCACCAAATTCCGCCCTAGCTATCAGAAATTCCGGCGAATTTCACTAAAATTCGAAACAAATTACAAGATCTGAACAGAAATTGAGAATGGGAGAGAATTCCGAATCCGAAAAGTCCTAGAACGATCCTGAGAAATCAACACGATCCCATCATTCAAAGGTTGGCCCCAAACAACCAGGTATGTTGTGGTTTAACATGAAGTAAGAGCAGTATATCCACAATTGCAACAATAATAATTGCACTAGTGGGAACGATCTTTATATGTGTATTCATGTGGCTTCTATGGAGGTTCAGGAGAAATCTCAAAGGTAAATTCATAAGATGAGGTCAGGACAATATATTTTTTGTTTCTTTTTCCAGGGTTGGGATGAGAAATATTTTGAATTATTGCCTATTTAATACATCTTGATTATATGAACAGGTTTGTCAATAGCTCTGTGCAATGATGACAAACCTCTGATAGTTGAAATGGGCAGAAGTCATCAATTTTCTATGGATATTGAAGCAGGAAATGAACATTCAACTCAAGGGAGACGTAGTGAACGAGCACCATTGCCATTATTCAGCTTCCAATCAGTAGAAATTGCTACCGAAAACTTTTCAGATGAAAACAAGCTTGGACAAGGAGGCTTTGGCCCTGTAAACAAGGTACTCCCAAAATTATACTCAGTGTCCCAAATTGAATGTCCCTTTTTGTCCAGAAATGAATGACCTTTTGAAAAAAATTCTTCAAAAAACTGTCCATAAATAATTTTTTACCAAAATTGTTTAATATTTTTAGTTGTTATCAGTTGCTTATCATGTTTATCAGTTGTTTATCATGTTTATCAGTTGTTTATCAGTTGTTTATCATGTTTATCATTTGTTTATCAGTTGTTTATCATGTTTATCATTTATTTATCATTTGTTTATCAGTTGTTTATCATGTTTATCAGTTGTTTATCAGTTGTTTATCCGTTGTTTATCAGTTGTTTATCATGTTTATCAGTTGTTTATCATGTTTATCGGTTGTTTATCATGTTTATCAGTTTTTATTGGTTGTTTATCAGTTGTTTATCATGTTTATCATTTGTTTATCATTTGTTTATCAGTTATTTATCATGTTTATTAGTTGTTTATCATGTTTATCAGTTGTTTATCAGTTATTTATCATGTTTATTAGTTGATTATCGATTGTTTATCAGTTGTTTATCAGTTGTTTATCATGTTTATCATTTGTTTATCAGTTGTTTATCAGTTGTTTATCATGTTTATCAGTTGTTTACCAGTTGTTTATCAGTTGTTTCTCAGTTGTTTATCATGTTTATCAGTTGTTTATGAGTTGTTTATCATGTTTATCAGTTGTTTATCGGTTGTTTATCAGTTGTTTATCAGTTGTTTATCATGTTTATCAGTTGTTTATCAGAATGAAGGTTAGTAGATCTGAATTTCTCTCGTTAGGGGTTTTAATTTGATTCAGTTTGGTAATTGGAATGTGAGAATTGGATGGAATTGGAGAGTCAATTCGTAATGCATGCACCTTGAATCAGTAAAATTTAAGTTGTTAGTGCTGAAGATTAAGCATTTCGAATTAAAGCTTTGTTGAAGTAGTTTGTGATCATGCAGAATATTCCTCGAACTGAAGAATGATTGTTTTACATTTTATGTTTATTTATGTTATTTTTCTTTCTTTTTTTTTTTTAAGAAAATAGTGCTTTCAATTTACAAAAGAAGTTTTTTGTAATTTTTATAGAAGTTTTTTGTAACTTCTATCTTGTGTGTATTTTTTTGTAATTTCCATCTTTTAAAATGAGTTTTTTGTAAATGCCTCATTTTTCATTGATCGAAAAATCTTTTTCGTTGACTTTATTTTTAGATGATTACCAAACACCGAAAAATGGATTGCACATTTTGCGCAAAACATTTTCCCTCAAATAAACAAGGAAAAAAAGTCCCTTTTTCGTCCTTTAACTATTTTAAATGAGACAATTTGGTCCGTGAACTATTGTTTGGGAGATTTCGTCCTTCGACTAATGTTTTCAAGATTAAAAGGTCCTTCCGTCCCTCTCCGTTTACACCACCGTTAAGTCCTCTTATGTGCTGGCATTTTTGGTCTTGCTGGAGATGATTTGGCCTCCACATCATTTAAGGGAGATTCACTTTCACTACGCTAGACAGAGTTAGAGAGCGAAAGCGATAGCTATGAAGAAGAAGGATTGAGTAATCCGGGAAGAAATAGAGAGATTCAAACCACAATTTTAAAATTACTCAAGTAAAAGTTTCTCCTTATATTTAGTGTTATTGGATAATTCTTGTTTTAATTTTGTTTAAAATATGAAATAGGGTTTTGTTTCTGCCTAGGGTTTGTTAGATTCATTGTTATTTGTTCTTTAAACATTGTTAAACTTCTTGTTTTCGAGTATTTATGTATGGATTTGGATTTTATTGCAGTATGGACAACAATGATGTGGATATTTTCAGACAAGAGCCACATGAGGTTTTAACTTTGCCTTATCCATCTGTTACTGTTAATCAAGTTGATGATTTGAATGTGGATAATGATAAATGGTGGGCTGACTATGAGTATGAGATTAATAAACTAGATTCTCTGTCTAATGATGGTGGGAATTGTGGTGGGAATGATGGTGAGGATGTTGATAGAGATGATATTGAATTATTTGAGGATAGTGATAATATGACTGATGATGAGGAGTACATGATTAATAGAGATAAAGCAGCTGCAATTGAAATGATATCTAGGGAAGAAATAATTTATCTGGAAAATGAGGATGGTGTAGATGATGGTAGTGATTTTTTTCGGGATAGTAGTGACATTGTAAATGAAGAACCATATGAGTATGTGGGTGATGAGAATAGGGGCAGTGGGCATGTTCTTATTGATGGAGCACCATTTATTGATTATGGAATTGGTGGGAGTGGTGTAGACCAATCTAAGTACTTTGACTTTGACATTGGTGGTCGATTTAAATCATGGAATAGTGATGACGATGGGGCTGATTCTGGCTCTGACTTTGTTCCAGTTAGTAGTAGCGATGAAGAAGATTGGACTAGAGAACCCAGATCAACAAAACAAGTTGAGGAGATTCACTTCAATCCAAAGGTTGATATCAAAGACTTTCAGTTTTGTGTAGATATGATTTTTGAAGGACCTGCACAGTTGAAACATCAAATCAGATCATATACTGCAAAACACAGGTACCCTATTTGGTTTAAAAAAAAAGAAGATAAAGTTAGGGTTCAAGCAAAATGCACAAATTGTCCTTGGGCTTTATATGCAAGTTATGAAGGCAAAGAACAAACTTTTAAGGTGAAATCCTACCCAAAAAACCCATAGGTGTACAAGCAACACAAGAGTAAAGGCTGTGAATTCTAAATGGTTGGCCGACATATTGGGTGATAGAATCAGATTAACACCTTTTATGAGGGTTATTGAAATAAAAAATTTGGTGAAGAAAGAGGTAGGAGTTGATGTGAATATTAAGCTCTATTTAAGAACAAAGAAGAGAGCATTAGCTGCAGTTTGTGAATCAATGAATTATGCTCAACTTTGGAATTATGTTAATGAATTGGACAGATCAAATTCAGGCACTACAATTGTCTTGAAGGGTACTGGTGATGAATGGGAAGGACCTCCATAATTTAGGAGATTTTATGTATGTTTTCATGCAGTTAAGAAGAACTTTGTTCAGGGATGCATAAAATTTGTTGGGGTTGATGGATGTTTTCTAAAAACTTGGATTAAAGGTGAACTTTTGACAGCAATGGGGAGAGATGCCAACAATCAGATGTTTTCTATTGCATGGGCAGTGGTTGAAAAGGAGGACCAACACACTTGGGGTTGGTTTCTAAACTTAGTTGCAAGGGACATAGGCATAGGATATGGAGATGGATGGACTTTAATGTCTGATCAACAAAAGGTAATATATTTTACATTATATTCATCAGCTATTTTCTTTTAACTTTTTTTTTCTATATGTTTACACCATTTGACTGTTTTCTTTTCACTTTATTTTAGGGCCTGGAACTAGCTGTTAAGAACTTGTTCCCTGAAATCCAACATAGGAACTGCGCAAGGCATATTTATGCCAACTTTAGGAAGAGGGGATTATTTGGGGATAAATTACGAGAAAGTTCTTTTGGGGGTGCACATGAAGAAAGTCAACAACGGAGGATGAATTTAAGAAGAATATGGAGAAGATTAAAAGTTTATCTGAACTAGCTTACAAACATCTGATGGATAGGGATCCATCTAGATGGAGTAAGGCTTTTTTTTCACTGATTACACTGTTGATTCAGTTGATAACAACATGTGTGAGAGCTTCAATTGTTGGATTTTAGAGGCCAGGTATGAACTATATTTTTTAACTATATTAATAAGTTTATCATATGATTTTTATATTTATTTTCCTTTTCCAGTTCACAATGCTAATAAGTTCATCAATATATATATTTGATGGCAGGTACAAACCTCTAATCAGTATGTTAGAGTCAATTAGACTTAAATTGGTGGATAGGATAAGGGATAAGAGAGATTACATGATTAAAAGAATGAATGAAGGTAAGAGATTTGGGCATAGAGTGTTGGCCTCATTAGAGGATTCAATAACTAAGTCTAGAGATTGTTATGCACAATGGTATGGTGACATGGACTTTGAGATTAGTGGTACTAGAGGGGGAACAATTGTGAACCTAACTGCCTCGACTTGTACTTGTAGAGCATGGCAACTTAATGGAATTCCATGTTGTCATGCTGTATCTACTATTACTTTCATGAGAAGGGATCCAGAGGACTACATCTATGAGTGCTTAAAGGGTGAGACATACCTTAAGTGCTATGAGCACATGTTGAGGCCTATGAATGGTATTGAAAAGTGGCCTGAAAGTGATAAACCAGTGTTGCTACCACCACCACCAAGAGTTGTGAAGGGAAGGCCTAAGTGGAATAGAAGAAAAGATGCACTTGAAGATGGGAGAGGTAAAGGCACAAATGAAATTCTCTTACTTGAAGAAGATCCCTTCAAGAACATCAAGAAATCAAAAAAAGAGATTAAAATGACATGTAGACTTTGCAAGCAAGAGGGCCATAACATTAGAAAATGCCCAAACAAACCTGTAAATGAGAACCCACGGCTAGTTGAATCTGCCCCAAGAAGAGAGAAGCAACCTGTTAGGAGGAGGGGTAGTAGATCTGGATCTGAAAGCATGGGTGAGAGAAACAATGGACTGGTATGTTTCTTTCCTTATTTTTTTTTATTTTTTTAATGATTTCACTTTTGCTTTATTCAACTTGTCTCTTTTTTATTCAATCAATGCTTTATAGTCACATGGCCTTGTTTTTTTGTGGTAGGATGGGTCAACAAGTAAAGTTGGAATGGGAAGTGGTCCCCCTAATGTGCAAGCTGCCCTTCAACCATCATTTTCAAGGAGGGGAAGGACTTTCATAACTGGCCATGCATTGCAGAATTAGTCCAAGTCCCAGCAGAAGAAGCAAAGACATTAATTATGTATAGTTGTGTTTGCAAACATTAAAACTGAGATTGTTTTTTATTTTGGTAAACATTAATGGCAGTAGTTGATAAGTTGGTGTAGGGTATTATGGTGGTACCTACAGGGGCTTTTTGGGGTATTGAGGATGAAGTGCTCTATTTTGGTTTATGGTTTTTGGGGGTTGAATGTATCATTACAGTTAGTTCACAGAGAAAATTCATTGTTTGCTTATTTCCAAACTCTTTTGTTCAAACCCAATTTTTTCATTTTTGTTTCTATTTAAGATAGTTATATGTTATAAACTACATCTTTATCATTCATTTGTAAATATTGTTGAACATCAAATTGAAACTCAGGTATCTAATATGTATCACACCCCAACTGCAAAATGATCTTTTCATTTGAACAAACATTACAAAACACCAACTGCAAACCAAACATTAATTTAACATTACATTAATCAATATCATTACAACCAACATCAACATAACTCAGCAGTCAACATTGAAGTATGACTTCTCAGCATAACTCAGCAGTCAACATTGGCACCTCATCTGGTGGTTCTGACACTGTGATGATCTGTTTCACTAGCTTGCTTAAGTTTGGCTGATGTATCTTTTACCAGTTGCCCAATTCGCAGCCTTGTATTGTGCCTGCAAGCCAGTTTGAGTAATTAAATAGAGACTAAAGAGCACTTGAACTGGTTTCTTTCTTTAGGATCGTGATTCTCTAATGAGAAACTCAGTCCCCTCATTTATACCTTTAAAATTATACAAGATACTCTGTGTTTTTGTCTAGTGGAAAAAATAATTGACAACCAATGAAAAGTTAGTATACTCAGTGTATCACAAGCAGCCTAAAGGTTGAAACTTGAAAGAATATTACTCCTAGAAGACTATGAAAATTTCCTTGTAGAATTAATTGAATTGATCATACCAGCAGAGCTATTTGTGTTGTAAAATAAAATTACCTGTTAGCAGCAATGGGGCGGCCGCCTGGGCATGAATGAGGCGTGCGCCTCCAAGGCAGTATGTTGGGCTGTGTTTGAACAAGGGAGAGGCGAGCGCCTGGATGATGGCGAGGCGGGCGCCTGGGCTTCAGTTGCTGTCTCAATTGCTGAAGTGGGGTGAGGCTGGCGCCTGATGAAGACGAGGCGTGCGCCTAGGATGAAAACCAAAATCAATTGAGCAAGTGACAAAGGCGGATTGCGGCCGGATTCCAGACGCCTTGGAGGGTTTGATTAATTAAACGACGTGGAGGCCAAATCATCTCCAGCGACCAAAAATGCCAGCACATAAGAGGACTTAACGGTGGTGTAAACGAAGAGGGACGGAAGGACCTTTTAATCTTGAAAACATTAGTTGAAGGACGAAAAGCTTCCAAACAATAGTTTACGGACCAAATTGTCTCATTTAAAATACTTAAAGGACAAAAAAGGAACTTTTGTTAATAAACAAGGGCTTATTTAGTACGAAATAGAAATTTTATGATGTAGAGCTGCACCACCAAAAGGTTTAAAAGCATGATGACCACAACTTTCAAATTCACAATAATAAATATTATACTTTCTCCGTTCAACTATAAAAAGGTTTAAAACCATGATGATTACAACTTTCAAATTCACAATAATAAAAATTATACTTTCTCCGTTTCACTATAATTTTCTCAGTTACCCTTTGCACAACAATTAAGAATAGTATAGTTGAAAAGGTGTTATGAATATAAAAAGTGAGATATCAGAAAGAGAGTGGGAGAGGAAATAAAAATTAAAATGTTGTTGTGAATATGACATGTTGGTACCATTAATATAATAGTAATAAAATATTTCCATTTTAAAAAGTGTGTAGTTTGTAATAATACGTCCAATGTGAAAAGTGTGTAATTTGTAGTGGGATGAAGGGAGTATATGATTAACTAAATTGAACTTTGACTAAAAAAATATAAAAATATAATTATTTTTATACTAATTTGAAAATGGTTATGATACATCAATAGAGATACTATACATATTTTTTTTAAAAAAAAATTTCATGACATTAAATATTGTGAAAATTCAGAAAAAATGCGTTTTACCTAGTGATTAGAAAAAACATGTTTTTAAATTCGCGATAGCATTTTTGTAAATAAGTGAAACTTCGTGTGCGATGACACTTTTGTAATCAAGTGAAATCATATTGAAAAAGGTCATTACCAAAAAAACCTTATGAAAATAAACATTAGAGGTTTATTAATATCAATATTAAAGTATTTTAGATATAAATTTAAAAGCACATTCAAATAAAACCATGATAAACATTCTATATATCAATATTAAAGGTTTCTGTATATTTATAATCTTTGAAATTGATATTCAGAAACTTTGACACTAATATCCAAAAAGTTTGTAACGAATGAAATTTCATACGCGTTGGGTTCATGTCCAACAAACCTTCTGGATATCAATAACAAAGGTTTCTGTATATACAGAACCTTTGAAATTGATATCCATAACCTTTGATACTGATATATATAAGGTTTGTTGGCGATCGAAATATTGAGACCTACAAAAGTCATTGGGCTTTGCCCCGTGATTATGGGTTTAAAACACCCCAAAAGACGTCATTTATATCCTTAAACGGACCTTTGAAGTTTTTATAAATGAAGTGTTAAAAAATGGCCAGTATTAGTGTTTGAGATAACCAGATTGGTGTTACAGTTGTCAAGTTCGTGTGTTTGAAAAGTGTCAGAGGATGTTCGAAGTTCTAATTATTTATAAAAATGTCATCGCACATTTTTTTAGAATCCGCTCCCAAGTTTTTAAAGGAGAAAAAATAAAGGGAGAGAATAGAAGGGGAAAGGAAAGAAGAGGAGTAGAGAAAATTCAATAAATTATTAAAGTGCTCTTGAGTTTAGGAGGAAAAGTAAGAAAAAAAAATTAATTAAACTTGCACCATTAATGAATGAAAAAGAGAATTGAGGAGTAAAATAGGATTAACCAAAAATATTATTTTATAAGACTTCATTTCCTTTTAATTTCTCCCACTTTTGGGAGGATTGTGTTGGAGAGAAAATTTTAAAAATTTTCCTTTTCCTCTACTACTTCCTTTATAAAAAAATCAGGAGCAACTTTAGGAAAAAAATATATATTTGATTTTTTGTCATTTCTTTCATTTCTCTCATTTTTAAAACTCAGGAGCGCACCTTAAGATATTTACAAAAGTATCACAATACAATTAAAAATACGTTTTTTCTAATCACTAAAAATAAAACATACTCCCTCCGTCCCATTACAATACAATCCGCACAGTTTAATTTTTTTTTTTATGAATTTTGACCATACAATAACGAGAAATTAGAATATTTTGATGAAATTTTAAAAGTTGTTATTGATTTATTACTAACAACACTAACAATTAAAAGTTTTAAAATTTAATTATAATATATCAATTTCTCGTAGTTGTACGGTCAAATTTCATAAAATAGTCAAATTGTGCGGGTTGTAATGAAACGGAGGGTAGTATTTTTGTAGAAAAATTACTCTTAAATATTGGTAAAATTTCAAATTAATTAATCATAAGACTAGCTACAATGGGGGGATGAAATGGGGGATGAAATCCCATTTCATCCCGCTCACCACTCCAATGGGGTATTAAAACTTGGTTGAAAGGATTGACGGGATGAAAGTTTTCATCCCGTATGAAAGCCTTTTTTTTTTTCTTTAATTGGACACGTGTCGGCTTGGCATTGGAGGGGTACAAGGCGCGTGCACCTCACGCTCCGGATAGGCGCGTGAGGCGCAGGTTTTTTTTTTCCTGAACTTGCCACGTGTCAAATCACCATTGGTCCGTACTTTATTATTTTTTCACCCAATTATTTAAACTCAATTATCTCATATTAAATGATTTAAAAATAAAAAGAAAAATTCACCAAAATTCATCATTTTTTTCCCCTACAAATTGATATAAGTTTCATTTGATTTGGATACAAAAAAAAATCACTCATTTTTCAATTTGAGCTTAATTATCACCTAGTAAATTAATTTTTTTTTAATTTTTTTTTCACCAAAATTCATCATTTTTTCCCCCTACAAATTGATATAAGTTTCATTTGATTTGGACAAAAAAAAAAACACTCAAAATGATGGGGTATAGAATGATGAGTTGGAGGGAGTTGAAATTTGATTTAAGTTAGTTATTGGAGTGGGGGTAAATGAAATGGGTAGATGACATATTAGGTGGATGAGAAAAAATGTAAAAAATGTTAGATGAAATGGAGGGGTGGTATGAAACCATTGTACCTAGCCTAAGCAACATTATTCTGTAGTAATAAAGAGACCTCACCTAATGGGCCATGACCCAATGGTTTCTTGGGTGGCTTTTCGTAGGGGAGGTCACCGGTTCGATTCTCCCCAAGGGGAATTCTTGTGGATTAATTTCTTCCTGGGTTTGGGGTCCTGTGAGCCCCGCACATCCATTCGGTTAAGGAAGCGGCATTACTGGGCTTGCAACCTCGGTGTGAGCCAGGAGTATAAGGTGTGTCGCCACCCCTACTGATTAAGATATCCGCGATTTACCTCCCCAGACATCTAGGGAGGCTAGTGGTCATGACTAACTCGACGAGCTTAACCCGGGTATCAAAAAAAAAAAAAAAAAAAAAATAATAATAAATAAAGAGACCTCAAACCAAAAAGTCAAAATACGAATTAGGAAGCTCATCCGGGTCACATTCATGGTGTAGTGACTGTAGTCTCATTCCGACACCATTCTCATCATCCGTTAATAGAAAAGTGAACCGCCGCCATAACCATAATTACGCAATCAAAATCAAGATTTCATGTCTGCCATGTCTAAATTCCATTAGCCCCATTCCACCGCAGCACTATTATCTTTACAAACTCCCACTCTATATAAAATTATAACCTCTTTGACAGAATCTTGGAAGAGAATTTGAAAATCAGTGTGTGAAAATGGTGTCTTGGAATTCAGGTGGGATGGAATTGTTGTACAGCGTATTGGGTTGGGTTGCTTTTACATCTTGGTCAATCAGTTTCTACCCACAAGTTATCTTGAATTTCCGCCGGAAAAGGTAAAACCTAATTTTAATTTATTTTAGCCATTATTGTTCAATTTTTTTGGATGTTAACTGTCTAATTTTGTTTAAATTTACGTTCTTCAAGTGTGGTGGGGTTGAATTTCGATTTCGTGGTCTTGAATTTGACAAAGCATTCTTCATATCTCATCTATAACGCCTCCGTCTTCTTTAGCACCGCCGTTCAGGCTCAGTACCGCCGGAAGTACGGTCAAAATGAGGTAATTTTGACTTTCTACCTCATTTTCTGTGTATACTGATAAATGAAATATATGTTCTTGAAATTACTATTTGTAGTGGGTGTCAATATTTGTAGTGGGTGTCAGGCTCGAATCCAAAATTTTGGAACCGCGCGGGTGACTTAGGTAAAAAAAAAAAATTTGAGACCACCTCAAAAAAGGCTAGATCCGCCCCTGGTGGGTGTGATATATTTTATTGAGTTTTGCACATTTATCTTAAATGTTGGTTGTTGACTGAGTTAAGTGACATCTTGTTTGTTCAAACCTAATGGAATTTTTGTTGAATTTCTGGTAATTTAGAATTCGTCTATTTTGGACACTTATTTGTCCCGAAGGGTTTCCTGTCAATACCAAAATTTGGCGATTGAGTCAGTAATTTTCCTAATGTAGAAAGATGGCAAGGCAATAAGCTGTTGAAGTAGTTTTGTTGCTTGGAAAAGGAAGTCGCGACACCTCAGTCCGTCACAAGGCCGTTTCTTCATGCATGCGTTGCTTTGGGATCCTGACTCGTTAACGCACAATAAAAGAAACAAAAAGAGCACATTTTAGTATGAAAACTAAATAATTTAGCTACATCACATTTCCCTATGGTTGTTCATTAATGTGTCGTTACCATCCGAGCAAGGACTTAGCTTGGAGTACTTGGTTTATTGGGGGCGCGAAGGGATTGAACAGATTCATTTTGCGCATTTTCATTTTCATTTTGTTTCTCTCTCTCTTTCTCTGTCTCTCTCTCTCTCTCTCTCTCTCTCTCTCTCTCTCTCTCTCACACACACACACACACACACATCCTTTCCTTTCTCCAATATTGCAGTATAAGCTACTTCAAGAGTGTTGTATGTATTTAATGGTAAAAGAAAAAAAGTCGCATAGGAGAATGCTAGACAGGTTACATGAGTTCAATCAGTTATATTATTGTTTAAGTAGTGTATACCGAATTTCTTAAAAAGTTAATTTTTCTTTTCTGTTTTTGTTCCAGATGATACCTGTAGCTGCGAATGATGTAGCTTTCTCAATTCACGCAGTTTTGCTTACTGCATTTACCTTGTTCCAAATTGCAATTTATGATGTAAGTATGGAAACTTTACAAGTAGTTGTTGTTGTAGTAACTTAGGTATAGTCTGGATGACCTCATTGCTAATTATAAAGTTTTCATCTTAAGTACTTCCTCCGTCCCAAAATGAATGTCCAAAAGAGATTAAAATTTGTTCTTGATCAAGAACAAATTTGAATTTTTTTGACATTTATTTTTGGAACGGAGGGAGTACTTTAAAATAAAACATTTTGCCGAAAATGCTAAGTAAGAAGTTAGCAGGGCTGAATTTGACGTAACAATAAGACTGAAAGATAGACTAATAATCTTATTGTGTTTTTGGTTTTTCGACAGCGTGGCATGCAGAAGGTCTCAAAGGCTAGTATAGCCATAGTTTCTGTTGCATGGTTATCAGTTGCTGTTTGTGTGTTTATAGCTATACCAAACCACTCCTGGCTTTGGCTTGTTTCCTGCTTTAAGTAAGATTTGATTTTTTTTTTTAATTGAGTAAAAAACGATCCAAGGTTTTCCTTTATGGATTAATTTTCGTTAGTCAGAGTTGGTTTATTTCTAAACTTTTCTAGCTTCTATTTTATTGCAGCATAGTGCAGGTCGTTATGACAGTCGTCAAGTACATACCCCAGGTGATAGTTGCCTCGTTTTCTCATGTTTATATCTTCTAACGGAGTGTTGTAGTTTTATGCTTATTTAAGTTGCTGAAAACATCTCTTTTAGTTAGTCTTTTCATATACTGACTAATGTAGTATGATTTCAGGCGGTTTTTAACTTCCAAAGAAAGAGCACACTTGGATTCAGCATTGGCAACATATTACTCGATCTACTTGGAGGAATAACAAATTACGGCCAGATGGCTGTGCAATCAATAGATCGACGTCAGTATTTTTTTTTCCTTTTCTTTTCTCTTACTGTCGTTTTGTATTTATTTTTTCATGCCTGAAAGACTTTGCCTTTATTTTTTAATTTTCTCAGATTCTTGGGTGAACTTCTATGGAAATATGGGGAAGACATTGCTATCTTTGGTAAAGACCATTCTCTGACTTGATTTTCTAAGTAAATTGTTCGACTGTACTCAACGAGCAAAAAAAAAAATGGAAGCACAAATTGTTATGAATGATTTATGCATTTTCTATTTCTTGGTTTTTGGGCTAACATGATGCATATTTTCAGGTGTCAATCTTCTTTGACCTTCTGTTCATTCTACAACATTACGTGCTCTATCCCGCCAAGAAAATGGTGATTTCTCCCAGCATTGATGGGGTAAGCAAGGAATGGTTTCTTAAATCTTCTGATCGCCCTGATTCAGAAGATGTATAGTAACTTTGATGAATTAATGTAAATAATCCTTGGGTTCTAATTTCACGTATAGATCGAGCTACCCTTTTCGTAATATCCATGTTCTCTACACTGCTTAGCAAAATATTTCGAGCCGGATCATTGACATAAGCCGATATAACTTTTTATCAGCAAAATCTCTTTAGAAGCACCGATTTTCACACTCCTCTCTTCCCCGGTGATGCTATAGTGTGCTGTTAGTAATTTGGATTATTGTGTATCTTTGCACGGGATGATAGGTTACAGAGATGTTTTATTTTAACACGATAAATCATAGGCATTTGTTGTATTGTCCCGTATGTACTATAAGCAAAAATCGAATTCAACCTGCCCTAGAAAGTCCTGCAATCCAGTGATTTTGAGGACACAAATCTTCCTAGCTTGGGTACAAGATAGTCTCGTGGCTCTTCAGAATGGAGGGTTTTGATCGAAGCTCAGGATGGAGCAGATGAAAAGGCGATGGCTTATAAGTATCTGCAGTTTTTGATTATTTATCTGCTTTGACTGTAGGAGTCTCGGGAGCAACCTAAGGAGACCGAAGATGCTTGAGGAAAGAAACCATTTACTTGTACTCGAGTCTTAGTTTTAGCCAAATGTTTGTTCTATGTAACTCGTGGTGAAGAAACAAAAAATAAAAACCGAGGACTCTGTTCAGTAGATATGCCCTCTTTCTGTTTCCTTTCCTTAGCATTCATGCATCACACTCTAGAAACTAGAAAAGGATTAACATCTAGAAATCAATCCTAGATTATACAGTAAATGACAAGCTTTTGGTAACTGGGTTGTAGGCTTGATCAACAGGAACACGGCTTTTGGGTTCTGGACACGGGTTTGACTATTCCGGCGTGCAAGTCCAATGACAAGGCTAAAGGCAGCCACAAGGTTCTGTAAAGGGACGTTGTATCAAATCATAGGTTGTTTGCTCTGAAGTTGTGGATTCTGAACACGGGTTTGACCATTCTGGCCTGCAAGTCCAAGAACAGGGTTAAGGGCAGCCATAATAAGGTCAGGTCGAGTTATGCTGAGTCAAAAGACTCAAAACTCAAAACACACCCCCTCCGTCCCATTTCAACCTAGGTTCGAATCCCATTACCCCCATTTCACCTTTTGAATTTTCTGTCATTTACAAAAAAAAAAAAAAAAAAAATTAAAAATCCGTCCAAGCCTCTTTCAATAGGTCCACGGGCAAATGGGAAGGGTCCGACATCAGGCAAATGGGCGGGCTGGGCGGGCTGGTCCGCGGGCAAGAGTAAGCAGGTCGGGTCAAATCCGCCTGATCTGTGGTCTTGGCATTTGGCGGGCCGGGCCAACCCGCTGTTCATCATCATGCATAAGAATGAGTCTAGTTCGGTAGTGGGGAAAGATGAAGATAAAAGGTGGTGTTTGGTGGGAGAGAAATGTAATTGTTGGTTCAGTCACTATAATACAGCCGACAGCTCTGGTCTATTATTTCTTCTTTTTACCTTCGATCTTGAAGGCTCTTCTGCTCAGAACCGAAATGTTTCTGAAACCAATTACCCGTAAAAGGATCCGTTTCATTCTTGTCGAAATCAAATCCTATGCTCGATTGCTCGCCCTGTAATTGTTGTTGTTGTTATTTGTCTCACTTGATTTGCAAATAGGTTATGTACTATGGAAATAATTAATCTTGACCTCACATCTCGCCGAAAGTGAGAGGTATAATGTATTTTGTACCGTTTGGCATAGCTATACAACAAATTTGGTGGAGTAGTGGGTCCACCTCCAAGTCGGACCAACTCGTGGTTGACTTGGAGCTTAGTTGGATGCCTAGTAAGCATTTTATCTACTACAACAACTTTATCTAACGGCTGTTTGGTAAAACTGAAAATTAAGCTCTGAAAATGTAAAGCTGAAAAATATAGAGCTGAAATTATTAAGTTGCTGAATTTTAAGAGTTCAGTTTATTTGGTAATAGCAAACTACTTATATCTGAATTTATTTAAAGTTTGAACTTAACATTCAAAAAATTATTTGAATAATCTTAATGAGTGTATAATAAAATAAAGTCTTCAACATATATGTCACTATTATTATAATTAGATTATATTTTATAATATTTAAATATTTTTTATTAGTACTCTCTTTGACCCATAATAAAATTTATCTTGTTAATTATTTTGATAAATTCGTCTAAACTTTGACAAAAAATGAAAAAATAATAATTATGATACTCTATTAAAATATTATTAATATCGATAGTTTAATATAAATAAATTAAATTTTAATACTAGATCAAATATAATTTATATATGAAAAGTTAAAATATTTCAACAAAAGAAAGTATCATTTAATATATAAATAAAATAGTTGATTTATGGATTTCAACTCATTCCATTTTTAACTCTTTCTTTTTTCCTCTTAATTGCTTAAGCTACTCATTTCCAACTTAAAATTAATAGTCTTTTTTAAGACAATCTTAATTACTTAAGTGATTGCAATTTATCTTACCAAACATGCTTAACTTTTTAATCTCTTAAAGTGTTCTAAATTAAGAGTTTAATTGGGTTACCAAACAAGCCCTAAGATGTTATCTAAGTGCTGCAAAGTTATCCAAGTGCTGCAAAAGTTTTCACGTAAGGTCATGTACAAAAGTTTTCACCCAAGGTCATGTATGTACGATGGTTTCAACCCCCACTTTATCACTCTACGTCAGTTTTTCTATTCCATCTAATTTATTAACTACTGATGACGCCAAGCTTTTCAGGGTCAGGAGCGGTTCAAGGATATCTGGCTGGATATATTTAGTGGATTGATTGTACCTAAATCACAACACAGAAAAGCACCGTTAAGGTCAAAGTTGGATGTTACTCCAACTCAGGTCCTCGGGTGTGAGAGTAAGAATACTGAGATAATAAGGCTTTGAATACCTTGGAGTGTGTGTGTGTTTAGGGTTTTAGAGTAATAAGGCTTACTCAATATATTTTTAACTTACCTTGCCCAAGGGGACAAAGGTCTACTATTTATAGGCAATGTAGTGGTGCTTGTTGATGTAAGCAATGAGATCAGCCCTATGGGACACTTTGGTATTTGACCAGCTACACGTGTCAGCCTAATGCCCCGTCGGGAGGGAACATTGACTGCTGCAGGGGCATGGCTGAAAGGGACATGAGCCGTGTGGCTAGCTTGGCGCATTAAATGAAATAGTAGGCGCCTGACTGAGACGCATTAAATGCGTGATGGGGGAGCCGGCAACTTGCATGTCAGAGCCAGTAAGCTAACTTGCTCAGTAAGGCTTTGACATTAACCGGGAGGTAGGTGAGATAACCGGGAGGCAGACATGAGCCCGCGGACAACATCGTGGCCGCGGTCAAAGGTATTTGACGCGGGCACGGAAGACGCGGTCATGCCTCCTGCGGGCACCGATCCAGCGGTCAGGATCCCTGCTGTCTTCGATAGGGATAATGCGGGGAGGGACGCGGTCTTGACCTCAAGGGCCTATCTATCCGCGGTCTTTCCCCCAGCGGTCTAGGAACTGCCACGTCACTGGTTCCTTGGGCTAGATCGAGCGCGGGCTCGATCCAGTAGATCCGGGCTCATCAACTACCTTTCAACTTTTACACCCTACAATGGTCTTTTCTCTTCCATCTAATTTATCAACTACCTTTCAACTTTTACACCTTACAATGGTCTTGTTTATAAAAATTTAATACCCTTCCAACTCATTAATTATCCTATACTTTACCACTTTTATTTTATTTTATTTCTTTATTTTTATGATTAGTAAAATTATTATTATTATTATTATTATCATTTATAATTAAAAAAAATACTTTACACTTAATTAATTTTCTGTAATTGCAATTAAATATATACGAGAAATGAAGATAATTATTATTAAAACAAATAAAAGTTACAATAAGCTTAGCTCGCGACACAAGTAATTAAAGACAAATAAGCATACGACACAATGAAACAAGTCTCTATTTATAGAGAAAAAAAATTATGAATTTTGGTGTAAAAAATATTATTATTATCGGGATCCATTTCACTAAAAAGATATTGAAAAATTAAAAAGAAAAATTAACAAAGGATAATTAAGAAATTTATATTGAAAAATAGGTTTTTTTTTTCTGTGTCCAAATCAAATGAAACAAGTCTCTATCTATAGAGAACTTTTTTTTTTTTTTTTTTTTTTTTTTTTTATGAATTTTGGTGTAAAAAATATTTTAAAAAAATTAATTTATTATAAAATAATTGAGGTCAAAAAAATTGGATAAAAAAATGAAATCCAACCAGCCAATCATAGCCTAGCCTGCCAAGTGTCTCGATAAAAAAAAAGGATTTTCGCTGCGTATACGCGCCTCTGTCGGCGCGTGTACTGCACGCGTCATATCGCCCCAATGACAAGCCACCACATGGATCATCAGCCGGCCCCCTCCAATTTTTTATCAACATGTTGTAATTTTTCAACACCCAATTTTTACAACACCCCCTTCAACACCCTCCAACATTTTTCAACGAGTAAGTTTTATGGAAAATCTGTTTCTCTATAAGTTATAAAAAGCTCACTTTCATCCTTAAAAATATCGAGTTTAGACCTTAAAATATTGAATTTAGGCCTTAAAATACCTAAAAAATAAAATAGTGAGTTTAGGCGTTAAAACAGTGAGTTTAAGCTAAAAAATAAAATAGCGAGTTTAAGCCTTAAAACAGTGAGTTTAGGCTTTAAAACACCAAGTCGATGTATTTAAAAACATGATTTCTTATAACTTACAGAGAAACATGTTTTCCCCAAAATTTTCTGTTTTTCAACACCACCTTCAACACCCCATTGTACATGATATACTTTTAGACATTCTTAAATTTGTATACTTTGCAGGTTTGTACTTTTGGATCACATTTCTCCACTTTATAATAAGATGAAATACAGAGTTTCTGTAGCTCTTATATATTAACTAATTAATCTTGAACTCACGTCTCGTCAAAATTGAGAAATCTATAGTATAAATGGAAGATTGTACTTGCTACAGTGGTGTGAACAGTTTTAAGCGGCGAAATTCCCATTTTGCCCTCATACATTTATACCTTTCCTATTTTGCCTTAAATTTTTTTTTTTTTTAAATTAAAAAAAAAAAAAACCCCGTGTCATTGAACACGGGCATGTACTAGTATACTCCCTCCGTTCACATACTTACTTCACACTTTTTATTTTGGGCGTCCAAATACATACTTCACACTTTGTTTTTTTAATTAAAAAGGAAAGTTTATATCATTAAAATATTAACCCTACCCCACTCATTCTCTCTCCTACATTATTTTAATACTCACAACATCATTGTAATTTACTATTCCCTCCACTCATTCTATTTTACTTTTACACTCACAATATTTATATCGTTATTTTTTTCTTAATCCCCGCATAAACAGTAACTGTGAATGTGAACGGAGGGAGGGAGTACTATATTTTGTACAGTTTGACATAGCTCTACAACAAAATTGGTGGAGTAGTGGGTCCACCTCCAAGTCGGGCCAACTCGTAGTTGACTTAGAGCTTAGGCAAAATGTACAACATATGTACAAGAAGCCGAAGGTACTTGGAACTGTCCGAATCATGGTATTTTATTTGACATCATTCTTTATAGATATACACAACCTGTCTCTATCCTGTAGACTTGGTCAACACGGTCACAACTTGCTCCCCAAGTTCTTTCCCATCTATAAATTTGTAGCACCCCACCAGCCTAAATCATATCAGCATTCACAAAGCTCAAAACACATAGTTTAAAAATGAAGCGGGAGGGACGTCAACACGGCATGGTTCGCAGCATCCAGATCCTACCTTCCCCGTTGACCCAAAATTCCTGCCGGAGATTCGAGTTTAATTCTATCCCGACGGCCGGAGTTTTCACAAAAGTGTCGCGAAAGCCGACCAACCATTCCAAGTTCACCGGCAAGTGTGGCCTGGCGAGGTGCATTGAGTGTCATGAAAAACCAGTTTGTAAGTCAAAGGACAAGGTGAAGGGCAGCCATAAAGTTAAGGTTTCTGAAACCGGGACTGGCTTTGACTATTCTAGGGTTTCGGCTACGGGTATTTTGGATCATTTGGGTGATTATGGAAGTGATTATGTTGATAATTATGAAGATGATGTTGTTGTTGAGGAGATTGTTTCAGAATCATATGTGGGGAAAGGTGTTGATGAAGAAGATGAAGATGGAGGGTGGTTTTTGGTGACAGAAATGTAATTGTATTTCTTCTATAATTTCTGTGAAGATGACGCTGAAATTCCTGTGCAGGTGGGCGACCGCCCAGGTCATATGGGCGACCGCCCAGCTCCAATTTCCAGCAACGTTAAAACCACTGTACAAGTGGGCGACCGCCCAAGCCAAGTGGGTGACCGCCCAAGAGCAAAACCCAACGATGACAATCTTTCTGTACAAGTGGGCGACCGCCCAAGAGAAGTGGGCGACCGCTCAGGATCAAAGCCAAATAATGTTGGAGCGTCTGCTCAAGTGGGCGACCACCCAGGTCCCAGTGGGCGACCGCCCACGACCAAAATCTGACGGGATTTAGTTCCCAAATTCCGCCAGTTTCCTTTTTCCCTTTGATTTTGTTTTGGTTTTCCTTTTTGATTTAGAACTCTCTTAGCCAGAAATTATTGTATCATATATATTCTTAAGTTGATCAATGAAAATTCAAGTTTTGGAAAAATCATAATTTTTTTCCCTACATGGTATCAAAGCGGCATCATACACAAGTTTGAATCAATGGCGGGAAACGATGCTATCGTTAATAATCCCCTTAAAATCGAATATAATTCTCCGTTTTACCTTGGTCCTCAGGATAGGCCAGGAGATTTTATTACTCCTACTCGTTTCAATGGTGAAAATTATGATGAATGGGCTAGTGATATGCAGACGGCTCTTGAAGCTCACCGAAAATTTGGTTTCCTAGATGGTACGATTACTCAACCTGTTCTTCCCTGCACCACATCTGATTGGAATACTATTTATGCCATGTTGATTTCTTGGATCATGAATACTATTGAATCCAACGTTAAAAGCACTCTCTCGAAATTTAGAGATGCTAAACGTTTGTGGGACTCCCTTAAAAATCGTTATGCTGTGGTTGACGGTCCACGCATCCAACAATTGAAGGCTTCTATTGCTCGTTGCGAGCAAACTAAAGGTATGTCTGTGGCCACATATTTTGGTAAATTGACTGGGTTGTGGAAAGAACTCCATAGTCATGAACCTCTGATCAATTGCACTTGTTGTGACAACTGCTCGGCTGCTCAACAACATGCTGATCGCAGAGAGATAGGCAAGCTCCATCAATTTCTTATGGGTTTGAATTCCGAGTATCATGCCAATACTCGCACCAATATTTTGTCTATGGATCCTCTCCCTGGTCTTGATAGGGCGTACAAATTGGTGGCTCAGGATGAGCGGGTTCGTCTTGCCAAACCTGTTCTTGAAGATGTGGTTAGTTTTGCTGTTCATACTGGTGGAGCTCGTGGTCGTGACAACCCTGATAAATCTCATCTCACATGTACTCATTGTAAGAAGACGGGTCATGATAGTACTACATGTTTTGAATTGCATGGATATCCAGATTGGTGGCTTGAGCAACGCAAATCCAATCCTCGAGGTGGTGGTCGTCCGCAGAATGGGCGAGGTAGGGGTTCTCCTCGCGGAAGCATCGGATCTACAACAACACCGGATCGTGGGCCTGTTAATGTTGGTGCAGCTGCTGTAGGATCTCCATCTGTGGCTTCCTCTTCATCATTTACAGCCGAGCAATGGCAGGCTTTGGCAAGCCTCGTTGGTAATACCCAAATCTTAAATGATCGCCTTCATGGTAAGTTTGATTCAACTTCATGGGTAATTGATACAGGTGCTTCAAATCATGTAACCGGAAATGCCTCGTATCTTCTTGATTCTCGGACTATACCGGCTTGTCCTGTTGGCTTGCCTAATGGGTCATCAGTTTTGGCTCATACTGAGGGATTTGTTTGTCTGACGGACAATATTACTCTCTCTCATGTTCTTTTTATTCCGAATTTAAGCTGCAATTTAATTTCAAAAGATCACAACCTGTCGACGATATTCTATCAGACCGTCCAATTTAACTCATCTATGTGTGCTATACAGGACCTGTCGAGGAATCTGATTGGAATGGGTGTTAGGCGGGATGGACTCTACTACTTTCGCGGCACATCTTCAGCATATAATGTCTCTGCTACCAGATCGCCTTTTGTGTTGGAGTTGTGGTATAATCGCTTGGGGCACCCTTCCGAGAATGTAGTAAAGCTTCTTCCTCCCGTTCGTGGTACTTCTAGCAGTTTACTTAAACCTTGTGATACTTGTATTAGGGCTAAAAAATCTAGAGATAGTTTTCCTGTTAGTGACCATAAGTCTACTAGAATTTTTGAGAAAGTTCATTGTGATCTATGGGGTGCATACACTCATTCTTCTTCTTGTGGTGCACGATATTTTTTTAACTTTAGTAGATGATTTTTCCCGAGCTATTTGGGTTTATTTGTTGGTCGATAAAACCGAATTTTTTCGTATATTTATGGCTTTTGTTGCAATGGTTGAACGTCAGTTTTCTCAAAAAATTAAGGTTCTCCACTGGCATCTCTTTTCAAACATCTTGTGTTGGTACCCCACAACAAAATGGTCGAGTCGAGCGAAAACATCGTCACATTCTGAATGTTGCTAGAGCTCTTAGATTTCAAGCTCACTTACAAATTTTCTTTTGGGGAGAAGCATTCTTACTGCTGCTTATTTGATTAACCGGACTCCCACTCCCCTCTTAGGCAATAAAACTCCCTATGAGGTTTTGTTCGGAAAATTACCTTTCTTTGACTCTCTTCGGGTTTTTGGTTCCTTGTGTTATGCCCATAATCAGAAATAGAAGGGAGATAAGTTTGCTAGTCGTAGCCAAAAATGTATTTTTGTGGGGTATCCTCTTGGCAAAAAGGGGTGGTGGTTGTTCGATCTAGAGACAAAGAAATTTTTTGTCTCCCGGGATGTGAAATTTTTTGAGAACAGTTTTCCTTACAGTGATTTGTCGTCTGTGCCTCATTCTCCGGATTCTGTGGAGATCATTAACCAAGAGGCTAATTTCGCCTTTCTTGATTATCCAGACATGGCAGATGTTGTTTCAGAACCTCTGACAGTAGCTCCTGCAGATGTACCTGATCCCGTGACTACAGTTTCTGCAGATATCACTCCTACAGAGGTCTCATCTGCTCCTACGACAGACACCTCTCCTTCTGAGCAAGATGCTTTAGGGAGGGGCATGCGCACGAAAGTACCCTCCGTTCTACTTCGGGACTATATTGCTGCTACTGTTACTTCTGCTAGTCCATCCTCCGAACACTCCACTCCTGTTGGCTCCTCAGGTACCCCTTATCCTATAGCTCACTAAATAAATTGTGACAGTTTTTCTGTGAAATATTGTAACTTCCTTGCAGCTATTACCTTGGCTAAAGAGCCTAGGACTTTCCGTGAGGTAATGTCACAAGATGGATGGAAGGAATCCATGCAGGCCAAAATTCGTGCCTTGGAAGATAATGGCACATGGACTATGGTTCCTCTACCGCATGGTAAGCGTGCTCTTGGTAGCCAGTGGGTCTATCGGATTAAGTACAAGTCTGATGGTTCAGTAGAACGACTTAAATCTCGTTTGGTGGTCCTTCGTAATCATCAGAAAGAAGGGATTGACTACACGAAAACTTTTGCTCCTGTGGCCAAGATGGTCACCGTTCGAGCCTTTCTTGCCATTGCTGCCTCAAAGAATTGGGAATTGCATCAAATGGATGTGCATAACGCTTTCCTGCATGGTGATCTTCAGGAAGAGCTCTACATGAAACCTCCTCCGGGCTTTCATTCCAATCAACCCAATTTGGTTTGTCTTCTTCGCAAATCTCTTTATGGCCTGAAGCAGGCCCCGCGTTGTTGGTTCGCCAAGCTAGTGGCTTCCTTGAAACACTATGGGTTCTTGCAGTCTTACTCTGATTACTCCTTGTTCACATTCACAAAAGGTACGACTCATATGAACATTCTTGTATATATTGACGATCTTATTATTGCTGGGAACGATTTCGCTGCCTTACAATCTTTCAAAAAGTATCTAAGTGAATGTTTCAAGATGAATGATCTTGGCTCCTTGAAGTATTTTTTGGGCATTGAAGTTGCTCGTAGCTCATCTGGCCTGTTTTTGTGCCAACGCAAATATACCTTGGACATTATATCCGAGGTTGGGCTATTGGGAGCAAAGCCATCTGGCTTTCCTATTGAACCGAATCATAACTCGGTCTTGCCACTGGTGATCTTCTGGATGATCCTGAACGTTATAGACGATTGGTTGGTCGTCACATTTACTTAGCTGTCACTCGTCTAGACTTGGCATACTCGGTTCACATTCTGTCCCAATTTATGAAGGAACCCCGCAAGGATCATTGGGATGCAGCACTGCGGGTTGTTCGTTATCTCAAGAGTACACCAGGTCAGGGTATCCTTCTTTGTGCTGATAGTGAGCTCACGCTGCAAGGATGGTGTGATTCAGATTTGGCCGGTTGCCCTATTACTCGTCGTTCTCTTTCTGGATGGCTTGTGTTTCTTGGTCATTCCCCTATATCTTGGAAGACGAAGAAACAAACCAATGTGTCTCGTTCGTCTACCGAAGCTGAATACCGTTCTATGGCTGCCCTTACTTGTGAATTGAAATGGTTGAAGGGATTACTTTTGAGCCTTGGTGTACATCATCCAAAGGCGATCAACATCTTCTGCGATAGTCAGCCAGCCCTTGATATCGCCAAAAACCCCGTATTTCATGAACGGACAAAGCATATTGAAATTGACTGCCACTTTGTTCGTGACGCTATTTCGGATGGCCTTATTTCTCCTTCCTATGTTCCTACTAAAACGCAGCTGGCAGACATTTTTATCAAAGCTCTTGGAAAACAACAGTTTGATTTATTGGTTAGCAAGTTGGGCATTCTTAATCCCCATGCTCAACTTGAGGGAGGGTACACTACCAGAAACAGGTGTTTTAGCGACGGAAAAAACAGCGACGGAAGCATTCCGTCGCTATTTAGCGGCGAAAATTAAGATTTAGCGGCGGAATTATTTTGGCGTCAAATTTAGCGACGGAATTTAATTCCGACGCTAGATTCCGACGCTAAAACGAATATTCCTCGAATATTCGTTTAATTACCGCCACTATTTTGGCGCTTGATTTACCGACGGAATATTCCGCCGCTATTTCTTTATCAGCGACGGAATTATTCCGCCGGTGAAAATATATATTTTTTTTATTTTCTTATTGATCAGCGGCGGAAATATTCTGTCGGTGAAAATAAAATATATATTTTTTTTTTGATATATTAAAACGACGGAATATTTCGTCGCTGATAAATTAATTTTTTTAATTTATTAGCGTCGGAAATATTTCGACGGTGAAAATAAAATATTTTTTATTTTTTTTTTGAAATATTACACCGACGAAAAATTTTCGCCGCTAAATAATTATTTTTTTTTAATTTATCAGCGTCGGAAATATTCCGACGGTGAAAATAAAATATTTTTTATTTTTTTTTGAAATATTACACCGACGGAATATTTCCGCCGCTGAATAATTTTTTTTTTTTAATTTATTAACGACGGAAATATTCCGTCGCTGATAATAAAATGTATTTTTTTATTATTTTTTAGAACTAATTAACAAAATAACAAACTAAAAAACATTAAAATATTTAACTACACCCTAACCCCTAACCCCTAACCCCTAAACCCTAAATCATAACCCCTAAATCCTAAACCATAACCCCTAACCCCTAAACCCCTAACCCATAACCCCTAACCCCTAAACCCTAAATCCTAACCCCTACACCCCTAACCCATAACCCCTAACCCCTAAACCCTAAATTCTAACCCCTAAACCTTAACCCCTAAACCTTAAACCCTAAACCCAAAACCCTAACCCCTAACTCCTAAACCCTAACCCCTAAACCCAAAACCCTAAACCCTAAACCCTAACCCCTAAACCCTAAATCCTAACCCCTAACCCTTAACCCCTAAACCCTAAACCCTAAACCATAACCCCTAACCCCTAAACCCTAACCCCTAAACCCCTAACCCATAACCCCTAACCCCTAAACCCTAAATCCTAACCCCTAACCCCTAACCCCTAAACCCTAAACCCAAAACCCTAAACCCTAAACCCTAACCCCTAAACCCTAAATCCTAACCCCTAACCCCTAAACCCTAAACCCTAACCCCTAAACCCTAAACCCTATACCCTATACATTATTCCCTATACCTTATACACTATATCCTATATACTATACCATATACACTATACCATATACCCTATACCCTATACCCTATACACTATACCCTATACACTATACCCTATACCCTATACACTATACCCTATACCCTATACACTATACCCTATACCCTATATACTATACCCTATACACTATACCATATACCCTATACCCTATACCCTATACACTATACCCTAACCCTATACCCTATACCCTATACCCTATACACTATACCCTATACACTATATCCTATACCCTATATACTATACCCTATACCCTATACACTATACCCTATACCCTATACACTATACCCTATACCCTATACTCTATACACTATACCCTATACACTATACCCTATACCCTATACCCTATACACTATACCCTATACCCTATACACTATACCCTATACCCTATACCCTATACACTATACCCTAGGCTGTTTCGATTGCTAAGTTAATGTCTAAAGAGATCAGAATGTGGAAGGTGAAATGTGATACCTTAGACATGGATAGGACCGAGTATGAGAAGGATCTGAGAGACGCAGCCAAGATAATAAGAGAGAAGGGATTAGAAATCAGAGCCAAGGATGAGGAAATTTCAAAATGGAGGTCTAGGCTTGCCAGTGTTGACAGAAGCTATGAGAGGGAGATGAAAGTTCTTCGTGATGACATGATGAATGAAACTGCAAAGGCAATTTTTGAAACGCGAATCCAGATGATCACAGAATTCCGGGAAGGATAGCAAGTGAAGTGGAACTTAGATAAAGAGAATGCAGCCTTGCAGAGGATCATTGATGAGCAAGCGATTGAGGTTACATCCAAGAAAGTTGAGCAGGTTGATGACGCTCAAGACAACAACACGAAATGATCATAGGATGTTTTCACTTTTCTTTTTCTGAAAAACAATTTGGTGAGGGTTTTTCTTCATAACAAAACATTTTAATTTGAAAGGACTCATAAGAGTCGATACATTTTATCTTTTGGAGATGTTGGGTTGGTTCAACATCTTAATTTTGGTAAGCATTTTTGCCTTTTTCTTTGGATATCTTGACCTTGAATTTACTTCTTAGATTATGGACTCTTTGTTTTTCATTGGTAACATGTAAATGTTACGACCATTTGACGGGGATAACATGTCAATGTTATAACCAAGTTGAAAAGATAACATGTAATAATGTTGTAACCAAGTTGAAAAGACAACATGTAACAATGTTGTAACCATTGGTTCCCAAATAGTGAGAAAACGTGCGCTCAGGCGAGGTTATGATAACCAATAGACTTAGAAAAGATATAAAATCTTTTAAACCGTAGAAGGTAAATACCTTAACGTGCGTCAAGGCAAAATTATTGTAACCAATAAACTTTAGAAAGAATGTACGATCTTTTTAAGCCATAGAGGGTGTTACTGTAGCGTTGATATTTTTATGAATCAACAGAGTTGCCACTTATCATTTATTTAGGAAAACAATAAGAAAAACCTTTTTAATTTAAAGAGATTTGAGGGTTCGGGGGTTAAGTTATGGAATGGGAAGGTTGAGGAGCACCCATTCCACCCAATCCGAAGATCGGTCTTGCCAATCGAGTATTATCAATCTTTACAATTACTAGTTAAATAAAAGAACAAGAAAACCCTAATCAATTTCTTGATTAGGAATGTCGGATTGTATGCTTCGAGATCGCCTCCATAGATTGAAAGGACTTTAGGCTAATCCTTTTAATGGGATTACACCACTCTAAAAGCCAATAGAGAGATTGAGAAGAAGAAGAAAGTAAAAGGAGTTTACCTTGTGTTTAGGGAAGTATTTGATTTAGAACGTGGTTCTAAGGTGTCTTCTCGGTCGAGAAAGGATTCGGGCAGAGCTTCGCCTTGATTTTAGGCTTGAGACTTGATGTTCGTCAATCAACGTGGTTGATGGACGAATTTAGGAGTTGTTTATGAGTGATTTGAAGTAATCTTTCAGGGAGAGAAACCAACAAATTGTGTGTGTTGTGTGCTTTCGATTGTGGATCGGGGACCTCTGAAATACTGAAAGCCATCAAGTATTTATAGGGGTTTAAGAGGTAGATGGATGACTTGGTCACCAAGATTAGGAGACTCAAGTGGATTGAGACTCCTCCCAAGGAAGCTTCCAGAACTCAAATATGATTGGAGAACCGGATTGGATAAGATTTATCAAGAAAAGAGGTTGAAACGGAGAAGGAAAGTGATTCTGCATATCCTGCAGAGGGGTTGTCTCGCGCGAGACACGTATGTCCCGTGCGGGACAACTAGTCAGTTGACTATTTTGTCCTCTTCAGTTTATTCCGTTAGTCAGTTAGGTCCAAAACTAACGAGGTTAGTTAGAAACTTAACAAAACATGACGAAACTAATGTGCTTTCATCAAAACATAAAAGAGAGACGAAGAGTAGTGTAATCATGAATTATTGATTCAGAATGGGGTGTCTACAGAGCCCCTCGGCGACAAGACTTATGGAAGAAGTCATGTCATCAATAGAAAAGACATCATTCTGAACATTGGGATAGTCGTGCCGCACGGCTGCCTACGTATCTCTAAGAGAGAATCAGACCAAAACGTAGTTCGACTCCAAAATACTAAAAAGGCTATTTTAGGTATTTTGAAAAGCATTTTTGAAAATCGAAGAGGGATTTATTTTGAAAAGGTAAAATCATACTGAGGAATCAAGGACCAATTCTGAAGATACCTGTTTGTTGATAAAGTTATTGAAGTGCGCTACTCGAGGTTACTGACATTGCCATTGTGCAGAGGTCACGGACTTGGTTGTCGCTGCTGCCACAAACTTTGAAGTTGTTGCCGAGGTCACGAACTTGAAGTTTACTGCTGTCACAGACTTTAAAGTTGTTGCCGAGGTCACGGACTTGAAGTTTGCTGCCGTCACAGACTTTGTTGATGTTGTCGAGGTCACGGACTTGAAGTTTGCTGCCGTCACAGACTTTGTTGATTTGCCGAGGTCACGGACTTGAAGTTTGCTGCCGTCACAGACTTTGAAGTTGTCGGTTGAGGTGGAGGTTCTGTCGGCTCCTGTAATGCAAGGATATATGCATGCTGGTCTCGGATGGACCCGAATGATTCTTACCTTTTAGCACCTGTTAGCACATAAAGATTCCAAATAGATTTTTCAAATATTAGTTATTTAACTGGACTTACGTGGTGGTGCCCACGTCTGTTTGTGTAAGTGGCCGATCAAACATTTTGGTGATGAGTTTATGTAGGAGTATATGGTATATGGAAATGTAGGGACATTTGTATGGATTTGTATTTGAGAAGGGTGAACTGTATGAGTGAACTTGTGTTTGACAAGTTGGGACCAAATCAGGTTTTGCAGAATCTGTTGCTAGTCAGCGAGACTGAATTTCAATGAGTAACCTTCTGTGAACACATCTAGGCCTGTTGCGAATCTTCCTTCTTAATTTTCCCTTGAGTCGTGTCTCTAGAAGGCAAACGACTACGAATCTTTCAACTGTCGTAATGGCTCTATGTCTAAGGCCCTTTGCTGTCTCAAGCCCCAAGTTGCTTGCAAGTGGTAGATGACTTTGTGAACAGGATTGTGAGGCTGCTCTCTTGATTTGAAGATGATCGAAGAAGACTCTCCTTGTTGATTTGATTTGGAGAGGATCAAATGATGTTCGATGAAGAAGGTTGAAGAATACTCTCCCTTTGTCCTTAATTTTTTTTTGTGACGCACCCTGGTTTTTGCATAGACTGCCCTTTCGGGTTTTCAATCTAGTGGGCATCTCTTTTGCGTCTTTTTTTTCTTAATAGTATGTTAACTCGAAGAGAAATCGGAGGAGAGAATCTTATTGAGGAGAGAGAGATGAGATCTCAAGTTAGTTGAGGAGAGATGAACTCTATTCTTTGGAAGGTGATACAATTGATTCTTTGGAGAAATGTATTCTCTAATGATGAGAATGAGAAGCCAAGAGGAAATCTCCTAATGCAAATTTGATTATTTTGAAGAGTTGAAGTAGAGATTGACTGGGGGAGGAAAGGTTAGGAAGCCCCAGTTTTGATGCTTGGATTTCAAGAGTGTGTATGAGAGTGGCTAACAGGAAGCCCCTAGGCTCAACAAGAAACGTTACTTAGCTCTCAAGGATCTAGAAAATTTGTTCTACCTTTTAATGAACTGTGCATCATCTAGAAGTTTCTAAATAAGTTTGAGGAGAAAGCCAACCATTAGTATGACTTAAGGGTAAACATTTTTCTTGATACTGAAAGTCTTCTTCACTTGTTGTAAGAGGATGTTGAGTAATCTTCATTTCTTTTATTGGTATCACTTGACTCCTCTTCTTTGTAGGAGAGTCCTTCATGCATTTGAATTTTCACCTTTTATTGTGGGCGATGAAAGCTTGAGAGAGTTTTTTTTTTTTTGTACTCTCAAGCTTTGAATTGAGTAGCCACACTCTTCTTAGAATGAGGGTTGACAGCAGCGCCTTTGGCTTTCTTCTTTTGTTGACCTTTGACTTTCAGTAGGGGTAATGTTTAACCCTTAAGCCTCCTAAGGATAACTTTCTTCTTAAACTCGCTTAGAAGTTTCTATTTTTTGCTATCATTTAGGGAATGGAGGGTTCATTATTTTGCATGAATTAAGTGATACTCATGAGGTAGAACAACCTTAGGGAAAGCATTTAGGAAAAGAAAATTACTTTGATTTATTGGAGAAATTAAGAACAGACTCGATAGTTTAGAGGACACAAACTAGAGGACATGAGAGGTACTAGAAAGACAGAACGACTCTTCGAGTTAATACTTGGAAATTTAAAACCTAATCTACTTCTATCAAAGGAGAAAGGGAGAGGATAGTTGTAGCCCTAAAGTGGTAAGTGTAGATTTCTTCTCGGAGCCTCATCTTCTTCATGGATTACGAGGGAGAGGATTGTTGATCACGTTGGGATGTTCTAGCTCTCCATTGTCAAAGAGGTCTTGGATGATGTCCTTCAAGTAGTGGCAAGTGTTGGTGTCGTGGCCGGTGAAGTTGTGGTACTTGCATAATAAGTGATGAGCATGATTTGGACCCATATCTTTAGGAGGACCACCTTTCCTCGGTTTGATCTTTTCATTCTTGACAAGAACATCAAAGAGTTCCTCTTGAGTGATTCCTTCAATTTTGTCATAGTGCCTCTTTTTCTTTTCGGGAGGAGGAACAGCGGAATACTTGCCGGTGTTGGGGCGATTGAATGCAATGGCATTGACCGAAGCATCCTTACTCGTGGTGGGCTTGTTGTAGCGGAAAATACTTTCCTTCTTTTTACTTTTTAGGAAGTCATCAATCCTAATCCCGGACTCATGGAGTTCATAGAAGCTAGGAAAGTAGTTGCCGGCGAGCTTCTCTTGAAATTCATCACGAAGGCATTGGAGGAAGATGTGGATTTGCTCTTTGAGAGTAGGTCTTTTGACAATTTCAGTAAGTTTTAGTCTCCACCTTCTAGCAAATTCAGCGAAAGACTCATTGGCATGTTGCTTGGTTTGTTCAAGATCCCTCTTAGTAGGGCGGTAAGTGGAGTTTTTTTCAAACTGCCTTTGGAAGACCAAACATGCAGATGACCAATCAAGCCTTGTAGTCATAAGAAGAGACATGTACCAATCCCTTGCAGCACCCTCCAAGGTTTGAGGAAAGCATTGGTCCAAGATTGTGTTATCAACGCCCATTGAAAGCATGGCCCAAGTGTAGGTCTCAACATGAGCTCGAGGACAAGTAGTACCATTAAACTTGGCAATGTCGGGTGTCTTGTACTTGCGAGGAAACTTGGTTATGGATTGTTGAAGGGCATCGGGATCAAATGGAATGAATGACCCCTTTGAAGTGTCAAGGGTTGCAAGTTTCTTCTCGAGGTAGTTCTTAGTAACATGGTCACCAAGTTTTGTAGTTTTGTTGCTACCCTCCTTTTTGGTCTTAGTACTCTTGGAGACATGTTCCTCGTCATTGGAGGAGGATGAGGAAGAGGGGGAATCAGATTCTTCCTTTTTCTTGTTTGACTTTTTGGTTTTCTTATTCTTTTAGGTGTAGGATTCCTCTTCATCGGAGGAGGATTCCACTTTCTGCTTTTGTTTTCTTCCTTTCTTGACCTTCATGTCATGGAACTCTTGCATGAGGGCGGCCATTTGGGCGTTTTGCTCATCAATTTTCTTACTTTTTTCATCCAACCTAAGCATGGCTTCGATGAGTTGGGCCTTAGCTTCGTTGATTTCGGCCTCGGTGGTAGAAGGAGAAGCAGACATCGTGTCGAGTTTTGGCGAAGAACCTAGACGTGTAGCAATCGTGTTAAACCATGATCGAGTCCCAACAAGTCGGCTGAATAGGGTGCATGAAGGCTTGAAGGTTTTGGCCAAAACACGAAAAGTCCGAACACTTGTCTCGCACGGGACAAATAGTCTCGCGCGAGACAACACCACGGGAAGTCACAATTTTTTTTTATTTTAATCCTAATTTTGGTCGGACGAAAAATCCGTTTTGGGGGTTTCTAACATTCGAGAACCAAACCTAAGGACCTAGGGGTCGAAGTCATCCCAAGTAACATCAAATTTTGTGCAATAAATTTGGTGAGAAATTTTTCTCCTTTTAGGGGTAAATCCGAAGGGAAAATCATAGGGACATTTTCGAAGGGACAATTTCAAAGCGACAATTTTTTGATTTCTTTTCCATGGATTATTGCACAAAACAAGATCTTGATAAGGGATTACAAGGACTCCAAGATCAAACCGACCGGTCACGGAGTGTCTTAAAAAGTCAATCTACATGATATGTGGCGATGCAGGGCTGGAAGGCTAGGCTCCCCGCGATATGACAATCTAGATGGATTGAATATGCAGAGTGAGATGATCCAACTTTGGAGAGACCGGCGACTAGGTGGTTACCGTCATCCGTCCTTAGTGTGGGTCCCGGGTTTATCAGGGTATGTAGTGCAATGACAAATATAATTTGAGTGCACGTGTGTGAGAGTCAATCTAGGTGATAGAGTAAAATAGAAAGTTTTTTTTTGAAAACTAAAGAAAAACAGATAATGGCCGCACCAAGTGGTTGCCTACGTTTCTCCCAAATTAGGAAGACTCAAGCCGTCGTAGTTCCACTTAAAGAGAGAGAGAGAGAGAGAGAGAGAGAGAGAGAGAGATAAAGAATTAAATTAATTAATTTTACAACTCCCGAGTCCTCCATGGACCGATCTTTAAATCAAAAAAATCAATCGTACGCAGATATATAGTTCAAGTAATTAATAATTACTCGACCCTGCAAAATAAAGTTAATACAAGCAAAATAAAAATAATAATTTATTTTGACTTTTCTGAATTTTAAAACTTTTCTGTAAGTTATTTTTTTTTTAAGGAAAAGTCAAATGCCAATTTTTTTTCAAACAGGTTCAAGGAAAAAAGGAAAAGGACAAAGAACCCTTTTTGACTTTTTTTTTCAACAATTCCATATGTTTGTTTGGCGGCTGAACTTTTCCCGATTGATTTGGAACAATGTCTCGCACGGGACAATCTTGTCCCGCGCTGGACAAGCATTCGGACAGTAAATTTTTATTTTTTTTAACGAAAACAGCACAGAAAAATTCGAAAAAAATTCAGAAAAATCAATTTTTTTTTGAAATTAAAAAGATTGATAATGCTCAATTGTAACGCAAGTCTAACCCTCTTAATTAATTGTTTTCAGCGGAGTCGCCAAAACTGTAGCGTTGATATTTTTATAAATAAACAGAGTTGCCACTTATCATTTATTTAGGAAAATAATAAAAAAAACCTTTTTTATTTTAAAGAGATTTGAGGGTTCGGGGGTTAAGTTATGGAATGGAAAGGTCGAGGAGCACCCTCAATCTTTACAATTACTAGTTAAATAAAAAAACAAGAAAACCCTAATCAACTTCTTGATTAGGAATGTCGAATTGTATGCTTCGAGATCGCCTCCATAGATTGAAAGGACTCTAAGCTAATCCTTTTGATGGGATTACACCACTTTAAAAGCCAATAGAGAGATTGAGAAGAAGAAAGTAAAAGGAGTTTACCTTGTGTTTAGAGAAGTATTTGATTAAGAACGTGATTCTAAGGTGTCTTCTCGGTCGAGAAAGGATTCGAGCAGAGCTTCGCCTTGATTTTAGGCTTGAGACTTGATGTTCGTCAATCAACGTGGTTGATGGACGAATTTAGGAGTTGTTTATGAGTGATTTGAAGGAATCTTTCAGGGAGAGAAACCAACAAACTGTGTGTGTTGTGTGTTTTCGATCGTGAATCGGGGACCTCTGAAATACTGAAAGCCATCAAGTATTTATAGGGGTTTAAGAGGTGGATGGATGACTTGGTCACCAAGATTAGGAGACTCAAGTGGATTGAGACTCCTCCCAAGGAAGCTTCCAGAACTCAAATATGATTGGAGAATCGGATTGGATAAGATTTATCAAGAAAAGAGGTTGAAACGGAGAAGGAAAGTGATTCTGCATATCCTGCAGAGGGGTTGTCTCGCGTGAGACACGTATGTCCCGTGCGGGACAACTAGTCGGTTGACTATTTTGTCCTCTTAAGTTTATTCCGTTAGTCAGTTAGGTCCAAAACTAACGAGGTTATTTAGAAACTTAATGAAACATGACGAAACTGATGTACTTTCATCAAAATATAAAAGAAAGACGAAGAGTAGTGTAATCATGAATTATTGATTCAGAATGGGGTGTCTACAGTTACCTTACAACTTCGAAATATCGATGGGACGTATCGCTGCATACGTTTGACCTTTCAAGTGGATGCTTTAGACTGTCTTGTCGTTTAATGACATCTTGTAAAACAACAACACGTTAGAGTTGGGTGTTAGCTATAGCTAACACCCCTCCGATGCTTAAGTCAACAGAGGTTTAATTTAAGTAAAAAGGAAGGGAAATTAAAAAAAACACTAGTTTGAGATGAAAGCTCATACCTAGGTGTAGAGGTTGCAATAAATGTCAACTTACATGTAATAATGCTTCAGGTGTAGGGCATTCCAGCTTCTAGGTATTAGGATGCCGTCTGGGGTAGACAACCAGTATGCCCCTTTTCCTGCTTCAGCGTCAACAAGGTAGGGACCTTCCCACTTCGGAACTAATTTTCCTGCGTGCAATTCTCTGGTATTCTAGAACACTTTTCTTAGCACTATGTCTCCAGCCTGAAAGCATCTTGAAATTGTATATGGCTTAGAACAAGTGAGGCGAAACTCACAAGGTGAGACGAAACTCACGAGTGTTGTCTTTAGTGTAGGTAACACTAACAACAACACATACACCAATTCTAGAAAAACACAAATCAATAGAAATAAATATAAATTGTAGCGGAAGAATTAAATCAATACACAAGAATATAATTTTTATCAAGTTATATAAATATATAACTTGATGGGTGCCAGGAGGGCAAGACCTTTCTATTAATAATATGAATTCAATACAAGGTCGAAGAAATTCCTTAATGCTAAACAATCATAAACATAAGGAACAACATATAACAGAACTCTCTCTGAAAATGAACACTCAAAACCTCACAAAAATATAAAAATCTATATGAAATTCTCGAGTGTCGGATTGAGTGTTGCCAACACTTGAACGGCAACACTTGAGAGCAGAATTCTATTTCTTGTGCAGATTTGCATTTTCTGAATTGGATGATCTTCAATGAAGATCCACTGCACTATTTATAGGTCACAAAGTCTTGGAGCCTACTCAAAATGATCAGCAACAGCCTTGGAGTTTGTTTCCTCCAAAATAGCCTTCTCGCCTCATTTGTAGGAGACTAGGTCTTCTCTTGCTTCTCTTGCTTGTACCTCCCAGCTCTAGATGTCTTGTACTCTGACTTGTTCTCCCCCTGAATAGCTGAATAAAATATCTTTTTGCTTGGTCATTAATTAAACAAATAAACACATGTTTATTTGTTAATTTTCTCCTCTTCTTCGTAACTAACGCCTGGGCAGTTTCTGATGATCTTTTCCAGCTCATTTTAAGCAGACTAACTACTGTTATTTAAACATTAATTTCCACATTTTTATTTGTGAATGATACAGTAACTATCTCAGTGTTGCCAAATCCAAATGGCAACACTTGTGGCAACACCAGTGGCAACACTGGTTTGTAACACTTGTGACAACATTCATGTCAACACATGATCTAACATTAACAATCTCCCCCTTAATTACTGATTTCTTCACAAAATACAAATGTGATGATCTTTACAAAACATTTAGTCAAACTTAACAAAACAAATCAAAAAATGCCACGTGATTTTAATAGAGGCAACATCAACCTTCAGGCAATGTTAGAAAATATTTTTCAATCCAAGTATCACACTCACACGAGAACATCAACCTTCAAGCAAATGAAGTCTCATAAAATCTAATTATCTCCCCCTTAATACGAAAATAACTAACCAAAATAGTTATTAAAATCTTAAAACAACCATCCAACCATTCAACAAAAACCATCCATCTAAGTTTGAAGAAAATTCCAGCTGAAACAAAGAAAAAGAAAACAGAAATTGAAATTGTTTAAGCATTACAAACCAAATAAAAACAAAAGAAATTGTTTTTGTTACCAAACCACCAAAATCAAGAACCATTCGAACCAACCACCTTCAACCTGCATTTTCAGCTCCTTCACCTCCCTCTGCTGTACCACTTGGTCCAGCTCCATCTCCAGCTCCATCATCACGCCTTGGCCTTGGCCTCGATGATTGATCTCCCCCTATTTTGGAAGAAATCATATCCACCATTTTCATCATATCAGTACGCATGTCAAGCCACCCCTGAATTACTAACTCAATGTGCTTCACCTGACTATTGAAAAAATTAAGTACCATAGCAGCATCAACCATTACAGGAGCAGTGTTGCCTGAAGTGTTGCCAGTTTCAGGGGCGACACTTGGGGCGACACTCGAAGCAGGGGCAGCCAATGGAGGGGAATTTGTAACCAAACCATGGCAAATCTCTGTTCCTATCACCTTCAGTAAAGTGTTTAGTAATTCTGTAATAGACAGGCTTTTCAGAGATATTATCGGCATTCCAAGGCTTAAGGTTTTGGTACAAGAGAACATTGAATATAAGGGAAGGAAAAATGAAGGAGGAGGTCTTTCTTTTCTTGGCCCATGCAGAAAGGTGAGCAAATACTAGTCTCGCAAAGTTAACTCTTTGTTTCTTGCCTAGTTTGTATAACAAAGAAGCTTGCTCGAAGGTTACCGTGTTCTCATTGGCCGTAGGTAGCCAATTTGTTATACATATCTTGTGAAGCACACTAAACAAAGAAGTAAGATGGGTAGACTTGAAGTGATCAGTCCAAACAGTGATTCTCCCTCCAGTTAAAAAGGTGGCTAAGGCATTAGGATCAAATTCCAAACTCTCATCTTCAACATTAGGGAGGCCGTATGCTTTGTTGATGATCAAGGGATTAAAATCATAGATATTTCCCCTAACAAAGATCTTTCCATAATGAGGGGTATTCCTATCATCAATATCCTCCCTAAGATGAGCATAAAAATTCCTAACCACACTTTCAATATAACCGGACACTTTCACAACCGTAGGTAAAAAGTTTCTATCTTCCAAAAATTGATACACTCCTAACTCCTTGAATTGAGTCACATACATATTTATTTCATTCAGAATTTTCTTCTCAGAATCTTGAACCCACTTATCCAAGCTAGATTCACTATAAAATTTCTCGAAAAGAAATGGACGTTCATAATATCCAAAAGACTCATAATCTGATCTGGAATCTTGAGAGGGAGTAGGAGTGTTTACCTGAGGCCATGAAATAGGAGAATACGAAGGAGAACTTGACTGGGCTTTGGACTTGGTAGCAGGTGTTGCTTCAGGTGTTGCCATTGGATTGGCAACACTTGGGGCGACACTGGCAGAAATTTTCTGTTTCTTTACAATTCGGGACTGAGCTTCAGCTAGAGTTTCTTCATCATCCATCCAAGCTTCCTCATCCTCATCAGAAGATGATGAGGGCTCCTTAGTCTCTTTAAAGATCGGGTCCGAATTATCCTCGGACGAAATGTTGAGCGACGAACTTGAACTATCCTCCACATTAACAGGATCATCAGCCGTGTTGGAAGGTATCTTTGACCTGAACAACGTCTTGATCCTTTCAGATTGACGACGCACACCACCCCGAAATGATGAAGAGGCATCAACCGCCTTTCTCTTTTTGGTTTTCTTTTGAGGGGCGAAGGTGAGTTCTACGGAGGGGGTAGTTTCAGGAAGGCTTATAGGAATGGGAATTTGAGGAGGATTGTACACAATAATGTCCAAAGATGGTGAGGTTGAGGGTGTGGCCGAAAGTGTCGCAGGTGATATCTCCATGGGGACGGCGACATTGGAGGCAACACTCGAAGGGGCAAGAGGCGAAATCTCCATGGAAGAAGAAATTTGGGAAGAATTTTTTGGACTTGCCATGGAGGATCGAAGGAAGACGAAGAACAGGGGTGAGGGTTTTGATTTCCGCCTAGAGAGAGAGGCAAGATGAGAGAGAGAGGGTTTAGGGAGAATGGGTTTAATGAGTGAATAGTAAGGGGGTTTAATTTGATTTGAAAAGTTCAAATTAAATTAACCTCCTTTTGTCTCTAACAACCCAACAAATCAAGCACTGTTATCCGCCATTTAAAAAAAAAAAAAAACAGATTTTTTTTTTAATTTTTATAAATTTTTTTAATAATATAATAACTAAACATAATTTAATAATATCCATAAAATTGTGTTTCTCAAAATTCAAAGAGATGAATTTTAAAAAATAGATATTTCTAAATTATACTAGTTAAACAAAAAATAAATATTTTTGCTAAAAACCTTTTAAATTTCACAAACTCTAAATATAAGGAAATAGACTTTTGGAAATTTAAAATTTAATTAACAAAAACAAAAATAAGAAATAAAAAAATAATGTAGCATCTACTAATGTGTTACTAGCAATGTTGCGTGACACACAAGGCAACATTTTTAAATAAAATCCCCTTGATATTTTTTCAACATATATAACTTATCATTCCTTAGGCAATTTTTTTAAGCAAGCTTTACACATTCTTTATTTACAAGGAATTAAGCATCGTAGTAGCGAGCTCCGTGCCCCGAATTTTTTATAAACATGTAAAGCTAAATGTAGTAAGTTTTATACCTTTCAAGTAGGGTACACTGTAGTAGCGAGCTCCATGTCCCTAATACTTAGTATAAAACAACTACATTATACTCCCTTTGGGAATATTTTAACAAGCTTTGCCTTTTTTTTTTCAATATCAACATAATATAAGTGACTTTGTCACTTTAAGCACAAAGGGGTATTTTATATAAAAAAATGTTAACCTTAAGAATGTACACATACTAGAACAAAAAGGTCAGTAAATGCCCCCCATTTGGGATTAAACTAACTAAATTTTTTTTTATATAAATAATAATATACAACAAATACAGAGTGTTGCTGTCAGTGTTGGCAACACTGATGGCAACACTTGAAACAGCAGATTTATAGAAAGCATAAATCAAGAGATTTTTTCAAACTTGAAAATCTCTCATGGTCCAAGGCTTTGGTCAAAATATCAGCAAGTTGATGTTTAGTATCAATATGCTCTATTTGGATCAATTCATTTTCTACTAAATCTCTCAAAAAGTGATGGCGGATATCAATGTGTTTAGTGCGTGAGTGTTGTACAGGGTTTTTAGAAATGTTTATAGCACTCAAATTGTCACAATACATGGTCAAGATATTACTATCTAGACCATAGTCGTCAAGCATATGTTTCAACCATATTAATTGTGAACAACAACTCCCGGCTGCTACATATTCAGATTCAGCAGTCGAGAGAGAGGCACAATTTTGCTTGCGACTGTACCATGATACAAGATTATTACCCAAGAAAAAACAACCCCCACTAATGCTCTTTCTATCATCTATATCCCCTGCCCAATCAGAGTCACTAAAACAAACCAAGTTGGTATTAGTGTCTTTGGTGAACCAGATTCCCAATTCACTTGTCCCAGACACATACTTAATGATTTTCTTGACAGCATTTAGGTGAGAAATTTTAGGAGCAGACTGATATCTAGCACATACACCTACGCTGAACATAATATCGGGACGACTGGCAGTAAGATAAAGAAGACTACCTATCATGGATCTATACAGTAGTTGGGTCAACATTCTCCCCGCCCGATCTTTGGTTACCTTAAGAGATGATCCCATAGGTATTTTAGAGCTCTTTGCACTTTCCAATCCAAATCTTTTCACCAAACTCTTAGCATACTTGCTCGAGAGATAAAGATTCCATCATCTCGATCGTCTCACTCGCAATCCTAGGAAATAATTAAGTTCTCCTATCATGCTCATCTCGAACGTTGATGTCATAGCTTCCACAAAATTTTGTAAACATGTTTTAGATGTGGAACCATAAACTATGTCATCAACATAGATCTGAGCAATGACAAGCTCTTTATTTTCCCTAAGAATAAATAATGTTCTATCGGCTTCTCCTCTAACAAATCCATATTCAAGAAGGAAACTTGTTAGACGCCCATACCATGCACGAGGAGCTTGTTTCAAGCCATATAAGGCTTTATCAAATCTGTATACATGGTCTGGATGGAATGGGTCTTCAAACCCTTTAGGTTGCTCAACATAGATCTCTTTATCTAAGTACCCATTCAAGAACGCCGCTTTGACATTCATTTGGTGTTATGTGATTTTGAGGTAGCATGCTATAGCCAGAAGAAGTCTTATTGACTCAATTCTAGCCACAGGTGCAAAGGTCTCGTCAAAGTCGATTCCTTCCACTTGTGTATAGCCTTGAGCCACAAGACGAGCTTTATTACGAACAATATTACCCAATTCATCAGATTTGTTTTTGTAAATCCATTTAGTTCCAATAATGTTAGTATTTAAAGGACGTGGAACTAAACACCAAACCTCATTACGGGTAAATTGTTCAAGCTCTTCTTGCATAGCTTGAATCCAGAATTTATCATTTAAAGCCTCAATCACATTTTTTGGTTCAAGAGAGGAAACGAAACAGGAGTGTTTTACCTGAGAGTATGTGGAGGACATACACACATACCTAACCATATCTCTGTAGTCTACTGACTCCTTATTTCTTGTTCGAACCCCTTCATTAACATCACCAATTACTTGAGTAATGGGATGATAATTTCTAATACGAGCTGGGGGATCTATCCTGCCTTGATGGTACACCAATCCATCTTCTTCTTCTGAGTCACTGCTCTCAGAATTTCCAGCCACTGTTCTGTTCTCCTGTGTTGCCTCAGGTGTCGCCATTTCAGGGGTAACACTCGGAGCAACACTTGAATCTGTGGTTACACTGGCCGAATCAATTTCTGTTCCAGCCCTCTGTTCGACTTCTTCCAGCAAGGTCAGAGGTATATCATCAGCTGGTTCTCCTGTAGCACTCAAGTAATCGTTAAATTTAATATTTACCGATTCTTGAATCACTTTTAACCTTAGATTATAGACTCGATAAGCATGACTGTTTTGAGAGTAGCCCAGAAAGATGGCTTTGGCACTATTGGAATCTAGTTTTCCTAAGTATTCCCGGTCATTTAAAATATAGCATAAACACCCAAATACGTGAAAATAGTGAACCGTAGGTTTCTTTCCATTTAAAATCTCATAGGGTGTCATAGTAGTACCGGGTCTTAAGAAAACTCTATTCGTAGTGTGACAAGCTGTGTTTAATGCTTCGGCCAAAAAACCTTTAGAAATATTTCTAGCAATTAGCATAACACGAGCTATCTCCATTAAAGTCCTATTTTTCCTTTCAGCAATACCATTTTGTTGTGGTGTTTTAGGTGCTGAAAATTCATGGTGTATCCCCTTTTTACTACAGAATGTAGAGAAGGAGAGATTTTCAAACTCTCGACCATGATCTGACCTTATTCGAAAAATAGAAGAACAAAACATGTTTTTGATTTTAGAGACTAAGTGAGTAAATTTATCAAAAGTTTCAAATTTTTCTCTTAAGAAATACACCCATGTAAACCTAGAAAAATCATCAACTATCACATAAACATACTTCTTACCTCCCAAAATTTCTACCTCAATAGGACCCATCAAGTCCATATATAGAAGCTGAAAACAATGTGTTGTTCCTGAGTGTTGCTCATTGTGTTGTTCAACACTGTGAGCAACACGAGTTTGCTTACCCTTTTGACAGTCACCACACATCACGGTGTCTTTGAGGTTTAGTTTAGGAACACCTTTGACGACATTATGTTTGATAATCTTCTCATGATTCCTATAATGAGAATGACCTAACTTTTGATGCCATAACCTTATATAATCAAGTTTTGTCAAATTGCAGACTGATTTATTACCAATCAGGTAGCAATTATCACTTGATCTTATTCCAGTCATGACACAAAAGTTAGTATTATCAAACACTTCACAGGTATTTTTATTGAATTTTACCTCCAAATTGTTATCACATAATTGGCTAATGTTAATTAAATTAGCAAGTAAACCATCTACGTGCAAGACATTTTTTAAAGGAGGAAAACCAACAATATCCAGTGTTCCTTTTCCAACTATTTCACTCTTGCCACCACCACCATAAGTCACTGAGCCTCCTTGAATAGGTTGGTACTCTGTTAGAAATGATTTTGTACCCGTCATATGACGTGAACAACCACTATCAAAGTACCAAGTTCCTGCAATGTTAGTCCTTAAAGCTGTGTAAACAACATAGCATTTCAGTTTTTCCTTGGGTAACCAAGCCCTTTTTCAAAATCTGGATTTCTGTTCACCAGTGTTGCCATGAGTGTTGCCCTGAGAAATTGGCGACACTTGGGGCAACACTTGAAGACTGGACATTTTCTTTTGAAGGAATAAATAATCTGATTTTATATGTCCAGCTTTGTGACAGTATCCACATTCATTGGATTGATCAGAAGTATCACTAGGAGTACTACCCTTTTCCTTGACATGCTCTTTTACAAAATAATTTTTAGTTTCAACATCATACAAGGAAGAGGTAATACTTTCTAGTGATTCTTGGAACCCAAGACCAGCTTTCAGAGGCTTACTCAAATTGAGTATTTCATCCAATTTGGATGAACTCGTGTTGAGTTTTTTGAAGGTGGATTCGGCTAGGTTGAATTTGGCCTTGATTTTATCAAGATCCAAGTCTCTCCTACTGAGTTGTACCTCTAGCCGAGTCAAGGATTTCTTAAGATCCTGATTTTCCTTTTTCAAGAAAACCACCATCTTGTTCTCCTTTTTCCATTCCATGAGGAGGGATTTATAGAGGTTTTTTAATTCACAAATGAGCTCATCTCTATCAAAATCATCCTCTATAAACTCCTCTGAATTTAAATCAGCAGAACCATGCAAACTAAGATCATTAAAAGAGTCATACCTGCTGAGTGTTGTGCCAAGTGTTGCCATTTCCTGGATGACACTTGGGGCAACACTTTCTGAAGAAGTCACAAGTGTTGTGTCTAGTGTTGTCAAATCTAGAACAACACTTGAGGTAACACATTCTGTAGAGGGTAACTCCCCTACCATGGCCATCATGACCACTTGCTCCGTCTTTTCATCTTTCTCCATTCCTTCCTCCTCTCCATCACTAAGAGATACCCACAAGTTTTTGCCCGCCTTTCTCAAGGTGTTAGCACATTCATTGGCATAGTGACCCCAACCGGAACAAGCATGAAATTGAATAGATTCAATGTACTTAGGATCGGACCGGATCTTTTCCGAGGATGCATGCCTAGGTGGGGTATCCTTTTGATTTGGAGGAGGACCTCTCCTTGGCACAAAACTAGAGGTTTTGGCCGCTTGGTCCTTAGCTTTTACCTGCACACTGTTAAATTTTCTAAGCATAGAATTATATCTCTTTGCAAGTAAAGTTACACTAGTATTTTCATCTAACTCCTCGAAGACTTCATCTTCATCATCCACACATGTGTCCGAAGATTCGACTTTTAAGGCAATATTCTTGCCTTTAGAAGCCTCCGTTTGTTCATTGAGATTCATCTCAAAGTTTTTCAAAATACTCATTAAGGAGTTAATGTCCATTGTTGAAAGATTATGGGCCTCTTCAATAGCTGAAACTTTAATATTAAAACGTTCGAGAAGAGTACGAATAGCTTTTGAAACGAGTTGTTTATTTGTAAAATGTTCCCCTAATACTTGACAAGCATTTGAAATATCAATCAAATTTTCAAAATAAGAAGTAATATCTTCGTTTTCACCCATTCTTAATCTTTCAAATCTACTAGTGAGACCTCTAAGCTTTGTTTCTCGGACACTACCATCTCCTTCACAAAATATTTGTAAAGTATCCCAAGCATCTTTTGCAGAGGGACTATTTTGAATGAGTTTGAACATATGCATGTCAACCCATTCATAGATGGCATTTAGTGCCTTTTCATTGAAACTAGCAAGATTATTCTCTTCAATTGTCCACTCAAATTCAGGTTTGACTTGAACGTCACCATCGTCATCCGGAGGAAGCATTGGAACAGAATAACCATTTAAAATAGATCGCCAAGCTCGAAGATCAATTGATTTGATATGTGAGCGTAGGCGAATCTTCCAATAAGCATAATTTGATCCATCTAAAACCGGTAATCTCTTTTGATTAGGATTTGCAGGATCATAAGCCATGACAAAAGGATCTAAACACTTAGTATATCAAGTTCTAGGCTCTGATACCAATTGAAATTGTCCATGGCTTAGAACAAGTGAGGTGAAACTCACAAGGTGAGACGAAACTCACGAGTGTTGTCTTTAGTGTAGGTAACACTAACAACAACACATACACCAATTCTAGAAAAACACAAATCAATAGAAATAAATATAAATTGCAGCGGAAGAATTAAAGCAATACACAAGAATATAATTTTTATCAAGTTATATAAATATATAACTTGATGGGTGCCAGGAGGGCAAGACCTTTCTATTAATAATATGAATACAATACAAGGTCGAAGAAATTCCTTAATGCTAAACAATCATAAACATAAGGAACAACATATAACAGAACTCTCTCTGAAAATGAACACTCAAAACCTCACAAAAATATAAAAATCTATATGAAATTCTCGAGTGTCGGATTGAGTGTTGCCAACACTTGAACGGCAACACTTGAGAGCAGAATTCTATTTCTTGTGCAGATTTGTGTTTTCTGAATTGGATGATCTTCAATGAAGATCCACTGCACTATTTATAGGCCGCAAAGTCTTGGATCCTACTCAAAATGATCAGCAACAACCTTGGAGTTTGTTTCCTCCAAAATAGCCTTCTCGCCTCATTTGTAGGAGACTAGGTCTTCTCTTGCTTCTCTTGCTTGTACCTCCCAGCTCTAGATGTCTTGTACTCTGACTTGTTCTCCCCCTGAATAGTTGAATAAAATATCTTTTTGCGTGGTCATTAATTAAACAAATAAACACATGTTTATTTGTTAATTTTCTCCTCTTCTTCGTAACTAACGCCTGGGCAGTTTCTGATGATCTTTTCCAGCTCATTTTAAGCAGACTAACTACTGTTATTTAAACATTAATTTCCACATTTTTATTTGTGAAAGATACAGTAACCATCTCAGTGTTGCCAAATCCAAATGGCAACACTTGTGGCAACACCAGTGGCAACACTGGTTTGTAATACTTGGGACAACATTCATGTCAACACATGATCTAACATTAACACATCTTATTCTCACATTCTTGTTGTATGACCTGGCAATTCTTTGTTGGTAGGCAGCCATCCTTATCTTGGCTATGTCCCTGAGTTCATCCACAGTATCCAAATCCTGAGCTAGAAGGTGGTTATTGTCTTCAGGAGTCAACAGTCCATATCTTGCGGTTGGAATTGTTGCTTCTATGGGGAGTACAGCTTCAGTGCCAAATACTAAAGAATACGATGTCTGTCCTGTAGCGTTCTTAGATGTGGTCCTGTTAGCCCATAGTACAAGTGGTAGCTCATCAGCCCATCTTCCCTTCTTTTGATCCGAACGTTTTTTCAGATTGCTGATGATTAACTTGTTGCTGGACTCAGCCTGCCCATTGGCTTGAGGATGTACAGGGGTTGACGTTATCGATTTGATTCCCCACCTTGAATTGAAATCCCTTATCTTTTTACTGATAAACTGGGAACCATTGTCACAAATGATTTCTGAAGGAACACCAAATCTACTTAAGATGTTCTTGTTCAGGAACGATATGACCTCCCTATCTCTCACTTGTACATACGCCTTTGCTTCAATCCATTTGGAGAAGTAATCTGTCATGGCTAACATGAACACTCTTCCTCCCGGAACTTTTGGTAACTTGCCAACTATATCCATGCCCCACTGCATGAAAGGCCAAGATGAAAGTACGGGGTGTAGAGGCTCAGCAGGTTGATGCAAGATGTTACTGTGCCGTTGGCATGCATCACATTTCAAGGCAAAGTCCATTACGTCTTGTCTCATGGTGGGCCAATAATATCCAGTTCTAAGGGCTCTAGAAGATAACGATTTGCCCCCGGAGTGATTCCCACATTCACCAGCATGTAGATCGCGGAGGACCTCTTCAACTTCTGTTGGCTCCAAACATCTCATGTACAGACCTGTCGCAGATCTCCTGAACAACTTGTTATGTATTAAGGTGAATCTGGATACCTTTATCCTGAACGACCTTTGATTCTTGACGTCCGGTGGCATGGTTCGGTCTTGTAAATACCGAACAATAGGTCGGATCCATGTTGACACCGACCCATGGCCTGGAGAAGATGCTTCCGAATGATCTAGGGCTACACATTCTTCAGTTTGGTCAATGGCTGGATATTGGACGTATATGATTGGGATGTTGGTATTTATCATTGCCCCACATGTTGACCATAATTAAGTTGGCCAAAGCATCGGCTTCAGCATTTTCTTCGCATGGTACCTGTTCCAAGGAAAAACTAATAAAACGTGCGGCTAGCGCTTTAACACGTTGGAGGTAAAGTGTCATCCTGGTGCTCTTAGCTGTATAAGATCCGTTAAAATGATTAACTAGTAACAAAGAATCAATAAATACATTAAGATGAGTAACTTCTAGACTAAGAGCAGTAGATAAAACCATGATCAAAGCTTCATATTCGGCTTCGTTATTGGTTGCCTGGAATTCACAAGAAACCGATTGGGGAATCAACTCGCCTTGGGGTGACTTTAACAAGATGCCCAGTCCTGCACCCCTTGAGTTGGATGCTCCATCTGTGAACAATGTCCAATGCCTGGGAGTATTATTACCTTTGAGGTGTTGGACTTCTAGCTCCACCTCGGGTTGCAAGGTAGCACTGAAATTGGCTACAAAATCTGCAAGGGCTTGTGACTTAATGGCACTTTTGGGTTCGTAAGAAATTTCGTACATGCTGAGCTTAACTGACCACTTGGCCATTCTTCCTGACATCTCAGAAGTTCTCATAACAGTCCTGATAGGATAGTTAGTTTCATGATAATGGGATGCGTTTCAAAGTAATGGCATAATTTAGTAGATGCAGTGATTAAGGTGAGGATAAGTTTTTCTAGATGGGAGTACCTGGTTTTCACATCTAGAAGAGATTTACTTACATAGTAGATGGGGCGTTGGCTGCCTTGATCTTCCTTTACCAAAACAGCGCTTACGATACTCTCAGATACGGCTAAATATATATAGAGGGGTTCCCCAGGTTCTGGCTTAGCGAGGAGAAGTGAAGACGTGAGGTACTTCTTGAGATTCAAGAAGGCTTCTTCGTGTTGTTCATTCCAATGAAACAGCTTGTTCTTCCTCAAGACGTCATAAAACAACTTGCACTTTTTGGAATATTTGTAGATAAATCGATTTAAAGCTGCTACTCGCCCTGTCAACTTTTGTACGTCTTTGATGTTTTTAGGGGACTGTAGGTTGAGGATAGCTTTGATCTGTTCTGGGATGGCCTCGATTCCCCTTTTAGTCACCATGTACCCTAAAAACTTCCCAGCTTTAACCCCAAAGTTGCATTTGGAAGGGTTCAACTTCATATTGAAGGATGTCAAAGACCTCCGCCAAGTGTTGCACATGATCTTCCATATTTTTGGACTTTACCACCATATCATCTATGTATACTTCCATTGTTTTGCCGAGATGGTTCTTGAACATCTTGTTTACCAGTCTTTGATAGGTTACCCCTACATTTTTTAACCCAAATGGCATGGCAATATAACAATATATACCTTCAGGAGTTATGAAGGCGGTATCTTCTTGATCAGAAGGCTCCATTTGGATTTGCTGATAACCTGAAGAAGCGTCCATGAAGGTCAACACGTCGTGGCCAACTGTTTCATCTACCAGGGAATCAATATGGGGTAAAGGGAATGGATCCTTGTGGCATGCTCTGTTCAAGTCTGTAAAGTCTATGTATACGTACCATTTCCCGTTTTTCTTCTCGACAATCACCACATTAGTAAGCCACCTAGTATACTGTACCTCCCTGATCATCTTTGACTTGAGCAGTCTTTATACCTCCTCCTTAATGATTTGATTTCATTCTTGAGAAAATTTCCTCCGCTTCTGATGGACTGGTCTGATGGTAGGATCGATATTCAACTTGTGAGTTATGATGCTTTTATCTATCCCAGTCATATCTTCATGCTTCCAAGCGAAACACAACTTTCTACTCTTCAAAAATTCGATCAGCTCTTCCTCAATTTCAAGGGGTAAGTGAGCTCCAACTAGCACATGGGCATCAAGGTCAGAGGCATCTACGAGCACTTTTCTCACGTCATACTCAGCAGCCTCCAAGATGTCCTTGATGCCTCTTTGTAATTGCTATGCAGGACGGGAAGTAGAACATGACTTCATATCTATTTTATAGCACTCCTTCGCGGCTTGTTGGCCTCCTTTTACCTTGATTACCCCCCAAGGCATTGGCATCTTGAGGCATTGGTTATACGTGGATGGAACTGCTTTCATGCTGTGGATCCATGGTCTCCCTAAGATGAAATTATAGGCTGACGGACAATCAATCACACAAAACCTTTCCATAGAGTTCAACCCTTCAACATAAACTGGTAATTTGATTTCTCCAATTGTTTGCTTGGTCTCGCCACTGAACCCAACTAGAACGGAGGAATTTTTCACAACTTCGGTTAAGGGAATTGACATTTCTTCTAATGTGCTCTTCATGACCAAATTTACTGAACTCCCGTTATTGACCAAGATGCGCTTGACCTTACAATTGGCGATTTGCAGGGTGATGACCAACCCATCATGATGAGGATCTATAACATTTTCCTTATCATCTTGATCAAAAATGATCTGCTGGCCCAGGGAAGCATCATGACGTCGTATTGGTAATTCCATCTTTACTTCCTTGGAATCTTTGGCGTGACGTTTTGTTGTAGAGTACGTGGTGCCACAAATGTATGACCCCCCATAATAAAATTGATCACCTTTGTTGCCGGAGGAGGTGAAGACGGAGTATCAGTGATGGCTTCTTTTATCTCAGCCCATCCTTTCCTTTTTCCGAATAGGTCTTTTAAGAGGACTTTAGAGAGTAAGTGGCTGATCTCCTTCCTCAAAGCAATGCAATTTTCCGTAGTATGGCCAAAGTCTTCATGGTAAGCGCACCATTTAGACTTGTCTTTCCAGGGTGCTATTCTGTCAGCTGCCTTCGGCCATCTCGCCTTGCTTCCTAAGTTGTCCATCATATGTAGGAGCCCTAAAACGTCAACATAGAAACAATAATCACTAATCTTAGGATAGGCGGTTTCATCCTCCATATTATCATCACCTACAACATTAATTTTAGGAGAGTCGGTTTTAGAGTAGGGTTTTCCCCTGTTAGATCGATAGTGAGAGAATTCAGCTTTTCTGTCAGGATTTTCATATGTCGACGTCTTCTTTGACGTCTTGCCATGAATCATTTCGTCTTCTTCTAGCCTGATGAAACGAACAGACCTCGTCCTGACTTCTTCTAGGCTCCTAGATGGGAACATGACAAGATCTTGATAGAAGGGTGACTCCTTCTTCAAGCCCATCCTAAAAGCTTCTGTCACAGTTGACATGTCAATGTGAGGAATGCTTATGGCCTCCTTGTTGAACCTGAACACGTAATCTTTTAAGCCTCATCATGTTGTTGCACAATCCTGTAAAGGTCACTTGTTAATTTCTCAAAGACACGATTGCAAGAAAATTGGTTAAGAAACATGATAACTAGTTGAGAGTAAGATGATATTAATTCATAGGTTGATTTGTCAGCCACATCAAGGCGGGACCAGATAAGGTAGACCCAAAACCCTGCATAAACAAACTTCTTTAAGATGCGGAGGGATGCTGATTATGTCCATCTTTTCTTGGTACAAGGCTATATGCACTGTAGGATCTGTCGTGCCATCATATTGCTTCATGGGAGGTACTTGGAATCTCTTAGGGATCTCTACCCCCGCTATAACAGGAACAAAACGTGAATGATGGCTGGTTGGAGAAGCTTGGTTGAAGGGCAAGGTGACTCCGGGAACCTTCATGAGGATTTCCTTAAGTTGTTGTACTTCTCTTGCAAGGGCGGTATCTGATACAGGGTTAGTAGCGACTAAAGGATTGAAAGGAGTATTGAACAGGTTAAAACTCCCTATTTGCCCCACAGGAGGTGGGGTCACAAAAGTGAAACATGATGACAGCGGCATCGGGTTGGAAGTGACGGTAGTGCTTTCAGTCTGAACGGTGCTGAACAGGGATGTATTGCCTTGACCACCACTTACACTTGCCCCAGCATTCGAGAAAAGAGTCCTAGGCTGTAAGGGGGAGATCCATGGAGTGCTGACAACTGGAATGCTACGCCCTGAAGCCAAGAAATCACGTCGCAGCCCATCGAGGTGGGTAAAGATCGTCTGATTGGTCTGTTGCTGTCCATCAAGCTGGTCCTTCAATTGCTACATCATACTCGTTATGGTAGTTATAACTTCTAACTCAATTCCCTGCAGCGTCATAGATGAAGATCCACCCAGGCTAAGCCCTTGATTTTGAGATGCGACAGCGCCAGACCCCATAGGTGAATGCATACTAGCGGTCATAGGCAAGCTTGATGTGCTGGTTCTTGCCCCAGTCGTTATGATTGGGGTATACATGGCTGAAGTCGGATTGCTCATCTTGTTTGGAATCTAAAAAACCAAAGTTCCCACAGACGGCGCCAAATTGTTTTGGACAAATTTCAACAATTAAATTTATCTAATCGGGGATGTTTGGGCACAAACGGAATATAATTCACAAGGCAAGATGAACACAAGGATGTAACGAGGAAACCTGTCGAACAATCGTTCTAAGGAAAAACCTCGGGAGGCTTTTGGGAAGCCTACCTAAACCCAGTGTTCTAAAAGACCCTGCCTAAGGGCGCCTAGGCCCCACCTAGGAGCTAGGCCCCTCTCCAACGCCTAGTTCTAAGCTCCGCCTAGGTCCCGACTAATCCCGACTAGTCCCCTCCTAGTCCCCGCCTAGGCGCTAGGCCCGGCTCTGCCGCCTAACATCCGTCTAGCGCTTTTTAGAACCTTGCCTAAACCAAAGAAATATTATTGAGTATATTAGTTTTTGAGTACAAGTACAGAGTGAAAGTGAGTATGAATTGTGTCTCGTGAATATAAGTGCATCTTAAGAGTAATATATATGTGTGGGTGTAACTGAAAAAAACAACATCTTGAATGCCATGCTAAAATCTCACCTAGAATCTCCCCATTTGTTGATGGAGATCAGCCGTTATCCCTTGGTTGAAGGATGAGACCGTTGTGTTTGTTGATTGACCAAGTCTATGCAGTCATTTAAATGACTTATTTTTATTTATATCCGTATTCCTGAAAAATAGGAAAATACAACAAATAATATCAAGGTGTTAGTCCAAGATGTAAGTTAAGATGTTACCTCAAGATGGATGTCCAAGACTTAGAACATGTTAAGCGGATTTTTTAGGGTGAAACGCCCAACATCAAACCCGTTATGCAAAAGATGTTTCTGAGTAACGATCACACATAGAAACTTGGTATTACAACACTTGGCGCATGGACACCTAATCTTATCACCATTCATGTGACTGGGATTTGATGTAGCAAATTCAATAAACCACTTCAACCCTCTTATGAACTCAGGATTGATACCCTTTTGATTCGGCAACTTCCGATTGTACATCCAACTACGATCATCGTTGACAGACATCACTCCTGCATTGCAATCTATATATTATACGTACACTCAATCTAATCAATGGATGAAACAAAATTGGGATGTTAATAATTATTTGATTTCATAATATATTAACAATTTAGATGTAATTAACGTATTACCATTCCCTAAATTTAAATTACAAACTTAAAAGCAACAAGACACTTCATTTAGGTTTAGAATTGGGGTTGACTTCTATCCCATCCCGAAATGCACGATTATATGAATTGCAAATATCACTTTGTCTACTTGCTCTATAATCGAAAATCAAGAAATTTCGGCAGCATAATCTCATGGTCTCCAAGTGCACGACATAGACTAGGTCAATCAAACACTATCGATTAGAATCGACAGTGTGTAATCAACCATGTCTACTATACACTTAGAGAACAATAGGAATGCAATCGAAATATCTCAACTATCGACTATTCAAGCAATTTTAATAGATAAAGATGATATTTACAAAATTATATAATCGTGCATTTCAAGACTGTACAGACGGACAATTTAAGAATCGATGACTACATGTTGACCTCAACATGATAAGTTAAAGATTCTTAAACGGGTTTCTAAGCTTTTGTGTTTCAACCATCACAACGTCACGTCGTAACATTAATTTTTATTCATTACCGTAAAATGCATAATTTTACAATAATGAATTAACACACACATCTATCACATTTTTAAACTATTAATATTGTGAATAATTGTAAATTGTTAATATTTAAAATTAGGTTTAGAATTGGGGTTGGCTTCTATCCCATCACGAAATGCACGATTATATGAATTGCAAATATCACTTTGTCTACTTGATTTATAATCGAAAATCAAGAAATTTCGGCAGCATAACCCCATGGTCTCCAAGTGCACGACGTAGACTAGGTCAATAAAACACTATCGATTAGAATCGACAGTGTGTAATCAACCATGTCTAGTATATACTCAGAGAACAATAGGAATGCAACCGAAATATCTCAACTATCAACTATTCAAGCAAATTTAATAGACAAAGATGATATTTACAAAATCATATAATCGTGCATTTCAAGACTGTCCAGACGGACAATTTAAGAAGGGTTAATTACCATTTAGGGCCTGAGGTAATATACCTGTTCTCGTAGAGGGGCCTATTATAGTTTCCTTTTCAATTTAGGGCCTCACGTTAAAAAAGTTAGCCAATTAAGGGAAAACTAACTATTTTGGTTAAAAAAGCCAGTTAACTCCCCATGTGCCAACCACGTGCGTATTTATTGAGGGTATTTCTGGCATACGAACAACTCCATGTACGCTTTCTTCTTCCATGGCTGTGGCTCATAAGCCAGTTTACGCTCAAACAAACTAAATTCGAAATTGGGGAAATAATTTAGGGTTTGAACATGAATCAAAACGTTTTCTGCAGGTGTGGTAGCATGGCGCGATTGCAGACATCATGGACTGAAAACAATCCAGGCCGAAGATTTCATCAATGCCCAAAGAGGTATGATGGTTGTGGGTATTTTGCATGGTATGATCAAGAGATGTGCGCAAGATCGAAGATGATCATACCTAGATTGATTCGAAAGAGAAATGAAATGGAGTCCGAAATTGCAAGATTGAAAAGAAGACAAAAAATTTTGTTCTTCCTCTTGGTTTGTGCCTGTATTGCGATTTGGGTATATTGATTAGAGTATGAATCCAAGTTATTGGGTATTTTGATTAAAGTATGAATGGATGTTATTTAGGGTGTTTGTAAGTCAGGTTGTATTGCTTGGTTTTGGAATTTTTGGTGGTACTGTAATGGTGTATTGTAATGTCTATTGGAAATGAATGAAATGGTTTTCAAAGCCCATATGATTACCTTTAATCTCTGTTTAATCTCTGTTTTAAGTTTGCATCAAACCTGCACATGATTATAGTTTGAACTAAACACAAAAATGACATGTATTGAACACAAAGAACTAGAATATGAGTTGAATATCAAAAGATGACACAATTCACATGATCTTAAGTGTTTTTGCCAAAATACCAGTCAACAAAAAGGCTCCTAAAGACCACATTTGGTCAATAAAGTATTAGCTAATCACACATCCACATCCATAATATAAAGTGACAAATTTGTCCAAAAGAAAGAGAGAATCACATTCTCCACAAAGTTTAATAATATGTCCAAAAGAAAGAGAATCAGATTCTCTAGAAATTTGCACAGCACATGGTTCTTCACTTCTTCCTTTCTTCAATGTCCTTTGCATGTAATCTTTTTGCAGTCTCCCTCAAATCCTTCCAGGTCACAAATCTCTTTCCACCTTTTTGAATGTAAGGTTGTGAAATGGTTGATGGTTGAGTGTTGGAACTGCCTGTTCCATCTTCTCCATTAACTTGAATGGAAGCAAAGGGATTCTTAACCTTGATTTCTTTGGTCTGCAGTGGAGGTTGGGACATTGCCATGGCAGGTTCACTTTCTGGTTCTTCCTCTTCAGTTTCAGCATCTACATCAATTATCCCTTCAACCTTTTTAAATTGAAACTTTGCTCTGAGCCTATTTGACCTTGGTAGTCTTACAAGTTCTTTCTTTGGTTTAGCTGCTGATGGTGATTGCTTCGAACCCTAAAAACATTAGAAGTAACTTAATCCTTTTGTATTGTGAAAAAAAATGTAATAGATAATTGTGCAAGAAAAATACCTTCCCTTGTGTTCTCTCTTTCTCTGTTCTTGTTTCCTTCCCAATTGTTCTCTCCTTCTCTGTTATTGTTTCTCTAGTCTCATGTGTTTTCTCCTTGGAAGTTCTTGTTGCATACCCTCTAGAGACCTACACATACAAGTTAAGGTTAAGGACAGTGATATAATTTTTTAAACTGAAAGAGATTCATCAGGCAAAATAGAGAACAAACATACAACCTTTTTTGTTGCTTGAGTAGGTATTGGTGGTGTAGGCTGAGTAAGTGGTGATAGACTTGGTGATGGGAATGTCTGTGGTGATAGTGGTGGTGTTGGGAGTGTTGGTGATTGAGGAGCTTGTCCACTTGGTGATGGGAATGTCTGTGGTGATAGTGGTGGTGTTGGGAGTGTTGGTGATTGAGGAGCTTGTCCACTTGGTGATGGGAATGTCTGTGGTGATAGTGGTGGTGTTGGGAGTGTTGGTGATTGAGTTTCTTGTAAACTTGGTGATAGGAATGTCTGTGTTGATTGAGTTTCTTGTACACTTGCTGATGGTGTTTTTTTCATGAGACATTTGGCTTTGTTGTGCCCTTCTTGCTTACAAATGATGCATTTATGTTTCTGTTCATAAAATAAAGGAAAGAGTAAATGAATTTCATATAATGATAGTGAAATAATTTGTTAAATTGAAATTGATAAGGAAAAATAGAGAACAAACATACAACCTTTTTCAGAGTTGGAGTGGTTGCTTGAGTAGGTATTGATGGTGTAGCCTGAGTAACTGGTGATTGAGTTGGTGATGAGAAAGTCTGTGGTGATAGTGGCTGTATAGGGATTGTTGGTGATTGAGGAGCTTGTACACTTGCTGATGGTGGTTCTTTCATGAGACATCTGGCTTTGTTGTGCCCTTCTTACTTACAAATGCTGTATTTATGTATCTGTTTCTCCTTACTACCAGCCTCCACCTGTACACACATACAATGAAATGGTAAATGGCTTACATTCATTGTTCATAAAATAAAGGAAATGGTAAATGGCTTACATTCATTGTACAGTGGGCTTTGTTGTGTCCCAACACCTTACAAACAGTGCATCTGATTGTCATCACATACTGAGTCCTTTTCAACTTCTGAGTCTGAGCTCCTTCTTCACCCCCTCCATCTTGCTTCAAACCTTGGTTAGTTTTCTTCCTCAGTTTCTTTGGTCTGCCAGGTTGAGTCCTTTTGTGATTGGGTGGATAAACTGGAGGCAAACTCTCTCGGCCACATATCTGGTGAATCCATAGGGTTTATCATGAAAGAGTAAACCTTTTTGTAGGTTTCAACTCTATAACAATCTGCCACATACTTCTCAGGTGCTTCATATTTCAAGAACATACAACAAATGGCATGGTTACATGGTATCCCTGATAATTCCCACTTTCTGCAAGTGCAAGTATTATCCATCAAATTGACTGAATGTTGACTACCACTGATAGTCTCAACCTGGTATTTCCCAGCTCCTGCAGACCTTGGTATACAATCATTGACCTTAGACTTTCTTTTCTCAAGTTCCTTCTGAATTTTTGGACATAACCACATCCCCTTCCATTTATTATCAGCATTCTGCCTATTCTCTTCCAATCTCTCCATTAACATGTTCCTAATACTCTCAAGGCATGCCAGCACTGGCTTCTCTCTAGCCTCTAGAATGAAGCTGTTGAAACTCTCTCGCGATTGTTCAAGAGGATGTCACATTTTGTATTTGTTCTCGAAATGAGACCTAGACCACCGCTTCCGGTGGTTTGTCCTGAAACCACTTGAAACACTCAGTGTTATATGCAGCAATTTCACCCATTACACTCTTAAACCTGGACACTGTAGTAGCACATGCAGCATTCCAAAGCTGATCTCTGTGAACTATCCCTCTGAAACCTGCTGTCCTCATATTGCCTAGCATATGGAGCACACAAAACCTGTGTTCAGCATTAGGCATGAAAGTAGAAACTGCATCTATTAACCCCTTCTGCTTATCTGACATGATCATATACTCACTATCATCTCTAAGTTCTATATCATCAATCATCAGTTTGATAAACCAGTGCCATGTTTCTCTAGTCTCAGCTTCCACAATGGCATAACAGAATGGGAACCAGTTGTTGTTAGGATCTATACCACAAGCTACTAGTAACTGTCCTCCATGCTCACCTTTCAAAAAACACCCATCCAAGCATATCACCTTCCTACATAATTTGAATCCCTGTTTCAACCCTCCTAAACAAACATAGAACCTTTGGAAAATAGCTTTCCCTGCCATCACACTTCCATCTTCAGTTGTCATATAAACTGAACTACCAGGATTTCTAGCCCTCAACTCATGTGCATAATCCCACAACTTTTCATATTGCTGAGACACACTGCCCTCAATCATCTGAAATGTTTTTCTTTTTGTTCTATAGCATTGTGCCATGGATATATTTGCACTGTATTTCTCAAACACCATTTTTTTAAATGCTTTTGCAGGTTGAGTGGGATTTGCTCTCCATTCATTAACATGTTTGGCTGCTAACCATCTAGGTGTGACATGGCTATTCCTGTACTGTAATCCACATGTGTGATTGGTATTTAAGGTCTTAATCACCAAGTTTGATTCTCTCTGACATCTGGAAGCAAAAACAAGCCAAGGACATGGCTCTTTACATTTAGCCCTAACCCTTTGCTTAACTTGCTTAATGAAGTAAATGTTTTTCTTCTCATCAATTGAATGCTTCTTAATAGCTTCAACCAACTCCTTGTGATTTGCAAATTCCATTCCCAACTCAAAGCAAGGTTTCACCATATCAACCTTTCTATTGAATATCTTTCCAATAGGCCTACCAATCTGTTCTTCATCTTCACTTTCATAATCCTTCAACCCATCATCCGAATCATACTCATCATTCACAGTTTTGCCTTTCTTTCCAGCACCATACTCCCAGATAACCATCTTATTGTTTTCTGTTTCATCAGTCTGTTTTTTAGTACCACTAGCTCCAATACCATCAGCTTCTAAATGAATGTCATCATCAGATTGCTCATACTCACTATCATATAATGACTCATGAGGCACTTGACTATCAATATCCTCATTTGCATATCTATTAACCTCATCTCCCAATATTCCCTTTCCTTTATCTAACTCAACAAATAATTCCACTATTGGTTTCTTACTAGGCATAAACATTGATATATCAGCTGCATCTCTATCATTTTGAATGAGCCTAAGACTAAAAACACCTTTTCCACCTGTGTTCTGAAACAGTGTATACTCATGAGTAACTACACCAGCCTCTTTAACAGCTGCTTGAAGCTCAACCAATGACACACAATCAACATCAAAATAATCAAACCATGCAACATCCCCTCCTTTATAGCTATCTTGACTATCATTAGGAAAGTAACCCCCGTGATGTAGTTTAATAGTAAAATGTGAGGGATCATCTACACAAATGAAAAAAAAAACAATCAAGACCAGAATCAGAGCAATATATTTGTCCAAAAGGGGACCATATCATTATGTCATCAATAGGGGACCACAACAATAAAAAAATAACACTTTACAGGACCACAACAAAAAAAAATCAGTCCATTACTATGTTTTTCTCAAAATACACAACAACAACACGTATATTGTACTTGAATTTTTGAACACTATCACATGGACTGTTCTATACAACAACATAATCAACAGTTTAAGTTGAATGATTACCGTAATCAGGTGTCGCAGGATAAATGCAACCCTTCTTCTTCCTTTTGCACCAGGTCATCTTCAAACCCTTCTCAATCGCACTCTGGATCACCAATTTCGTAGATGAAGAACCCTAATTGTTTGCACAAGAACCCTAAATGCGTTTGGTCAAATATTTTCTTTCGCGCCTTAGCTTATGTGCCACAGCCATGGAAGAAAGCGTACATGGAGTTGTTGCGTTTTGGAGTTGTTCGTATGCCATAAATACCCTCAATAAATACGCACGTGGTTGGCACATGGGGAGTTAACAGGCTTTTTTAACCAAAATCGTTAGTTTTCCCTTAATTGGCTAACTTTTTTAACGTGGGGCCCTAAATTGAAAAGGAAACTATAATAGGCCCCTCTACGAGAACAAGTATATTACCTCAGGCCCTAAATGGTAATTAACCCATTTAAGAATCGATGACTACATGTTGACCTCAACATGATAAGTTAAAGATTCTTAAAAGGGTTTCTAAGCTTTTGTGTTTCAATCGTCACAATGTCACATCGTAACATTAATTTTTATTCATTACCGTAAAACGCATAATTTTACAATAATGAATTAACACACACATCTATCATATTTTTTAATTATTAATATTGTGAATAATTGTAAATTGTTAATATTTAATTCTTTGTCGTAAAATATATAATTTTACAATGATGAATTAACATTTATAAACAAGATGAGAGTCTTTCTCATCCACAACTATCAAAACCATATCCCATCTTTGACCAAGAAAGACAGAGCAAACAAGTTCTCGACTGTTAGAGCAAAGGATTTTCTGTTTAATAAGAACTTTTTCTAGTTTCACTGTCCTCTTCTCTTTAAGGATCTCAAACATCACAACCATGTTTGTGACAGTGTCTGTTTTTTCTTCACTGGTGTTATACTGTCACAAGTAAAAACAAGGTAACAGTATAATTGTCACGACCCTAGGTCCGGGCACTAATTTGGCCACATGTTAAGCACGTGGGGGTAGGGGTGCATTGCATCTCCTCTTATGCATTATGTGATATATGAAATGATTACGTGTTTATTTGGCTAGAGTGCTAAATTACATGGTTTTAGATGTTATTATATTGATTTTGAAAATAATGTCTAAATAAAAGAAATGGGAAATTGTATAGTAAAATGATGATATTTGAAATTTTAAATGAAAGTGTTATATAAAGCCTTTAGGTGCTTATGTGTAAAAATAAGTTTAAGGTGGTGGTTAGTAGGAGATTGGAACCTCGAGGAGCTAGAATGTAAAATGGTTATATAAATATCTTTCTAGCTTATCCAAGAAGAGTATTTCATCCCTCAGTTCTTCTCCCTTTTTCTATGTTCTAGAGAGGTCCCCAAAACCTAACTGATCTTTCAAAAATTCCATAAATTCATCCTTTGATCCGTGGTAAATTTCGTCTTCAAATTATTGCTAAGGAAGTGGAATAGAGCAAGAAGAGCCTAGTATATCTTCCTTTTATTTTGATAAAATTTGGTAAGTTGTTATGATTCTTTCAAATAACTGTTCATAATATGTATTATGATGTTATTATGATGTTCTGAATCCATTTTGTACAAGTTGGAATCATGTTCTTGGTGTTTAAAATGAAAGGAAAATAGGTTGGTTGAAGAACATGTAAAAGGGTGATATAATGGGTGGAATTGGATTGGAAATTGGTTATAGATGTGTTATGTGTTATGGAGAGAGTATATTGGGGTCTAAATCATGTATATAGACTGTTGTTAAATGCTTTGTAGCTGCTGGAACTGAGAACTGGAATTTGGGTTGTGTGACTGATGTTGTTCAGCAGGAAAACAGAGTTCTTGGTGTTGGGCACGACTCGTGCCATTTAGCACGGCTCGTGACCATTAAATGATGAGTCGTGCGACATCATGTGTCCCAGGTGGTCACGAGTCGTAGAAATTGGATCAGTCGTGCAGGGTTTGGGAATGACTCGTTCCCAGCATCACGACTCGTGCCCAAGACAGGTTTCTGGGGCTGACTTTGTAGGCTTGTGGACCTAAGAAAATGAGTATGGAATTAATGTCTCTTTAACTACACATCTAGTACAAGTTTAGTACTATATAATGGAACTTGAAATGGTTCAAATGGATAATGAGAAGGTCTTTAAATATTGACTTGAATTTGCTTGAAAAGCAATTATGAAAATTGAACCAAAGCTTATAAAACTTGGTATTTGAACTTGGAACCTTAAGAGAATGTGTTTAATGTTGTATGATGAACGTGTAGGGTTACCTATATGATATTTTACTCCTACATGGTGACCTGTATAGGGTTATTTGCTTTTATAGTGCATAAAATGTATAGTGCACTACTTAATTGATTTGGACAGGAGTGGTTATACCCTGTCACTAAATTATACATTATGTATTGAATATGTAGGCCTCGTATGTTATATATGGTGCCTTACATGGTTATATTTACCTGGTTGTTGGTTCAAATAATGTGTAGAAGGTGTAATACACTAAGTGCTGGGTTGGAACCTTTATAGGAAGTGTTCCACGTTATGACATGAGTGCGTAGGGCAACTTAGATGACATTGTATCCCTACATGGTTACCTATATGTGGTTATTGATTTGAATAGTGCGTGAAATATATGTGGCACTATTTCATTGGGTTGAGCATGGATATGTAGGACGTATGTGATATACTGTGTGCCATAAGTGTTTACATGTTCATAGTTGGTTATAGTGTTTAATACGTGTTGCACTGTTTCAATTGTGGAGAATGAGTATTAATACCATGTCATTAGATTGTTGTTATTCAATAGTGTTAAAATATATGTGCACTATTGTGATTGGTTTAACATGAGTTGCAGTTCCATGTTATATATAAATGTGTTGATGTCCCATGGGGTGGACTTAATTTCAAGTATTTATTATGTGCTTGAATGTCGTTGTATCAGCAGAGCCTTGGGGGTATAGGGAATACCATCACTTATGAGAAAATATTTCCTAAGGTGCTTGGATTTCCTTATACTTGTTACCCTTCACTCCCTTCTGTGGCCACGGAGAGGGGGTACAGCTTATGTGAATAGGTATGAACCATCACAAGATAGCGAGGTAGCTTATATGGATCTCTGAAAGGGGTCGTATAAGAAGTGGATATGCAATCAGCAGTTCATAAAATGAGAGGAGTATAACTCCCACCGTAGTACTACACATGATTTAGATGAGAAAGGTAAAGGGAAAGGTAACGTAAAGTGTTTACTGTTTTCTAAATATGATTATGAGCAACCTGTTTGGTGTTGCATAGTAGTTGAGCAACCTATGTGTGTTGCATATTATATGAGCAACCTGTTTATGTGGTGCTTATTGTAGGACTTGCTGGTCAGGAGGAAAAGATAACGTAAAGTGTTTACTGTTTTCCAATGTGGTATTGAGCAACCTGTGATTGTGTTGCATATTGTTGCATGCTCCCTCCGTCCCAAAATGTTTGTCCCATTTGACTTTTTAGTTGAACCTTGACCACAAATATATGACAATTTAATTATGTTCATGAAATTCTAAAAATTCCTATTGATTCACCATTAATAATATTATCAACAACAACTTTTAGAATTTCATGAACATGATTAATCTCTCATAAATTTGTGGTCAAAGTTCAACAAAAAAGTCAAATAGGACAAACATTTTGGGACGGAGGGAGTACATAATAACTTGCTGAGATTTTATCTCACCCCTTCTCCCTTTATTTTTTTTTAGATCCTGCTGAGACAGGTGGACCATACCGGTGAGGCCGGGAAGGAGTTTGGATCGTATTTTGGGTTGTCAGGTTATGTATATATATGTGTGGGAGTTGGGAGTAGTTGTGTTATGTTATACTGGGAAATTGTTATAAAACATTTTCAGTCTGTTATGTTGTAATTAATCTTGGGATTGGTTTGTTTCAAAGTTGGCTTGTGTAAGCCGTTACAGTTGTAGTACTTGTAAATTATACAGGTTATAACTGGTAGAAGCAGGTTTTCATTTCACCTCCAAGTAGAGAGGTTATTTTGAAATTGTTTGGAAAATAGGTTGTTATACTTTTAAAGTTAAAGTAAAGAAAAGTTTTTTTGAAATGGTATATTTTGGGACCCTCCATCCTGGGACACGGTTTATAGGTCTGGGAGTTGGGAGGCGCTCACAATAACACCCGTGAAGAGAAAACAGACACTGTCACAAACAAGGATGTGATGTTTGAGATCCTTAGAGAGAGGAGGACAGTGAAACTGGAAAAACTCTTATTAAACAGAAAATCCTTTGCTCAAACAGTCGAGAACTTGTTTTCTCTGTCTTTCTTGGTCAAAGATGGATGGATTTTGATAGCTGTGGATGAGAAATGCTCTCATCTTGTTTATATTTTAAGATGTTAACCACCAACCACAATACCCTATAAGCAGTGCCACTAAGAGTTTTCTTCCTAATTTTAGACAATGATTAGGAGTCTAATTTCTTAACAATACTTCCATCCAAGTTTTCCTAATTTTAGACATTCACCCCCCTCCCCCTTTGACTTTACACAAGCCATCTAATACAAATTAAGAGTAAACAGTTGACTGCTTGATCAAACATAAAGAAATGTTTAGGACAATGCAATTTACATACTAGGGGTCGTAGATTCATCATGTCTTTTTCAAGGAAAAAAGACAAATGCAAGGCGTAGAAGTAGAAGTAGAACTGACAAAGATACCTCAACAACAAGTCTACGTACTGTGATACTGAAGAGCATAGCTAGCATGGACCAAAACAGGGGAGGGTTAGACAATAAGTTTATAAACTTACGTGTGAATGTAGTGCTAATCATATATAATGTGCCATATAATTCAAAAGCCTATATAAATTGAGGTTTGAGCATTTTGCTAATCCCATTTTTTAAGCGATATTACCCTTGAAAGTAACCAGCGTATTCAAGCAGATTAATTCATTAATTAAAATAATTTTTTTAAATTCGTTTTCTATGCTACTAACTTCCACTCCGAAATTTTTAATATAGCTTTCTCTTGATCAGATATACCGATTTTTAATCATTTTAAGTTTGAAGGGGGGGGGGGATTCAGCTAGTAGAGCCTAATGGGAAAATACATGTTAGCTAGGAAGGTCAATGTTGAAGGGAATCAATTCCTAACACCCTCACAATCCAGATGAAAATCTAAAAAGCTAGAAGAATAAGCCCAATATACTAAGGACTCATAAACTCAGCCTAAGGGTTTCTGAGAAGGAAAACAGAAAAAACAAAACACTCTTTTGTTAAAGTGAGGGGATCATATACTAAGATATGGCTTAAAATGGGTGGAGCAACTGAAAACATCTTAGTCCAAGATTCTTTGCACTTATTCATCACCCATTGATGATGAATGTACTGTTTTGGTAGAAAAAACAATAAAGTAGAATCTTAACTATGTTTAGTGTGTGGATTGAACAATAAGGAGGGAACTATGGAATTCGATTATATGGAACAAAAGAATGAAAAAGAGATAATGACAACACGATTTGTTAACGAGGAAAACCTTGGAGGTGATAACCTCTTTGGAAAAAACCCCGGGAGTTAGGTCTCCAACCTTAAAGGTTTCACTATAATGATCACAAATACAACTTTGGAAGATAATGGAGAGGATTACAAGAGCTTTTTGTGTAGAGTGTGTGCGTATGAGCATGAATATGTTTTTCCGTCTCCATTTCCCCTTAAATAGAAGTAGATATGAAAGAGTCAATATGGTTCCTATAATCTCGGCATTTTGGTTTATCACTTCAACCTCCGTGAGACCAAGTCGCCCTAGCCGTTTGAAGGTACGTTGAACGTGCTTGGAGATTGTTCCGCATTCCTCTCTTAATTCTTGAAAAATAAGAATAAGAATATTAGGAAATATTGAACAAGTAAATATTAAAAAAATACTTACAGTGTAATGACATCTCGATATGCAGGATCAATTGAAGATGTCGCCATGTTGAAAAATGCCCACAACAATTTGTCCCCAAAAACATTTGACTATGTTGGCAATGAAGAGGCAAAATGTTTTTCTTTTGAATTAATGGTCCAACTGTCCGCTCTGCTTGATGGGACGTTTTGGAAGACGTGGCGTTGAAATGGACGGTTGGGGAGAAGAGTTATTTTTGAAAAGGAATTCTTTTTCTTTTTATTAACCGCTTGAGAGGATAAATTAATCTTCTCAAAGCTTCTTTTCACCTCCGTTGGCCACGGCGCCGTTCGTCTCCAAGGTAAAATTCCTCCGTCTCTCACCTTCTTCCTTTGTTTATTTTTCTCTTTTTGCTTTGTCAACCATGGGTAAAACTAGGTTGTCTGCGTCCAAACCCAAGAAAGCGTCATCCCCACAAGGTCCCGTAGAGATTAATCTCGACGATTTTGTTTGCGGAAATCTTCTCACTAAACCAAATTTGAAGAAACTTGTTTGTTCAACGATTCTCAAATAGAGTCCATAAAACAACAATGTTGCTTCCCAAGTGGTGCAATTTTTCATCCCTTTTCCATAAAACTTAGGTCTGACCATATTTACCTCAAATGGATCTGTTTCTTCGAATATCCCTTCCTTAGGGTTTAGTTACCCTTTTCACTTTGTTGGTTCTTGAGTTCTTTCGAAAAACTCAAGCGGCTTATGCTCAACTTATGCCAATGGCACAGCGAGTTTTGCTTTTGTCCTCAAAGTAAACCGAGAAAACGGACTAAATCTAGGGCTTCCCGAAATTGCCTATTCCTATGATCTTCAATTTTTTGGTTCCAAAAGGTACCTTTTTAGAAAGAAATTAGGTAGAAATCCTTTGATGAGCACCACATCCTCCAGTGATAGGGGATGGAAGAATAGATTTTTCTTTGTTGATAGGACGTCGATTGGAGAAAAGGATGAGATATCGAAGCAATGGAACAAGGGAGGTACTTAAATTCTTAGTCTTGTGACTTCCTGTTCTTGAGACAAACTGAATTGTAATTGTTCTTGCTTTTATGTAGATATTGATTGGGGAGAATTGTTTCCACACGCCAAAGACACTCTAGCCAAGATCGAAGAGTTTTCGGTCTCCCTCTCGATAAGAGGTCTCCCGAAGGTTTGTTGGAAGCTTCGTCGACTATTCCGAGGAGGATATAAAGGCTTCTACTTACGTAATTATGTCCACCGGTAAGCTTGGTATCTTGTTACCTTTGATAAGCATCATCAATTTGATGTGTTATTCGTTATTGACAATATCTCTATGTCCATGCGGTCTCCAAACCGGTAGTTTCGGGGTCTAACTTTGACTGGATGATATTGAGGCCATGCTCTACGAACCCGTTGTCAAGATTGAAAAGAAACCTCCACTGCTCCTAAGAAGAGTCACATTCTGATGAAAGCATTGGTATTGGCTCTAGGGTGAGGAAGAGAAAAGCTAGCCAAGAGGAAGTGATCGAGGTTGGAGACTCCTTTGATGGAATGTCGGCGGGAGATTTCAAGAAGAAATTCATGAGCACAGGCGGCGGGGTAAGACACCATTAATTGGATATTGAATAGTTTCAAAGGTTGTTATAACATTTAGTAATATCAAGATGTCATCTTTCAGATTGTAGGATACGTGGAGGAATTGGCAAAAGAAGTTGAAATGGTAAAGAAGAAGTCCAGAAGGCGACATCGCTTTGGTCGGGAAGGAGAAGTTGGCATCGAGATAATAAGGTGAAGGAATATGAGAAGACTATAGAGCAATTAAGCAAGTCGGTGGGAGAACAAGAACAGGACGGTGAAGGACTTATTGAATAGTCGGCGAAAAGTGAGGATGACCACAACAAGGAGATAGCGAAGTGAGGAATTCTTGCAAACTAGGCTGCCGGCGAAGAAGCGTCTCTCAATGCAAGGTAAAGATGATGAAGGAATATCGGGAAGGGAAGAAATTTGGTGCTTGGGATATCAATAGGGAATGCGCCTATCTGTTCAAGTTGACAGGTGAGGTGACGGACGAGGGCGAGGTGTCGTCAAGTCCGTATGAAACGATTGTCGAGGATGCACCGGCGGTTGGAGAAGTGACACCGGATCCAACACTGCGGCGAAGCCACCTAAACAAAAAGAAGGTAAAACAACTTGGTTCTTGGTATTTTGTTGATGTTTCTTGGGGTGGAATCCCTTAAGACAATTTTTATTTTTATTTGGTTTGTAATGGGTCCATAAGGACTAAAGACAATCTTTATTATGTGTTGGGTTGGTCCAACACTTGTGCACGTTCTTGTTGGTAGTTCGGATACTTTATGGTTGCTTTAGTTTAGTTATGGTTTAATAGTTTTCAAGCACGTCAAGGCTTGTTTCTTTTGGATAATTTTTTGTATGTTTTGCACATATGGTGACATGATAGTATGTCGAAATGATAGGTACTTAGGATGACATGTATACGTCATAAACCGTAGATACTTAGATGACACGTATATGCCATAAACCGTAGATACTTAGATGACACGAATATGCCATAACCATAAGAATAATACTTAAGATCAATCATCTAGCGAGTGGGAATGGGTAAGCTATATGAGTTTACCCATATAGGCCCACCCCACACCTCAATTAGTGAGATAACTTGCGCTCCAGGCGAAGGTGTGGTAACCTAACTTCTTAAGAAAGAGGTAATTAACTCTTTAAACCTTAGAAGGGATTGTGTACCTTTACTTGAGAAGAGATGGCCGAGTCTCTAACGGAGGAGAAATCGTTGTTCCTTGCGTGCATTCGATATGTCCCCATGTAAATGTGTCAATACCTCATAAGATAGAAACACGTTAAAAACGGACGCCAACTAAGGTTGACGTCTCTCCACAAAGTATATTAGAGACATCTTAACTTGTAAATAATAAAAAAGATGCATAGGAGAAAAGAAAGGTTGTAAAGAATTAAAAGACGATTCATACCTGGAAAGATGAGTTCATGGGAAATCATATTTAAATGTAATACCTTTTGAGATGAATGGCGTTCCAACTTCGCGGTATCATTTGGCCATCCAAGGTTGCAAGGCGATATGCTCCTTTTCCGGCTTGTGCATCTATTAAGTAGGGTCCCTCCCATTTTGGGGCGAGCTTGCCTGCATTGGGCTCCTTGGTATTTTGGAATGCCTTTCGTAGGACTAAGTCTCCTACTTGAAACCTTCTAACCCTTACGTTTTTATTGTAAGATCGGGCTACCCTTTCTTTGATATCTTTGCCATGCGAACTTTGGCCATGTCCCTTAGCTCGTCCAGTATCCAGTCATGAATCTTGCCGTTGGTACAAGGACTTCTATTTGGAATAACGATTCAGTTCCAAATACAAGTGAATAGGGGTTTGACCGGTAGCATTCTTAGATGTCGTCTGTCGGCCCGTAGGACCATTGGTAACTCTTACGCCCAACGTCCTTTCTTACGGTTTAGTCTCTTTTTTAAGTTGCCGATTATTATTTTGTTGCTAGACTCGCCCTGTCCATTGGCTTGAGGGTGAACAGCGAAGATGTCACCATCTTAACACCCCAAGATGTCAAGAAATCTTGGGTCCTCTTGTTGATGAATTGAGAGCCGTTGTCACAAATTATCTACGATGGAATTCCGAATCGGAAATTTGAATATGTTCCTTTTGATAAAAGATATCACTTCTTTGTCACGAACTTGCACATATGCCTCGGCCTCTACCCATTTAGAAAAGTAGTCTGTCATGGCCAAAAGAAATACTCGTCCCCGGTGCTATGGGAAGTTTTCCTACTATGTCCATTCCCCAAACCATAAAAGGCCATGGTGACAGGATAGGATGTAGCGGTTCACTGGTGGTGCGGGATGTCCCCATGTCGTTGGCAGGGAATCACATTTCTTTGTGTAGTCAACGGCATCTTTTCTCATTGTAGGCCGTAGAAATAGCCCATTCTAAGAGCTTTAGTATGTAAACTTACGCCCCGGTATGATTTCCATAATCTCCTTCGTGCAGCTCCTTGAGAACACGATGGGCTCTATCCGCACTCTAGACATCTTAAGTAGTGACTGCGGATTTTCTAAACAAGAGATTATCAATAAGTAAATATTTAGATACTCTTACCTGAAGGCTCTTGCATTTTCTCCTCGATCGGGATCGTATCATCTAAGAGATATTTGATAATAGGAGCTGTCCAAGAGGTTCTGCGGGAGAGGCAAGTATGTCGGCATCCATGGCGAACATCTCAAGATGGTCAATTCTTGGGATGTCAACATGTATGATTGGGATCTTGGTTTGTGAGAAGCTTTTGAAGGCTGAACCCAAGTTTGCCGAGCATCTGCTTGAGAATTTTCTTCCCGTGGGATTTGTTCCAAGGAAAATGTTTTGAATTTGGCCGAAATAATTTTTACAATTTCCAAATATGTTGTCATCTTAGCGTTTTTCGCGACGTAGGACCCGTTGTGCTTGATTAATAATTAGTAATGAATCCATGAACACCCGGATATGCTTGACATCTAAGTCTTGGGCTGCGGATTAAACACAACAATTAGAGCCTCATACTCTACTTCATTGTTGGTAGCCTTGAAGCGCAGCGATAGATTATGGTATTATGTCCCCTTGTGGCGATTTTAGTACAACTCCAAGACTGTACCTCTCATGTTGGAAGCACCGTCCGTGTAGAGAGTCCAAATTTTTAGGATGTCATCATCTTGAAGTTCTTTGTACTTCCAATTCCACCTCTTGTTGTAGGGTTGGGTGAAATCGGCCACAAAATCAGCCAGGGCTTGGGATTTTATTGCGGTTACGGGCTCGTACTTGATGTCGTATGTGCTTAATTGTACAAACCATTTCGCCATTCGACCTGATATCTCTGGTTTTCTCATGACATTCTTAATAGGATAGTTAGTGCGTACAATAATAGTATGTGTTTCAAAATAGTGCCTTAATTTAATAGAAGCAGTTATCAAAGCTAAAATTAATTTTTGTAAATGAGAATACCTGGTCTCAGCATCTAAGAGTGTCTTACTTATATAGTAGATGGGTTCTTTGATTACCATCTCGTTCTTTCACCAAGGCTGCGCTTACGGCGCCTTCGGACCTTGCTAGGTAGATGTAAAGATGTTCTTCCATCGAGGTTTGGCCAATAAGGGAGGTGTCGACGGGTAAGTTTTGAGCTCTGAAAAGCTTCTTCATGTTGTTCCTCCCATTGGAACTTCTTGTTCTTTCTTAAGATGTCGTAGAAAGGTTTGCATCGATACTGAGGATTTTGAAATGAATCTAGTGAGTGCGGCAATTTTTCCTGTCAATCTTTGGACGTCCTTGACCAGATTGAGGTGATGACGGGTTGAGAATAGCGCGTATTTGTTAAGGGCGGCTTCAATGCCTCTTTTAGTAACCATATAACCCAGAAACTTGCCGGCCTTCATTCCGAAGTTGCATTTAGGCGGATTAAGTTTCATATTGAAACAATCCAAGATGTCAAAAGCTTGAGAGAGGTTGCTTATGTGATCCTCGGCCTTCTTGGATTTTACTACCATGTCGTCGATGTATACCTCCATTGTGTCCCCAATCTGATCCTTAAACATCTTGTTGACGAGCCTTTGATACGTTGCACCTGCATTTTTTAGTCCAAAAGGCATGGCAATATAACAATAAATACCTGTGGGGGTTATAAAGGCAGTGTCCTCTTGGTCAGATGGGTCCATCTGAATTTGTTGAAATCCTGAGAACGCGTCCATGAAAGTGAGGAGTTCGTGACCTGAGGTGGCATCAACTAATGAATCTATGTGTGGCAAAGGAAAAGGATCTTTTGGGCAGGCTTTATTTAAGTCGGTGAAGTCGACGCAAACTCGCCATTTCCCGTTTCTCTTCTCTACCACAACCACATTCGCCAACCATCTTGGATAATCGACCTCCCGTATCATGTTGGCTTTGAGTAAGCGCTCTACCTCCTCCTTGATGATCTGATTTCTGGTTTCTGCAAACTTTCTACATTTCTGGTGCACTGGTTTAAAGCTAGGATCTACGTTAAGTTTGTGAGTGATGACATCTTTGCTAATGCCTGTCATGTCATCATGTTTCCAAGCGAAACTCTTTATTCTGCTTCTTAATAGGTTCACAAGCTTCTCTTCTATATCTGACGGGATGACAGTGCCAATAAGTACTTTGATGTCCGGGTTGGAAGGATCTAACAATACTTCTTTCACATCATCCTCCCTAGCTTCCAGGACTTCACGTACTTTCCTCGGTAATTGCTATGCTTGTTTTGGAGATGTAGACGCCTTCATTGAAGTTTTGTAACATTCCTTGGCCACCTGTTGATCACTGTAAATCTTAGCGACACCCCAAGGTGTTGGAAACTTCACACACTGATGGTAAGTGGAGGGTACGGCCTTCATTCCGTGAATCCACGGTCTTCCAAGAATGACATTGTAAGATGTTGCGCAATCAATTACGCAGAACCGTTCCATGGTGTTGAGGCCCTTTGAGTATATTGGAAGCTTTATCTCCCCCACCGTTTCTTTGACTTCACCACTGAAGCCTACCAGCACTGAAGACTTTTTGACAATCTCCGATTCTGGGATGTTCATTTCCTTAAGGGTACCCAACATAATAAGATTGACGGAGCTGCCCCCATCTACCAGAATACGTCGTATTGTACAGTTGGCGATCTGCAAGGAAATAACCAGACCGTCATGATGGGGTTCCAGCAAGTTATCACGATCACTTTCATCAAAGGTAATTGGATCCGGGCAAGGTGTCGACATCCTGGGCTGTCTCTCTGGCTTTTCCTCTTTTGACTCCTTAGCGTGTCGTTTTGCGGCAGAATAGGATGTTCCACATATTTCTGAGCCTCCACTGATGAAGTTGATCACCTTTGTTGATGTTGGGGGAGAAACTGGCCTTTCAGCTTCATGAGGAGCTTCTGCATTTTCAGCCTTCTTCTTTCTGGATCCCAACAACTCCTTAAGATGTCCTTTCGAGAGCAAGTAACTGATCTCCTTTCTTAACGCGATGCAGTCTTCAGTAACGTGTCCAAAGTCTTCATGGTAAGCGCACCATTTTGATTTGTCACGCCATCCTGTGGTTTTGTCCGTTTTCTTTGGCCATCTGGCTTTGTCTCCTAGGTTGCCCATTGCACAGAGTACACCTGAAATGTCAACAGAAAAACAATAATCAGAAATGTTAGGCACATTATCATTATCTTCATCCTCACCGTCTATTGAATTAATTTTGCTAGTGTCAATTCTCGGATAAGGATTGGGACGGTTGTTCCTGCGATGGGACGATTCAGTCTTTCTGTCGGGATGGTCATATGTCGTCATCTTGGATGACGACTTCGATCTTCGCAGCTCATCTTCCTCCAGTCTTATGAACCTTAATGCCCTGCTCCTGACTTCTTCTAGCCGCTTACAAGGAGTCATTACCAAATCTTGATAATACTGTGAATCTTTCTTCAACCCCATTTTGAATGCTTCGTGGCTGTCGACATGTCAAGATTGGGAATTTCTAACACCTCCTTATTGAACCGATGGACATAATCCTTCAGAGTCTCATTAGGCTGCTGGGTCACATTGTAGAGATCACTTGTCAACTTTTCAAATTGTCGTTGCATGAGAATTGGTTATAGAACATGTTGATGAAATTTGGGCGTATGAACCAATTGAACCTAGGGGTTGCCTAATCAGCCATTTGAGAGTTGGTCCAGACAAGGTGGATCCAAATCCCCGGCATAAGCGAGGCCTCCGGTATTGAAGCGGGATATGGATTATGTCCATCTTTTCTTGATAGTGTGCAACATGCTCCTCTGGGTCCGTGGTGCCGTCGTACAACTTCATAGATGGTACGCTGAAACGCTTCGGGATGTCGACATTTGCAATTGCTGGGACAAACCGGGATTGATTGTAACAGTTTTGGGTCACTGGTTGAATTGGAGGAGTTACACCTGGCACGTTCATTATCAGCTCTCTGAGATCTTGCATCTGTTTAGCTAGTGGGGTTTCTGCAAAAGGGTCAGCCATAGGAATACGATTGAAATTATTATTATTGAAAAGATTATTTAGCAAACCAGAATCGTCCGTAGTAGTCGTGACAGTAGTGTTGTCTATAAATGGAATGAATGGGGTGAATCCTGCGGAAGATGGCGTCAATGGGGTGTCCCCGGGCAAAGATGTCGACATCATTAAAGATGTCAGCGGAGGAGGACTGCCCATTGGAATGAATTCATTCTGAAATGTAGATCCTCTGGTGTTGTCAAAGTTGAGAATCCTTGCACGCAGCGGTGATATATTCTCAAGCCGAGATGCGATGAGCTGTTGGTCTTTCTGCATCTTAATCATGGAATTGGTCAACACCTTCGAATTGTTATCTTGCTGGTCCAACCTTTGATTCAACCTGGTCAAGATACTCCGGATGTCAGCATCTGCATTGGAAGACGTTGCCCCCTTTTGTGGAGTCTTCGTAGGTTGAGTTGGCTGAGACCCGGTCTGAGGAGGTGGTGGTAACAAGCTGGTTCTACCTCCTGATGTGGGAACAACGGCGGGACCTTTGCCGGCGGTGGACACATTGGGGGGTGCAGACATAGTGAATTTGATTAGGAAATGTTTCAAATAACCGATAAACCACGAGGCCCCTCGGTGGGCGCCAAATTGTTTTGGTAGAAAAAACAATAAAGTAGAATCTTAACTATGTTTAGTGTGTGGATTGAACAATAAGGAGGGAACTATGGAATTCGATTATATGGAACAAAAGAATGAAAAAGAGATAATGACAACACGATTTGTTAACGAGGAAAACCTTGGAGGTGATAACCTCTTTGGAAAAAACCCCGGGAGTTAGGTCTCCAACCTTAAAGGTTTCACTATAATGATCACAAATACAACTTTGGAAGATAATGGAGAGGATTACAAGAGCTTTTTGTGTAGAGTGTGTGCGTATGAGCATGAATGTGTTTTTCCGTCTCCATTTCCCCTTAAATAGAAGTAGATATGAAAGAGTCAATATGGTTCCTATAATCTCGGCATTTTGGTTTATCACTTCAACCTCCGTGAGACCAAGTCGCCCTAGCCGTTTGAAGGTCTGTTGAACGTGCTTGGAGATTGTTCCGCATTCCTCTCTTAATTACTGAAAAATAAGAATAAGAATATTAGGAAATATTGAACAAGTAAATATTAAAACAATACTTACAGTGTAATGACATCTCGATATGCAGGATCAATTGAAGATGTCGCCATGTTGAAAAATGCCCACAACATGTACCAACCAAGAAAATGAATGTACCAACCAAGACAACATAAGCTAATCACCAAAATCATAACAGTTCCAACAGTAGATAAAAACAACATAGGACACAACAAATACAACAAATACAGTGGTAATCGAGGGTTTACATACCTTGAAGTAACACGGCGGTGCGGTGGCGGTGGAGTTGAGGGACGGCGGTGAGGCGATGGCGGTGAGAAAGTAGAGAAGAACACGGCGGAGTTAAGGAGGGAGAGAGATGAGAGATCGGAGTTAATCGTGGCGGTGAGGCGACGGCGACAGCTCAGTGTGAGGGAATAGAGAGAGATGAGAGATCGTATAAGGAGAGAGAGAGATTTCTAGGTCGTAAACAATTTTGGGGAGCTGTGATTTGAATTTATATTTAACCTCAGCGACGGAAATATTTTGCCGGTAAATATTAGTTTCAGAGTCGGAATTGAATTCCGTCGGTAGAATTAACTATTAGCGACGGAATTATTCCGCTGGTAGATGTTAATTAATTCTAATTTAATTAATATCAGTATTTTTATTTATATAAAACATGAAAATTATTTTAAATAAAATATAACAAATTAAAATAAAATAAAAATAGAGCTAAACAAATTTTAAAAAATTAAATTAACACCGACGTAATTATTTCGCCGCTACTACCACCACTACTATCACTATCACCACGTACAACTAGGGATGGCCAAACCGGACCGGAACCGAAAAACCGGACCGGAAAAGCCCAGAACCGGAGCTAACCGGGGAGAAAACCGGAACCGGACGGACCGGAACCGGAGTTAGTGCGGGCCGGTTAAGGGTTACAAAAATGCCAAACCAGATCGAAACCGGAACCGTGAACCGGACGAAATTTTCACATTTTCCAAAAAACCGGACCGGACCCGGACCGGAAAAGCCCGGAACCGGAACGAACCGGGGAGAAAACTAGAACCGAACGGACCGGAACTGGGGTTAGTGCGGGCCGGTTAAGGGTTACCATTTGGCCGAACCGGAACCGGCGGTTCAAGGCCTGGAACCAGAACCGGACCGGATTTGATCATCCCTACGTACAACCACTACTACCACCACTACCACTACCACCACCACCACCACCACCACCACCACTACCACCATTACTACTATCATCACTACTAGGAAATAATATTTTAGACTTTGTTAATTAGTGTTTTTTTTTACAAAAAGGTATATAAAAAATAGATTAAAAAAATAAATAAATGAAAGTATATATCTAGAAAAAAAGAGAGACGGACTACCCTATATCTATTTTTTTTACTTTTTTATTGACTAGGAAATAATATTTTATACTTTCTTAATTAGTTTTAAAAAAATTATAAATTAAATTAAATTATCACCGACAGAATTATTCCGTCGCTGATAAATCAAAAAAATATTAAAAACAAAAATTAAATTATCACCGACGGAATTATTCTGTCGCTGAATAATTAAAAAGAATTAAAAATTAAATGATATAATCACCGACAGAATTATTCTGTCGCTGAATAATTAAAAAGAATTAAAAATTAAATGATATAATCACCGACAAAATTATTCCGTCGCTGTTAAATTTAAAAGAATTAAAAATTAAATGCTATAATATCACTGACGGAATTATTCTGTCGCTGTTAAATTAAAAAAAATAAAAAACAAAATTAATTTATCACCGACGGAATTATTCTGTCGCTGGTAAATTAAAAAAAATTAAAAAATATTTAATTACCACCGACGGATTAATTCCGTCGCTGATAAAAGCAATAGCGACAGAAAATTTCGTCGATAATCTCGGCGTCAAATTAGTGGCGGTATTGAAACGAATATTCGACGAATATTCATTTTTAGCGATGGAATCCAGCGGCGTAATTAAATTACGTCGGTAATATCGGCGCCAAAATTATTCCGTCGCTATAGCATCATTTCCGCCGCTATATAGAGACGGAATAATTATGCCGCTGGTAATTCCGTCGCTAAAGACACAGTTTATAGTAGTGAGAGATCATCACTTCTTCTAAGGTGCTCTTCATGATCAGGTTGACTGAACTCCCATTGTCGATTAAGATGCGTTTTACCTTGCAGTTAGCGATCTACAGGGTAACGACTAGTCCATCATGATGTGGGTCCAAGATGTCTTCTTTATCATCATCGTCGAAAATGATTTGTTGTCCCGGAGAGTGATCTGGATGCCTAGTTGGCAGTTCCAACCTATCTTCTTTGGAATCTTTAGCATGATGTTTTGCCGCGGAGTATGTAGTGCCACAAATGTCTGAACCACCTGTGATGAAATTGATCACCTTGGTCGCAGGAGGAGATGAAGATGGAGCGGCGGCTACGACTTCTTTTGTCTCGGTCTGTCCTTTTCTCTTTCCAAGCAAATCCTTGAGGAGCCCCTTTAAAAGTAAGTAGCTAATTTCTTTTCTCAAGGTGATGTAGTTGTCAGTAATGTGGCCAAAATCTTCATGGTAAGCACACCACTTAGACTTGTCCTTCCAAGGTGAAGGTCTATCAGCTGCTTTTAGCCATCTTGCCTTGCTACCCAAGTTGTCCATTGCGTAGAGGAGTCCTGAAACATCAACAGAAAAGCAATAGTCAATAATCTTTGGATAGGTTACATCATCTTCATCGTCATCCTCATCTACAATATTAATTTTAGAAGAGTCGGTTTTAGAGTAGGGTTTCTCCCTATTGGATCGATGATGTGAGGAGTCCGCCTTTCTGTCAGGATTATCATATGTAGGTGTCTTCTTTAACGCCTTGCCATAAACCATCTCGTCTTCTTCCAACCTGATGAAATGAACAGATCTCGTTCTAATCTCTTCTAAGCTCCTAGACGGGTACATGACCAAATCTTGGTAGAATGGTGTTTCTATTTTCAGGCCTATCCTGAAAGCTTCTGTTGCCATTGACACATCAATATGAGGGATGCTCATGGCTTCCTTGTTGAACCTGAACACATAATCTTTTAGAGTTTCATCAGGCTATTGTACCACCCTGTAAAGGTCACTTGTTAGTTTTTCAAACACACGATTATAAGAGAATTGATTAAGAAACAAATTTAGTAATTTAGAGTAAGAAGAGATAGAGTTCATAGGCTAATTAGTCAACCACATCAAGGCGGGACGGGATAAAGTTGACCCAAAGCCTCTGCACATACAAACTTCCTTAAGATGGTGGGGAATGCTAATGATGTCCATCTTTTCTTGGTACAGGGCTATAAGTTCTGCAGGGTCCGTCGTGCCATCATATTTTTCATTGGAGGTACTTGAAATCTTTTAGGGATCTCCACCCCATCTATGGCAGGAACGAAACGTGAATCATGATGGCTGGTTGGAGATGCTTGGTTGAAGGGTAAGGTGATTCTGGGAACTTTCATGAGAATATCCTTGATTTGTAAGGGTGTTATCAGCAACAGGGTTAGTGGCAATAAATTGATTTAAAGGAGTACCAAACATATTAAAACTCCATGTTTGCCCCGGAGGAGGTGGGGTCGCAAAGGTGAAGCGTGTTGATAGCGGAACCGGGTTGGATGTAACAGTGGTGCTTTCAGTTTGAATAGTGCTAGCCATTAAGATATTGCCTTGATCATTTTTCGCTCTTGATTCAGCACCCGGGAAGAGGGTCCTAGGTTATAGAGGCGAAACCTCAGGCATGCTGACGACAGGATAGCTACGTCTTGGGGTTGATATGTCATGTTGCATCCTGTTGATTGTATTGAATATCATATGTTTGGTATATTGTTGCACGTCCATCTGATTCTTCAACTGTTGCATCATGGTTGTCATCCTGCTTATAATTTCCAACGAGATTCTAGACAGCGTCATGGATGAAGATCCTCCCGAGTTGAGGGGTTGGCTTCGAGGCGTCCCGACACTGAAGCCAACAGTAGGAGGGATACCAGAAGTCATGGGTAAGCTTGACGTGCTGGTTCTTGCCCCAGTCGTTATAATGGGCGTAGACATTGCAGAAGTAGGATTGCTCATCTTGATTGGAATCTAAAAAACCAAAGTTCCCACAGACGGCGCCAAATTGTTTTGGACAAATTTCAACAAGTAAATTTGTCTTTGATGGATTTTGGGCACAAATGAAATATAATTCTCAAACCAAGATGGACACAAGGATGTAACGAGGAAAACCTTTAAACAACTGTTTGCCGGAAAAACCTCGGGTGGCTTTAGGAAAAGCATACGTTAACCAAAAATGGAGTTTTATTAAGCATAGTAGTTTTTGAGTACAAAGTGCAGTAAGAGCGTAGAGTATTGTGTAACGTGTCTGCAGATGCTCATCTAGTGATGATTTTTATACATGAAAAGATAACGGAAATAACAACATAAATGCAATCCCTATTCTCTCGCCTAGAATCACGCCTTCTATTGATGATTTGTAGCCGTTACTCCTTGGTTGATAATATGGTTGTTATGGCGCCCTTTGACTAAGTCTCGAACGGTTATGGGGATAGATTATTTTATCCATAACTTTATTCCTAAAAAATAGGAAGTATACAACAAATAACTCAAGGCGTTAGTTCAAGATGTAATTCAAGACGTTACCTCAAAGTGGATGATCAAGACGTGAAACATGCTGAGTGAATTTTTTGGGGTGAAACAATAAAAGCTTCTAACTTAAATAAAAAAATTAAATAGTTTAATTTTGGGATTTTCGGTATTAAATATATTATTTTAGGATTTTTTTTTTTTAATTGGAGAATAATTTATAGGGTTTTTCGAATATGAATGTTTTTAGAGGGAGTTTCTGGTATTTTTCCCTAAAAAGTAAGGTTTATATTTTGTTCTATATTCAAAGGGATAATACAAGGGAAGATTGTAAAAATCGATAAGCGGATGTTAGAAAGCGAAGTTGGGCCTAGCGCTTAAGGTATAGGCGGGGCCTAAGCGGGGTCAAGATGGGGTCGAGAATTTTGACACAAAAATTACAGAGAACATGGAAATCATAAATGTATTTTATCATCAATAACAAAAACTAAAGTCATATCAAATTCAGCCTTCTTGCTTGAACAAAAATCGGTTATGAAACATGTCCTCTATTGTCTTGAGTCCTTGTAAAACGGAGTCATTTTAGGACAATCAAAAAAAAAAAAAAACCCCGTCTGAACCCGTCTAAACCGCCTAATCCTCCTAATTCGACCATTAAATGAAAATCAAATCACCTGAACCCCGCATAGCCCGCTTTTTAGAACATTGATACTACTAGGGACACAAAATATGGTTTCAAAAAGTATGACACAAAATGATTTGTTATGATTTTATTGGTGATTTTTATTAGAGTGTGGTGGGTGCACAATATATGCAACCAAGAAAAATATTGTCACCTCATTTTGTGTCCAACTTTTTGTGATCATATTTTTCTAGCATTGCTCTTTTCAAAATGACAAATGATGAATAGAATTTTAGAGCCCATGAGCTTTGTGTCAAATGACATGGCCTCTCACTTTTCCTTACGAGGGTCAAGAGTTCAAAAACTCTTTCCTACACAGTAGTTGAAATTTATGCAATTCAACTTCTAGGAATGAATTTGGGCACATGGAATATAACACTTCAAAATTCAAGATTCTGTAGACAAAGTATTTAACGAGGAAAGCCCTTGAACAACTTGTTCGCCGGCACAAAACCTCGGAATATGGTATTTTATTGATATTATGGTATGATCGTGAGTGTGATTACAGAGAGTATAACGATGTGTGCGTGTGTGTTCATACATGTGTTTTCTATCTTAATATGAAAAATAAAAGAGATAACAACTCCAAAAATCCCTAGAATCTCGGCTTAGTTTGTTGAAGTAGATAACGATCATCTCTTTGAAAGCTGTTGGACGTGTATTGTTGAAGTAGGACTCGTGTCTTTGACTTGATCTTGGAGTCTTCGTTGTTTTAGAGTTCCTGAAAAATAGGGTAAACACAACGGCCTTGCAAGTTGCGAATAGTTAAGATGTGAACTTCAAGATGTTACTCCAGGATGAAATGCCAAGTTGCAGTATGTTGCTATGAATTTTCTACCCCAAACAGTTATGTTATACTTTTAGACATTCTTACCCCAAACAGTTATGTTATACTTTTAGACATTCTTTTTTGTATACCCAGCAGGTTTGTACTGTTGGATCACATTTCTCCACTTTATAAGATGAAATGGAGGATTGAGATGATACGGAGTTTTGGTAGGTCTTACGTATTAACTAATTAATCTTGATCTTACATCTCGTCGAAAGTGAGAGGTATATTGTATTTTGTACTGTTGGCATAGCTTTACAACAAAATTGGTGGAGCAGTGGGTCCACTTCCAAGTCAGACAAACTCGTGGTTGACTTGGAGCTTAGTTAGATGCCTAGTAAGCATTTTATATAATATGTTATAACATATATATATAGAATAAAGAAAATAAATCAATCAAACAAAACAACAATATACGTGGTTCACCAACTTGGCTATTTTCACGGAAATATGGCAAGAATATTATTTATCAACCAACAATCTCTAACCTAATACACGAATTTTTGGTCACAAGAATTTACAACTGTGCAAACCCTATATATAGAAAAAATAGAGAGCAAGAAAACACTTGTAACACATAGAATTGTTGATCTTTATCACACTAAGAATTACATACAAAAAACTGCTAGGGAATATGGTGTATTTATACTACCTATTTCTTACTATTCAGGTTTTCAACCCTGCACATAATTTGATTCGCCAAAGCCCAAAATTCGTCGATGGACGCGATCGCTCCCCTATAGAACACGACTGCCCCGTTTATCCAGATCCTAGGGCGCGATCGCCCCTTCTAAGGGCGCGACCGCCCCGTTTGTACAGACACTGGCGCGTGGTCGCCCACCTTGCCTGGTGCGGTCGCCCACAAATGCTGTCACAGGAATTACCAAATTTGCTGCTTGTTTAATCCCCTAATTTAGGTGTGTCCCCAAGTTAGATGACATCAAACACTACTAGAATCTGTCCGATTACTCACGGAATATTACCCACGGAATATTCCGTGGGTATTACCCACGGTATTACCCACGGAAAAACCTAATTACCCACGGTTTAAAAAAGTCAAAGTAAAACAAAAAAACAAAAATTTCCCACGGAAATTCCGTGGGTAAATGTCTTCATTACCCACGGAATAGATTCCGTGGGTATTCTCGACGGAATTTCCGTGGGTAATTAGCATTAATTACCCACGGAATAAATTCCGTGGGTAATACCCACGAATTACCCACGAAAATTTCGTGGGTAATCTGATAATTACGTGGGTAAACTGAATTTCCTTGGAATTACCCACGGAAATGTTTTCCGTGGGTAATACCCACGGACATTTCCGTGAGTAATCTGAAATTTCCGTGGGTAATTTTTTTTTAAACAACACGAGAATTCCTCTTTCTCCCTCTGTACGTTTTTCGATCCCTCTTTACTCGGCGGCGACGGCGATTGACGAGCTACCATTGACGCGTGAGCTCCCTCTCTAGTAGGCGGCGAGGATATTTGATTTCACGGCGATTGACGAGCGCCCAAGTCGGCGGCCTCCATTCATTACACCGGATTTGTCACTCCGGCACCCATTTGGATCTCTTCTCTCCCTTCCGGCCACCTCCTCAGTGTATTCCCACCTTCTCGTTCCCTTCTGGCCAGTTCAACCGTCCAATTTGCAGAAAGTATGTAAAAAAATTCGGAATGTAATCCATTGAATTAGTTAGTTTTTTTTTTTTTCATTTTGATTGAGTTAGGTTCCTGAATAAAAGATTCAGATTTTATATTACTCCCTAAGTGAAATTCAAATAAATGTCCGTTTTTCATGTTATGAGCATTACGAAAATAAACAATCATTTCAGTAATTGAATTTGATGATAATGTTGGGAATGAAACAAGCCCATAAAAAAAGTCAAAAGAAGACAAGAATAGCACTATTACAAATGTCGATCACATTGCAAACTTAATCTCAATATCTCATAGCGGTCACAATTACTATTTGATTGAACTTCTTTGTGTTAACGAAGATTGAGCACAAAAAATAATGCAATATTTGAGTTGTGCTGAGTCCTGAAAGAGCATAACTTGTATTCAAAGATTTATTGGCATAACTTGTATCTCGCCTGCCTTGTTATATACTCCCTCCGTCCCACAATTCTACGCACTTTTTGTGTGTCGTAGCGCGAGAATTAAGGTAAAAGGTGATAAAGGTAATGTGTTGTGAGTGTAAAAGTAAAATAGGAGAGAGAATGAGTGGAGAAAATAGTAAATTTAAAAAGTGTTGTGAGTAGAGAGAAGTGGGTCCTATTTCTATTTTGGGAAAATGCATATTATTGTGGAACGCTCAAAAGGAATCTTTTTACGAATTATTATGGGACGGAAGGAGTACTTTGTATCGAAAAAGAGTCCTTATTATACTTTTCTATTTTTATTATTTTCTATTTTATGTAGGGTTTTTCAGTTTTAACTTCCTAAGCCCTTCTCTTCCCGTCGCTCTCTCTCTCCCCAATCCCTTCAATTCCCCACCGCAATCACCGCCCTCCCCCCCGTCGGTGACCCTCCGTCTCTCTCAGTAGTCAATTCCCTTGGCTTCCCGTCTCCAGATCCAGTTCAAACACCAAATCAAACGCCGTCGTCGCCCTCGCCCTCCCTCGCCCTGGCCGTCGACGTCTCCCTCCCTCGCCGTCGCCGTCTCCCTTGAATCTGACCCAGAAGGAGCTTCTTCCAGGTAAGAACAACTTTTTATCTCCCCTACTACACAAATTTGAGTTTCACTACAGCTGATTAGAACAATATTGGGGAAATAAAATAAAGATCAAATGTTATGCAAAGTGATATCTTTTGTGCTATAAACTTGTATTTAATTCCAAAATAATTGATTTATCTTTTGAAATCCAGCATTATACTGAGGCATATTTTGAAGCATGTATGAGTTCTTTTTATTTCAATCTCAAACCATTCATCACGGGCGACAAAAAGGTGACCGATTGCCCGGATTCGGAAATCATGGAGCTGCTTTCTTTGACTTGCCATTAAGCAGCCGTTCTTGTGATCTTTTTCTTCCTCCAAAGAGTGTGGACTATGATGCTCAAATAAGACAAAAGGATGAGATTATAGCAAGCCTGACTGAGACACTAAACACCCAAGTTGACACTCGTGTAAACACCCAAGTTAAGGAAATGGAAGAGCGAATGGAGGAACGATTGCGGCAAGAAAAGGAACAAATGCAGCAAGAGAAGGAAGAGATGCGGCAAGAGAAGGAACAAGAGAAGGAAGAGATGCGGCGAGAGAAGGAACAAGAGAAGGAAGAGATGCGGCGAGAGAATGAAAAAATGCGGCAAGAGATGCAGCAACAAATGCAAGAAATGATGAGATCTATGCTCCAACAACAACTACAGCAACAACAACCTCCTAGTGGTAATAACTCTAACTCTTCTATTGGACCATATCTAAATTCAAATGGAACTTTGAGTGGAACTGGGCGTAGGGGTGGCCGTGGTGGTAACAGTCGTAAAAGTTGAATTTGACTTGTTTTTATTTGGTTTGGAGTGGTAACTTAACTACTAGACTTTTTTTTTTTGGTTTGTAATATGTTATGTTGTTTAGAGATTTGTACGTGTTAATATTTTATTTGTGGTTTGGAAGACATTGTTTGTTTAAGATTGTTTAAGAATTGTGTATATTGTTTGTGTGAATGTTATAAAAGTATTGGATTTTTGGCTTTTACAGGTGGTTTTTTATATTTTCAAATATTTTTTTTTCAATTCTGATTCAATTACCCACGGAAATTTCCGTGGGTAATATTCAATTTTTTTCACTTATGATAAAATTACCCACGGAATATTTCGTGGGTAATTGAGTATAAATTACCCACGGAATATTCCGTGGGTAATTTTCCAAATTACCCACGGAAATTTCCGTGGGTAAAAAAAGAAGCTAAATATTATTTTTTAATTTTAATATTACCCACGGACAATTTCGTGGGTAATTTGGAAAATTACCCACGGATTATTCCGTGGGTAATTTATCCTCAAATTACCCACGAAATATTCCGTGGGTAATTGGGAAAATTACCCACGGATTATTCCGTGGGTAATTTATCCTCAATTACTCACGGAATATTCCGTGGGTAATTTGATCAGAATTGAAAAAAAAATTGAAAATTACCCACGAAAATATCCGTGGGTAATTTTATCAACATTTTTTAAAAAAAAATTCGTGGGTATTTTATTTTATTTCCGACGGATATGTTTGCTTATTGACGGAATTTCCGTGGGTATTGCCCACGGAATTTTCCGTGGGTATTACTGACAAAACTTTACCCACGGATGTCCTACGGACAATTTCCGTGGGTAAATGAATATTACCCACGGAATTCCATGATTACCCACGGAATATTTCGTGGGTAAATAAGCTGTTTCTAGTAGTGAAACCCAACAAATCTCCACCTTGACATCTAACCTCCAGATCACAAAAACCAGAAACTCCCCTCTGCCTTATATGTGTTACGCCAAACACCAAACTTGTCCTCCAGACAACCAAAATGTGTACACCAAAATTTTGCCCCTATAAGCAAATAAACGTGTATTCCAAAACACCCAAATTGTGCTTCACCAAGCACACCAATGTATCTTCAATACACCCAAATGTATCCCCCTAGACATCCAAACTGTGATTTGTCGAGCACACGAATGTGTCTCCAAGACACCCAAATGTGCCACTGCATTAGGCACTCAAAAAAGCCCCAACTAACTATTAGGTAAATCTAGCCGACATTGGATCTCGCCAACCCAAACAGATGAAGCGACCATATCAGTGGAATCCCCAACAGTACGTATCTTTTCTTTAATTCCTTCCTTGCTTCCCAATTGTGTGTCGACTTACTAACCGTGTCCTGCCCAGTTCAACTCCACCTTAAGCAACTTGCTGCTCTACCTGTTTGTCAACCACCCCATACGAAGCCATGCAACATGCTTCCTTCAGATGTCTCTTTATCATACCCTCTATTGTATGATGCTCGACACCCGAGCCCAAAAATGTAGAACCTTGAATGATGTACAAGCACTACAAGAAAAAAGGCTTTTTGTGACTGCTAAAAGCCGTCACATATGTACGAAAAGTAGTCACGAAAAGGTAACGCGACTGGGAAATCAATCGCCATGGCAGTCGCGTAAACCCTTGTCGCAATAGCTTAAAGCGACGGGAAAAGCAGTCGCCTTAGAGATTTATTTTTCGTGACTGCTTTTTGCCGTCACGTAAAGGGTTTTTTAATTTTATTTATTTAATTAATTAAATCACAAATGCAATCACATTAGCTAGTATAAGGTGACTGGGTATGCAATCTCGTTAGCTTGTGTAAGGCGACTGAAAATGCAATCACCTTTGCTTCGAGAAGGCGACTGAAAATGCAATCACCTTTGCTTAGAGAAGGCGACTGAAAATGCAATCACCTTAGCTTGTGTAAGGAGACTGGAAATGCAATCACCTTTGCTTAGAGAAAGCGACTGAAAATGCAATCACCTTATCCCATTGTGATTGTTCTGCCATCACATTAGTTCTTAATGTTTCATTACAATAATATAATTATTTATAGCATTTTTACTGCATAATATTATGAATTAATATTGATAAATCCACAAACTTTTTCAAAACTTAACTGAAAACAAACATTAAATCATTTAAAACTAAATATATTGTCTCAAAATAACATCCACCATCACATTTAACAAACTATTCATGTCTTACTAAACTTGTTCAAGAACCATTCTACATATGTTCAAAAATTAATAGTCTAAGGGTATATACTCCCTCTAGGGCACAAACCAAAAGAAAGATCAAGTAACCATACTAACTATAATCCTGATGCTCACCCATCTCATCTTCCCCCATCTCATCAAGGTTCTCAATAACAACAGTCCATTTGATGCCAGGAGCCTGAAGTATGTTATCAAGTAGTAAGTGCCCTTCAACGAATTGTTGTGCCACATAATGGAATAAAAAATCAAAGAAATTTAAAGCAAGGAGCTCACAAGCTGCTTAATTGAATCTATAAGGACACCAGTGTTCCATGTATTTGAAGATGGAAGATCTGACGAACTGCTGCTGACAAAAGCTGAACAGAATGTTGAGAAAGCAATTTCACTGTCCTCAAGACCTGAATTTGTATGGGCAACTGTACCAAGTATCTTAGCAAAAGTAGTTTCAGTTAGCGGTAGGAATTGAGATAGCATCTGTTTGCACAATGAGATATCTATTGTGCATTTAATACCTAACTCCTTAAAGTATCAGCCATGCCAATCTCCTTCTCCATTTCTGCAAGCACAGCATCAAAATCATTTGCACCACTTTCGCTGAACGAATCCAATTTCCTGAGACAAGAAAAAAAAGGAAATGATGATATGCAACATCATAAACAAACCAGAAATTTATGAGGACAAGCAAAGGAAAAGGAATAAATTCCAAAAATATCTCCCGGTATAAAATTTGCATCAACGTATCCACGAAATTATAAATATCGGTACCTGTAGCACTAATGTACCTTTTACAACACGGGGATCACCACCAACTAAAAGCAAAGAACCTACAAAAGGCAGAAATATGCAGAAATCATACATGAAACGTAGTTTCTGGAGATTTCCCAACGTCGGTGGAATAGTACGGCTTAAATTGTTGAGATAAAGATCCAAGCTCACCAAGCTTGTTAAGTTCCTGAGCTCAGCAAGGATTCTTCCACTTATGTTATTACTATAAAGTTCCCTGTCAACAAATACATCATTCAGAAACATTTTCACGTAAAAAAAATCTACACATCCCACATGCTAATTTATTAATATATCGTGCTGTCAACATGAGGAAATCAAGGAATAAGAACAAATATCACCCAGCTACTCTTTATTGATGAACATGGGTGCAAGCTTGTGTCATTCAATTTTCAACTAGCATGTTCCCTACTCCCTACAGACCCTACCACAGATGTATCAGAGGGGATCCACTTATAACCCCACAGGTTACCAACAGCAGGCAGTGCCCTCCTTTCGTAGACATCCCAACTCATAGCCTTTCAATTGTGAGATAGAAAAGGAAATGGATCCCATTCAAAAATGTATATTCATACAGCCATCCATTCATCACTAAATAAGAGTGCATAGGGAATGGAAGAACACATGGCGAATACATCCAAAGGTAGTTAAAGTGCTTCCAAGTAATAAGGAATTTAAGTAATAGCGAATCCACAGGTCGGTCTGAAACAAAAGTAGATTTGACTTTGGTAAAATTCGTCCATAACCCAAAAATGTCATAAAACATCAAGTATCTTCTGCCCTGTGCATACATGTCTGTACTTTCGAAACAATATTGTTTTCACGTAGACAATGGCATCCATAATTTGCCCAATCTAAAGGAAACATTGAAACTCTGATGTGTTTACACTAACCAAATTACCACAATGTTGATTAGTGGAACTTGAATAACAGATACATAATTGCAAATCTAAATGATTTCACCAAGTGATTGCATTCACTTAAAGGAAGAGATGAAGAACAGAATTTGAATTAATGTGAAACTATGGAGCAGTGAAGAATGCTGCTTTTTTATCTGTGTAGGGAAGAGAAAAGGCTTTGAGAAACATAAGAATCACAAATCAAATGGCTCTTATCCATTCATCTGAAACAATCAGTGAAATAAGCTATATCCCTACAAAAGGATCTTGATTTTGATGCAAGTGACAGAGTTATCAAATACAAACTATGTTTCGTCGAAACACTTGGACGTTTATATGAGTATATCCAGGAACTCAGTTTAATTATAATTATGAAGACAACATAATATATCATAGAATATGACAAAGTGTTTAACTTCAATAATTATGAACCTTATGAGTTATGACCCTGCCAGTCTCTATTGGAGTAAGCACTAAGCAGGGGCACCACCACTGGGGTAGGTGGGAGAGGGGGAGATAGAGTTCTGCATTACAACTAAAGTCTAAGACATAAAATCACACGAGATATTTCTCCCAGGCTCGTCTTAGTGATAAAAAAAAAGACAGAGAATGCTTCCTATAAATTAAGCTGCACTACAATAATTTAATAGTTCCAGGAGGGTGCGAATAAAAAGTCCATGACTTTCGCTTATATGTAGCTAGCAGTGAACCCCCAACAACTTTGTATTCACAATGATAGTAAATATACACCCTGTTTATATATTTTTCTCATATTTCTTTTCTCAAATTCTTTGAAATGATTGAAAAATTAAGAGCGCGTCGCATACTTGCTTTCATACAAGTCATCCATATTTTCAATGTTATTGTGTCAACGAACTAGAAAATTGTATGACTCTGAACTATCACACAGAGCTAGTAGCCACGCCCAACAATTGGAGGATATTGTCAAACGGGAAAAAAGGAAATTGAAACGTTACATCAAGAACAAAATACATATCTCGGTAAAAATAAGAACTATTAGAAAAAGTAACTTCACGAAGCTAAGACTTACAAGTACTGCAAATTTGAAAGTTGACCAAGGTGTGGAACCAGTTGACCAGATAAGAGCGCGTTTCCAAGGTCACTGCATTCATACAAATCAAATATGTTTCTCATTCCTAAGAATACCCAATAAAAATAACAGAATCCATACAAATCAAACTCAATTAGCACCTAATATATTTACAACTGGGAAACGAGCAGGTGACTTACACTCTGGTAACACTATTCTCATTGTTGCACGTAACATGAAACCAAGTGCAAGGGTTGACGAGGGTAGGGATCCCAACTTTGCAGAACATTGTTGGGATCAGATAATTGCGTCCTCAACGCATTCAAGGCCTCACCTGTCATACTCAAATTATTGAATCATCGAGTAATCCAAAAACCAACAACCATAATATTTTCCAACCCCAAATACAAAGTACATGTCGATCATCCAAACAGAAAAAATTAATCTGTCGCTGCTCATAATTATCAGTTATCACAGGGAAAATGACAATATTTCAAAAATCAGCCTATAACCACCGTAGTTCAAGTTGTAGAGAGATTATGTACAAGTAATGTAAAGATACACATAAAATGTAAATCTTTGTAGCGTTTATGTCGTTTTGAGAAGCATTAATTTCATTACCCCTTTAGCTAATGCAATATGCAAACAGAAACACCAGCAAGCTCCAACTCATTCAAATAGGGCATTATAACAAGAACAACTTAAATATAGAAATTTTTTTTTAGATAAAATCGAGTATGTAGTTGTACCTAATGAAACAAGACCCAAGAACTTGATTACATAATCTGATGATTAAATTCTCTGAAGTACCTTTAGATACTTCTGCTGGAGAGTAACCGATTGAGCCACCTGCATTTGCAAATCGAGATAGCGTTGGCCCATACACCTATCATCCAAACAATTGAAAACATCATTACTTGAGAAGATTTTCATAAAATTCAAAGTCATAAACAGGCATACTGCATAGCAGCGGAAATCAACACAACCACATTGGAAATCCATGAAAATTAGGGGAAGAACACCAGGAATTAAACCCTAATTTTGGGTTAAAAATAAACCCCAAATCGAGAACTTAGCTAATCAACAAAAATACACCAACAAAATATACCAAAACAGTCGAAATTTGACTTTTCAAAATCAAATCAAACTATCTTAAATTCATACAGAGGCCTTGAAATCCATGTTAAAAACTCAAAATATGAGGGGAATTATACCTCTTTAACTGGCTCGGATCGCAGAGAGAGACGACGAGGGAGAGACGACCGGAGGGAGAGACGACCGGAGCGGAGAGAGGCTGAGCGGAGAGACGACCGGAGCGGGAGAGACTACTGGAGCGGAGAGAGGCGGAGCGGGAGAGACTACTGAAGCGGGGAGAGAGAGAGGGAGAGAGCGGATAGAGAGAGAGAGAGAGAGAGGCATTTGATTGAATTATTTAGATTGATTTATTTAGGTTTCTCAAATTAATTTAAGGTATTAAGTGATTGCATTGGCCGTCACCTTTTATTAAAATTATTTTTTTCATTTATTTATATTGATTAAATTATATAATTAATCAAACGTGATTGTAAAAGTCATCAAAGTTTTAAAAAAGCGGTCACGTTTGATTTTTCATTTTCCCTCCTGTTATCCGCGTTGGCGCTCCGGACGAAAATACCAAACGTGATTGCATCCGTGATTGTACTGCCATCTCGTTAAGGTAACGTGATTGCTTTTTATTTCCGTCTCCTTATCTGGTCTATGGTGACTGCTTTTTTTAGCCAACACAGAAAGCAGTCACAAAAGGTTATTTTTCTTGTAGTGAAGGAACCTTGTTTTACCCCTTTCAGAATTACGTTCAAACCCCTGCACATATTTACTGTTCCACCTTCACCTTTGAAGCTGTATCCCATCTTGTCTAGACGACTAAGAAATATCAAATTATTCGTTACTTCACGAACATGCCTAACCTTATTCAACGTACAAAATTTATCACCCGAAGTTCGCACCTTGATAGAACACATGCCAACTACCTTGTAGACAAAACCATTAGCAATATAAATATTATCCCTTTCGTCTCCTTGTACGTTGCAAACAATTCTCTGCGCGAACACATGTGATAAGAAGCCCCAGAATCAAGAATCCATGTATCTTTCATACCTTTGTATTCCTCGGTTATTAGAGCATAGTCCTCCTCACCGTCATCTGCCATAGCTGCAGTTGATCCAAATTGCTCTCTCTTATTCAGCTTGGGACATTCCTGTTTCCAATGCCCCTTTTACTTGCAGTAACTAAAGACATCTACATGTATTGGACCCCTTTTAAAAGAACCCTTGTTTCTCCTAACTTGTCCCCTATTGATTTCTGCAACCAATCTTGCTTACTGAGATTCTGTAGATATATCGCTTGCCTTGTGGCGCAGATCTCTGGTTTTGAGATTATTCTTAACCTTTTCCAAAGTAACCGTATCCTTACCATTAATACAGGATCCACAAATCTCTAATATATGACAGTGGTAAGGAGACACACAACATAAAAGCAGCATCCTCATCTTCGACTTTAACATCAATATTGCACAATTCAAGTAATAAATATGTAAACCGATCTATGTGATCCCTAATCAGCGTACCTTCCATCATTCGTAGAGAATAGAACTTCTGCTTCAGATACAGCTTGTTGATCAATGATCGTGTCAGATACATATCTTTCAACGCAAGCCAAAAAGCACCTCCGAAATCAGTATCTATCTGCAATATCCACCATAAAATCATCATCTAAACACCTGATGATTTTAGAGTGGGCCCTCTCATCTAACGCGTTCAGATCTACTGCTACCTTCTCAGTTGCCTTCCCCGAACTTTCTCACGTTGCAGCCGCGACATCACCTGTGGAAATTGCTACTGCTTTGCCTTTTGAATTCTGATGATCCCTGATTGAAGCAGTCAACGGAGCCCGCAAACCCTTGTATTTCAACAAGGCCTTCATATTGATTTGCCAAAGAGAAAAACTATTCTTCCCATTGAACTTGTCAAATGGTGATTCGATTTCGAATCCCATCTTCTTCTGCAGCGGAAAACCTCTAGACCTTTATCAACCTTACCGGCTCCGATACCAGTTTGTTATAACAGATCTATGTAGAATACATAAAATAAATCAATCACACAACACAAAGATATACGTGGTTCACCAAATTGTCTATTTATACGGGTAGAGGGTAAGTATTATTTATCAACTGGCAATCACCGAAAAACTTTCTAATTTAATACACGAATTATTGGTCACAATAATTCACAACTGTGCAAACCATAGATAAAGAGAAAACAGATGAGCAAGAAAACCATTGTAACACCTAGAATTTTTAATCTCTATCACACTAGGAATTACATACAAAAAATTGCTAGGTAATAGGGTATATTTATATTGTATATTCCTAATAAAACAGAGTTTTCAACCCTGCACAGAATTTCCGTCCCCAAATCCCAAATTCGTCACTGGGCGCTATTGTTCCCCTGGAGGTGCGATCGCCCCGTTTGTCTAGAGCCTAGGGTGCGACCGCCCCTGTTGAGGGTGCGACCGCCCCGTTTGTATAGACGTTGGCGCGCGGTCGCCTTACTTGCCTAGTGTGGTCGCCCCCAAATGCTGTCACATAAATTATCATATTTGCTGCTTGTTTAATTAACTAATTTAGGTGTGTTCCCAATTAGATGACATCAAACCCAACATAATACAACAACGTTATCCAAATGCCATAAAAGCTTACACCTAAAGTAAAATAAAGGGAGGTCGAATTTACAAAATCTTACCCCGCATTTTATCTACTCTACCAAGAAAAGTGTACAACTCATGTACAAGAAGGTATTTAGAACTGTCCAAATCATCTATAATACAATGCAAGGTCAATTAACCGCCTCTTATCTACCACATAAGTGGTGGTTCGAATTTAAATTTAGATTATTGATCTGACGGCCCAAATTCTCCCTCTCTCCTTCAACCGTCCGTAACTTTTCATAGCTGTCCTATTTTCTTTTTCAACCTTCCTTTTCCATTTCCTCCTTCCTATTTTCCTTTTTAACTATTATTTCTTTTTGCAGATGACTTAAGTTTTTTTTTTTAATGAATTCACTAAGATTTGATAAGATTCTTTTTTTTAAACAGAAAAACCGATTATAAATAAATGATCATTTTTTTTGTTTTTTTAAATTATTTAGTATACTCCTTGAAAAAAGGTTTTGAGATTTATATATATATTTATGTGCATTCCAATTTGATATATTTATTTTTCTCTTTTATTTTATTCGGATTATTTATTTAAGGAGTGTATCTTAACATAATAATTACTATTATATATAGTTAAGTTTTTTAACGATTTTAGAATCTTTAAAAAAATGATTTTTAGAAAAAATGTTTGTACCTAAATCAATTAAAAAAATCATTCGTCATGATTACTTAAGTTTTTTGTTTCGAACTTTGGGTAAAAATAGGATAAGGGATGAGTTATGGATTATAGATTATAATTATTATTAATTATTTATATGATTAATGGGTTGGGTTGGGATTACGAAAAAAGAATAATGGTAAAACGGGTATTAAGAAAATGTTTTTTACTAACCCTCACTAGATACCGGTCCGAATAATCGACTTTCTCATATTCTCTACGACAGTTACACAAACAAACCACCCTTCATCAAATCAAATGTTAATTATGGAACAAAGTAATCATCAGGATATTGGGTATATTTTTTAATTTTTTTTGGGATGAGAAGAAAGCGATTTTATCATTTTTTTTAATTTGTGTAATGTCTTCATGCCACGGATAAGAGAATATAGTGGTATTTTATTTGACATCATTCTTTATAGATATACACAACCTGTCTCCACCCTGTAGACTTGGTCAACACGGTCACAACTTGCTCCCCAAGTTCTTTCCCATCTATAAATTTGTAGCACCCCACCAGCCTAAATCATATCAGCATTCACAAAGCTCAAAACACATAGTTTAAAAATGAAGCGGGAGGGACGTCAACACGGCATGGTTCGCAGCATCCAGATCCTACCTTCCCCGTTGACCCAAAATTCCTGCCGGAGATTCGAGTTTAATTCTATCCCGACGGCCGGAGTTTTCACAAAAGTGTCGCGAAAGCCGACCAACCATTCCAAGTTCACCGGCAAGTGTGGTCTGGCGAGGTGCATTGGGTGTCATGAAAAACCAGTTTGTAAGTCAAAGGACAAGGTGAAGGGCAGCCATAAGGTTAAGGTTTCTGAAACCGGGTTTGGCTTTGACTATTCTAGGGTTTCGGCTACGGGTATTTTGGATCATTTGGGTGATTATGGAAGTGATTATGTTGATAACTATGGAGATGTTGAGGAAATTATTTCAGAATCATATGTGGGGAAAGGTGTTGATGAAGAAGATGAAGATGGAGGTTGGTATTTGGTGACAGAAATGTAATTGTTGGAAGCTGATTTGTTCTACAATTTCTCTTATTCATTTGCAAATAAATTATGTACTAAGGATATATATATATATATATATGAGGTTTGTTACTCTAACACTGTCACTAGCGGGGAAATCAAAACACATTTTTTTAAAATTTAAGAAAAAATGTGTTTTTTTTAGATTTTGGCGATTTCAATATTTAAAAAATTATTTCACAATCAAATACAAATTTATGTAAATAAATACATAAACATAGGTAATTTTTATTTAAATATAATAGCGATCAAATTAAATAAAAAAAGAAGAAAAGGTATTTGATTGTAATTATATAGATGTTACAATTCCACAAAATACCCTTCATCCTACCCATTTCACACTTACCAAATAAATAATTGCATAAGCAAATAAATAAATATGAGTAATTATATTTAATTAATAATAATAAATATATAAAAATTAAAATCTTAGCCACCCATCCTTTCTCAAACTAATTACATATTTATATTTAAATGAAAATAAAGCTTAGATTTATTTTACAGCACTAATAACCCTAATTATCAATTATATATTTATTGTAATGCATTCATTAATAAAGTAACAGATTAAAAGCTAATTATATTACTTCAAACATGATTTTTATTTCGATTATGAGTTTATATAGATAAAAATTTAACTATCTTAAGAATAATAAATAAATATTCAAAAAAATAATACTTTTGATATCAATAAAATTGTAGGACTAACAAAGTAATAATTTAAATGGTAATTCAAAAAAATAATAATGATAGTAATAATCTTTATATTTTTAATCATATTTTTATCTATTATTTTATAATTTTATTACAAAATTTAACAATTACATTATATAAGCATTATCATCAAAAAATAATTAGACATGACATCATAAATTTATCCTTTTTTTATCTTATAATAAAAAAAATATTTTGTATTATTATTAATTATAATTATTTATCAATATATGATAAATTCTACATTCGTAACATGTCACAGCTTAAAAAAAATCATCTACATAAAAGCTTCAAACTTAAAGAAAATAAATAAATCCTAAAATTTTGGGCTTTTTGGTATTGAATATATAATTTTAGGATTTTTTGATAGGAGAATAATTTGTTGGGTTTTTCGGATATGAATGTTCTTATTAGGGATGGTCAAAACCGGTCCGGTTCCGGGCCAAAAACTGCCGGTTCCGGTTCGGCGAGGAGGTGACCCTTAACCGGCCCGGTTTTCTCACGGTTCCGGTCCATCCGGTTTCGATTTTCTCCCCGGTTCGCTCCGGTTCCGGGCTTTTTCGGTCATGTTCTTTGGAAAACATGGAAATTTCGTCCGGTTCACGGTTCCGGTTCCGGTTCGTTTGGCATTTTTGTAACCCTTAACCGGCCCGGTTTTCTCACGGTTCCGGTCGGTCCGGTTCCGGTTTTCTCCCCGGTTCGCTCCGATTTCGGGCTTTTTCGATCCGGTTCCGGTCCGATTTTCCAGTTCCGGTCCGATTTGGCCATCCCTAGTTCTTATAGGCAATTTCTGGTATTTTTCCCTAAAAAGTAAGCTTTTATTTTGTTCTATATTCAAAGGGATAATACTAGGGAAGATTGTAAAAATCTCTAGGCAGATGTTAGAAAGCGAAGTTGGGCCTAGCGCTTAAGGTCTAGGATGGGCCTAAGAGCATTCACAATGGAAGCTTTTTCAAAGCTTTTTGATCGCGCAGGAAAGCGTTGTGGGCTCAGTTCTTTGGGTCCAGTGAATGATTGAGCTAGCTTGGTGATCTGCACACCACAAGAAATAACAGTGAAACTGCGTCGGGGGTCTTCCGGCAAGCCCCTCCGGCGTGAGAGTAAGATAATGGACTGAGATTATGGAAAAATGGTATGTAGAGTGCAAGGGTACGTAAATATGCAGTAAAGCATTACCTGTGTCCATGTTGTTATTCTCTTATTTATAGTGGGAGTAGTGGTATTAGGGTTTTCACCAGAGCCGTTGGATTGGATGGTTACCAGCCGTTGGATCAGCTCCATCTCCCAGACGTACACGTGTCGTGCTGGTACTGGTCCGTCTATGCAAGGACGCTGCCACACCTGACACTGATAAGCAGTTTGCCTTATAAGGGAAAGTCAACCTGTACGCCTTTTGGAGTTATTACTGTTTGCATGATTGCACGTGTAACAAAGCACTGTGGTAGGTCTGACATTATCCCAAATTAGCTAAGTAATCAAGCTTACTGAAGAAGCTTAATAGAAGAGACGGCCTGGAGCTGTATGTCCAGTTGGGTCGTCTCTTCGAGAGATGGCTTCGACGAGCATGCGATATTGAGAGTTGGTCGTTCAATGACGACGCTCACTGTTGTAAGAGATAAATTAGGCACGACTGGAAGGCTCGTCATTAGATGGGTCGTGGCACATTGGAGACGACCTCTTCCTGACGTATCGACGGGCTGAAGTCCATACTTTAGTTGAAAGGAATATTGGCCCGTCGTTTGGATGGGCTTGATCGCACAATGGCGACGACCGCCATCCGTTGTAAGACGGGCCCATGCCTTGGCCTTGATTTGGTTAGTCACAGTTGGTCCTTTGGTGGGCCCGTTGGGCCCCTTGGCTCGTAGTATAATATTGGGCTCGGCCCATCACATATTATTCCGTTCAGTGGCCCCCAACTCATGGTCGTCTTGACGGGCCAGGAGTTGTCGTTTTCCCTCCAAGACTGGCCGTACAACCGTCAGTTTGAATTTTGAATTATGGTGACGTCAGCGTTGATGACGTGGATGGTTGGGATTTTTCCCTCAGTTGACACGTGTCCTTTGAGGGGACATTCTCCTCGGAAGTTGTAGAGTGTATTTAATGCCCCTCATCATTCCACCGTTTGGGTTCCCAAGCACAGTCCCTTCATATTCTTCTCATATAAAAACCTCCTCCCTCCTACATTTCGAACTTTCCACACCTTTGATAAGTGAGATCAAAGCAGCAAGAGGCGATTTCCGGCAACCCACAGAAAGAACTCCGGCGAGAAAGAACCACGGTCTCCGGCGGCCGTAATTGCTCTGGCAACCCCGTTTGTAAGGCATTTGGGAGCTTGGATAAGAGACTTCTTTGATCTCCCACCGGAAAATTCATCGGAAAGCATATCTCCCACCCCTTTACCAGGTAATTTCTTCATTTATTCTTCGTTTTCTGGGTTTTTCTTTGGGGCTTTGGAACTTAGAGTCATGGGACCCAGAACTATCAGCTTTGAGAGAGGTGTTAAGTTTGGTTTTGGTATGAATCAAAGAGTTTATAAATGTGCCAAGGGGGTTTGGAGAGAGATTCCATTGTCTGAATGTTCTTTGATCTTGGTTAAGTTCAACTTTGACGACGAGCCTTTGGGATTCCCAGAAGGTGAGGTTCTAGGTGACTTTGAGGATGGAGACCCAATGATAACCCCCTTTAGGTCGATGAACGATCTGCCCAACCACATCAAGACCCACTACCATTTGTCCCGTCGTGATTCACTTAGGGATTTGGTTTTAGGGGAATCTAGGTCGCCCCTAGGTAGGTCGTCGTCTGTGGAAGTTAGGACTGATTCCCCCTTTCTTTCTCCTTGTTTTGTAGACATGGATCACGACGGGCGTCCTAGCCGTCCGGCCCCAGAAGCCAACGAGCCGAGCACAAGTGCAAGGGGCAACCAGGCAGCTAAAGCCTATCACACATTTGTACGAGTGGGATCAACTGACAGTGAATTTGGAGGTGGGGCAGGAGGGAATTGGGCCATACCCAAGATCGAGCTCAGGAAGCCGGATGTTGGGAAGCAAATGATCGACGCTCTACGAGGGTCGTACAGAGTTCAAGCTTCGACCTATAAGTTGGAGCATCTCAGCTTGTCGGAGTACGAGCCCCGTCGTCAGTCCCTTTTAGCTAGCAAGGAGAAGGTGGCCTTCTTCTACAAACAATTTGAATTTGGCCTGAGGTTGCCTCTAGACCCCTTCATTAATGAATTCTTGGAGGACTCAGCCTGTGTGCCCATGGAGGTTAGTGCCAACACCATCAGAATCTTATCCAGCTTCGCCGTCGTCTGTAGATTCCTTGGCTACGAGCCGTGCAACAAAGTGTTCCGCCATTACTACCGGGTGACTAAGAGTACCTCCAAGGACAAAGGGAAGTCTATTGTGAGTGTCTCTTCAATCAAAAACACAAAGAACTTTTTCTTGGATATCCCCAACAAGGTGTATGGTTGGGAGAACCATTTAATTTTGGTGGAAAGCCGAGTGGGATGGCAGTTTCCTCATCCAGCGGGCAACAAGGTCGTCGCCGATAAGTATATCTACCAAGCTCCGTGGGCCGAGGAGCTGAAGAAAAAGATTGATGATTTATTGGATCTGGGATGGGTCTCGTACAAAGACATAGAGGCCTCCCAATGGAGATATATCAGGACCGGCATGATGTCTAAGCCGGCGTTGGGGCCTGAACCTTTGGTGAAGATAAGTTTAGATGTTCGCTATCCCGTCTGGGTCGTCCATAATGAGCTTGCTTTTATGTGACTTGCGCGGCGTCGCGCGTTAGCCGTCCTGAGGAGTGTTGTGAACACTTAGAGATGAATGGGGGTTGGGTTCTTGAAACCTTTTCTCGATTCTTATACTTGTCTCTCGTCTCATCGTGAATAAAGCTAACCCTTGTTTACTTTGTCTTTTTGCAGCTCTTACTCAGTCTGACGTGGACAGAATTGAAAAAAGAATAATGGACGGAGCCATCCGAGCTAGTGATAGGGGGACCAAGAAGAAGGAGAGGGTCGTCACCCGTGCCATCGTCGATCGTCAGGAGAAACAGGCGACGAGGAATGATGAGCTCCCAAAAGATCCTGAGGGAGCAATTCCCCTGATTGAGAGAGAGCCCGTCGCTGGGGGGCTCAATACTGGAGGTCATCAAGCCATTGTTGACGCGCCTGAAAGAGCTGTTGGGACTGAGGGTGATGCAAGCGTCGAAGCTTCGGGAGCTCAACTGATCATTGTCGACGAGACGGTGGGGAGCACAGATTCAAACTCTGAAATGGGTGACGCCGGCGTCCAAGGCTCAAGAAAGAGAAAAGATCACCCCGCCGGCTCTGAGGGGAGAAGGAGCAAGAATAAGAAGAATAACGACGATCCTCCCAGCTCGTCGGATCCCTCCACTCCAAGAGCCGACGCTCCTGGCTCGTCCTCAACGGTCCTGTCTAAGGCGAAGGCCAAAGAGATGGCGGCCTTGATTGCTAAAGCCTCCCCAATAGCTGGGATCCCCTACCTGCTAAGGAATGGCAATCCTCTGTTGTTGGGGACGGCCCTGACCAGGCGTGGCCGGGACGTCGAGCTAACCCGTCGGATGAGGGATGCCAAGCTTTCTCCCGAGACTTTCCATGCCCGTCTTGGGCTGATTCAGACTGAGGTATTTCAATTTGAATTTGTGTTTCTTCCCGTCTTTTCACACTTAGGTTAACAATTTTGTTGTGGCAGATGTCGTCGATGATGGACGCAATGACTGCTGATTATAGAGATTGTCTTGACGCCGAGCTGCGGGCCAACGAGCAACTGATAAAGGCTGTCGGTGACAAAGGGACGGCGGAGCAGAAGCTGAAGGAGGCGGAGACCAACGTGGGTGAGCTCACCACTGCCTACGAGCTCTTGATGGGTGATAAGAATGACCTTTTGAAGGAGGTTGAAGCTTTAAAGGAAGGGAAGGCCAAAGCTGAAGCCGACTCAAAAGTGTTTCAGGACGGTCTTCGCGCTTGTGAAAACAAACTCCAGAAGACGACGGCCAGCTTTGACTCCGCTCTTGCCCAGATTGAAGGAATGAAGACGACCCATGAAGCTGCCTTGACCAAAGCTGGACTTGATGCTGTGGATGAGTTCAAGAAGAGTGCTGAATGCCTCCAGCTAATCACTAATCATGCCAGTGGATTTTTCAAGGATGGGGCTAAGCACATGGCAAGGCGGCTCTTGCTGGATCCTACGACGAAAGACCTTCTCTCTGTTCGACAATTGGCCGACCTTTGTACCGAAGGAGCACACGACGACGAAGCTCGTACGGTTCATCCCTTTGTTCCTTATACTGGCAATGACCTCCTCATTATAAGGGAAGATGACGCCAAGGTCGGGAAGGAAGAGTGGCCTGTTCCTGCTGTCGTCCCAAAGAACTTCGATGCCTATTATGCTCATTTTGTTGAAGACGGCCCTGATCCCGATGAAGTCCCGTTCGATGCCGGTGCCGACCCCCAGTGATTGATTTCTTTGAGATGTTTTGTAATGTCCCAAACAATGTTCCAATTTGATTTGGTTGTCTTAAACAATGTTTCATTTGATTTGGTTGTGGTTCCAAACATTGTCCTAAACAATTTTAATTTTTGTAATGTAATCGACCTGTTTCCTCGTCGTTTAGAGGGGGTCGTACGTACAATGTTTGCTTGTTTTATGTAAGTTTATCTAATGCCTTTGCTTTCTGTTTGCTAATCTGTTGTTAACGTAGATGGCATGTGATAACTTTATTTTGGTGAGTAAGTTTGAGGACAAGTGCGAATGGTCGTCGTTAGTGACGACCAGAACTTAGGTCGTCCTAATGTGGCCGACGCTTGTTCGCCCTTGCATTTTCTCAACTTCTCAAAGGCTCGTAGGAATAGTACGAAGGTCCGTAGCTTCTTGCTCGTAGGCAAGATTCCGTGGACGAGTCGTCATATTCCGTTATAGCGTTCAACGAAGTCTGGCTTCGTCTAACCTTTATACTTGGCTAAAGTGAGTGTAAGTGCCAAAGTCCTTGCTTTGACTGATCTTTATACTTGATCAAAGTGGTTGTGAGGGTCGAAGTCAGGCTTCAACTGTTCTAAGCTTGATTTTGTAATGGACGAGTTTCAAAGAAATGATGGGTTTTCATTGATAACCTTGTTGACGATCGTACATTGACAATTCTCACTTTATAAGACTTCTGGGATTTATAGATTATCCCTTACAACTTTCAAAAATACAGACTTCCAGAACACAAAATTGCAACAAAAGTTTTAACTAAGAACCACAGATAGGATGCCCTGAGGGCGCTGGATGTTATTGATGACGACGGTCTCAAAAGTAGTACTTCATAAGGTGATTGGCATGCCATGGATGCTTAAGATGTTCACCGTTTGGCTTAGCTAGGCGGTAGGTTCCTTCCCTGACCACACTGGTGATAATGTATGGTCCTTCCCAGTTGGGAGAGAGTTTGTTTTGACGGGCTTTGAGTCCCGTCGCTTCGATCTTTCTAAGAACATGGTCGCCGACTTTAAAGGACCTTTTCTTCACCTTCTTGTCGTGATAATCCTTGGTTTTCTTTTTGTAATTCTCTATCCTTAGCTGTGCGTCCAATCTTAGCTCGTCGACAAGGTCCAGGTCGACCTGTTGGTTATGGATATTCTTTTCTACATCGTAGAGAGCAACTCGGTCTGTTGGAAGCTGAAGCTCGGCGGGAGCCATGGCCTCAGACCCATAGGCCAAAGCAAATGGGATTTCCCCCGTAGGTCCCCGGGTGGTTGTGCGGACTGCCCAGAGTTCCGAAGGTAGTTCGTTCAACCATCTTGTGCTGCGTCCCTCAAGATTTTTACACAAGGCAGACAAGACGAGCTTGTTTGCCGCTTCATCTTGCCCGTTGCCTTGGGGATAGGCAACAGACGACTTAGAGTGTTTGACGCCCATTCTGTTCAACTCTTGCTCAAACTTCCTTGAGAACTGCAGGCCGTTGTCCGAAACAATTACCCTTGGGATTCCGAAGCGACACCATATTGAATCATGGATGAAGCTTAGGGCATTGTTTTCAGTAATCTTGTTTAAGGCCTTGGCCTCCACCCATTTTGAGAAATAGTCAACCGCCACAATCACGTATTTAACTCCTCCCTTGGCCTGTGGAAAAGGCCCAATTAGATCAACTCCCCACATATCACAGGGGTTTGCTCGGTCGTCGGGAGTTTGGGAAGGTCGGCGAAACGCTGGCAGGTATCACACTTTCTCACAAACTGTTTTGCATCTTCACGGAGGTGGGGCCAGTAATACCCCATGGTGATTAACTTATCAGCCAAAGTGCGAGCCCCAGGGTGACCTCCGCACTCTCCTTGATGTACCTCGAAGAGTAGTTGTACGACCTTGTCAGGGTGGACGCATTTTAACAACGGTCTGGTGATGGACCGTCTGTATAGCTCTCCTTCTACGACCGTGAACCTGGCCGCCTTTCTCTTAACTTGCCGTGCTAAAACCTCATCAGATGGCAGCTCATCCTTTTCAATAAACGCTTTAAGCTCGTCGATCCAACACTTTGGACCATCTCCAACGCACATAACCTTTACCCGTTCATAAGCTGGTTGATCGAGATAGGCCAAGTGGTGGCCATGCTCGTCCTCAGGGAGTTGATCTGTTGCCAGCTTGGAGAGTAAGTCGGCGTGTTCATTGTTCTCACGAGCAATTCTCTGGATTGCCCAAAATTCCAATCCCTGAATCAACTCGCCGACCAAAGTACGGTATTTCTGAAGGGTTGAGTCGACGACCTGGTAGTCGCCGCGGACCTGGTTCACGATCAATTGAGAGTCACAAAAAGCAGCAATTTTGTTGGCTCCAAAGCACCTGGCATATTCAATGGCTGCTATAAGTGCTTCGTACTCCGCTTGATTGTTTGATGCTTGGAACTTGAATCTTAACACTTCCTCGAAGACTCTTCCGCTTTCTGGCTCGACAAGAACGATTCCTGCCCCACTCAGATTTCTAGTTGCCGATCCGTCTGAGTAGATTTTCCAACATCCCGTAGGCAAAACTAACTCCGCTGGTTGGTCACTGACTTCCTTTCCCTTGCTCACTTTCTTCTGCGGCCTTTGATCGTCGTCAACAGTGAACGACGTTTCAACTAGGAAGTCCGCTGTGGCCTGTGCTTGCAAAGTCTTTCTTGCCACATAACGAATATCAAACTCGCGGCCGATGCTCCAATTGAGTAGACGACCAGAGCTCTCTGGGCGATGCAATATCTTGCGCAGTGGAGCGTCGGTGTAAAAAACGATGGGATGAGCAAAGAAGTATGCTCGTAGCTTTCGTGCTGTGATGACGAGAGCATAAGCGATCTTCTCCGCGTTGAAATAGCGGGTTTCCACATCCGTCAAAGCTTTACTAACATAGTAAACTGGCCTCTGTGTTCCATCCTCCTCCCTGACCAACACCGCGGCGACGGCCTTGTCACTAGCCGAGAGATAGACGTAGAGATCTTCTCCTGCGACGGGGCTCTGGAGGAGGGGTGGGGAGCCGAGATACTCTTTCAGCTGTTTAAACGACTGAGAACACTCTTCTGTCCATTTGAAATCCTTAGCACCTCGGAGAGCCTTGAAAAAGGGAAGCGACCTTTCGGCAGACTTGGCAATGAAACGACCTAAGGCCGCTACTCGTCCATTCAGGCGTTGCAACTCCTTGATGCTCGTAGGCTCTGCCATGTCAATCAAAGCCTTGATTTTTTCAGGATTGGCTTCGATTCCTCGTAGTGAGAGCATAAACCCCAGAAATTTTCCTGCAGCAACTCCGAAGACGCACTTTGCTGGGTTGAGGACCATATCATTAGCTCGTAGATTGGTGAAAGTCTGCTGGAGGTCGTCGACGTGCTTCCTCTTCTTGGACTTGACAACCATGTCGTCAACGTATGCCTCCAGGTTGTCGCCGATCTGATCTTTGAAAACTTTATTGATCATCCTTTGGTATGTGGCCCCGGCGTTTTTGAGCCCAAAAGGCATCTTGGTGTAACAGTAAGTTCCCCCCGCAGCCTGAAAGGCCGTCTTCGGAATATCTTCTTCGGCCATCTTTATTTGGTGATAGCCAGAGTATGCGTCGAGAAAGCTCAAAGTCGTATGTCCGGCCACAGACTCGACGAGCTTGTCGATTCTGGGCAAGGGGTAACTATCCTTGGGGCATGCCAGGTTTAGATCGGTGAAATCTACGCAGAGTCTCCACTTCCCATTTGGTTTTTTCACAAGAACCACGTTAGCCAACCAAGTCGTGAACCCAGCGTTCACAATAATTCCAGCCCTCAGCAACTTCTCAATCTCTTGCTTTATAGCAATCTCTTTTTCAGTTGAAAAAACTCGGCACCTTTGCTCTTTGAACTTCACAGTAGGGTTCACTCCAAGCCTATGAACTGCCACGTCCTCTCTAATTCCCTTCATATCTTCCACTTTCCAGGCGAAAACATCGAGGTTCTGTTTGAGTAGGGAGATTATCTCTTCCCTCTCCTCAGTGCATAACTGAGACCCCAGTTTGATTTTCTGCTCTGGATAGCTAGGGTTAATGACCAGTTCAATTAGCTCGTCGGCTGGTTTCATCTCAGCGGCGTCGTCCCTAAAGTCCATGGATTCAATGACGATCTCTTTAATTTTTCTTCGACCTTCAGGTGTCAGATCTGGTACCTCGTCGTCAATCAATCTATCCAGCTCGGCCCCCGATTCTTGGGCGACCAAAAGTTGTGGCTCTGTAACTTGGTCGTCCATGAATACCTCTTCGAAGATCTCGGGGTCGTCGATACACTTGATTGTCGAGATGTTGGCGTACGAGGTCGTCGTTTGTTTGACAGATTTTGAGAGCTTCACCATGTGATCTGGATCGTCGTTTTCAATGCTCCGCTTTACCCTCAGCACGTGCTCTAGGAATTCTGGGGCCATCCCCAACACACATCCCACTCCAGCACGTGAAGGAAATTTGACTCGTTGGTGGGGAACTGAGGCGACGATCCCCAAAGCGGCTTGACCAGGTTGGCCAAGAATTGCATGGTAGTCACTGACGACGTCAATCACAATGAAAGTTACTGTTTTGATGGTTCTCAAAGGATGTTCTCCGATGTCAACTGGGAGGTCGATCTGGCCTTTCGCGTCGACCCTATGGTTGGTGAATCCTCCGCACGACCTAAGTAGGGACTTAGGCGACTGTCTGGGTAGACCCATCCTTCGGTAGACGTTGTAAAACGTAATGTCTTTGGCCGCTCCAGTGTCAATCAAAATTCTCCTTGACTCACGCTGTCAATGTAACCGGAATGACCAAATACCGTTGACGAGCTAATGGGTTAGATGCTAACCCATATGGAAAAAAGCTTATCACGTCGTTTGGAACCTCCGACTTCTGGGGGACATGTGGGGCTTTCTTGAGATGGTAGATGGCGCTTTTGATTTGACTCTTGCTCGTCTCTTCGTAAATAACTAAGACCATCCTTGGCCGCTCTCGGAGGGCCGTCTGCTGCGGCTCGAGTGTTGGCTGCCTGACGATCCTTCCTTATGTACTCCTGGAGACGACCATCGTCGATCCATCTCTGGATGATTTTCTTCAAACTGAAACACTCCTCGGTGTCAAGTCCCTTGTCTCTGTGGTATTCACAGTACTTGTTCATGTTTTTCTTCCCCTTCCCGTTGGGGTTCATCTTTGGCGCCGGGCCAAAATCCACGTTGCTCAAAATTTCTGCTCTAGACACGGTCAGTGGAGTGTACGACTCTGGGACCTTTTCGGCCTTTACCTGTTTGCTCTTCCCCTTCTCTCCAGCCTTGTCTTTCTTAGATTTTGCCGTTTCCACCTCGTCGACGGCCTTTCCTTCTCGCTGCAGCTTCCTTTCTTCAGCCTCGGCGACAGCGTACGCTTTGGCGTAAAGGTCTTTTCGAGACTTGGCTGGGTGGACTTGTAGCTCGTAGTCCAGAGTAGAGGAAATAACACCGTGTCTGAAACAATTTATAATCTCTCTGTCGGTCAGGTCTTCATCGATTTGGTCAACAAATTTCTTAAATCTTTTGAAATAGCTCATAGAACTTTCACTAGCTCCTTGTGAAATGTTACTGAGATCGTTGACTGTTTTACGACGCTCTCCTGCCGTCGCAAACCTTCCCAAAAACTTTTTCCGCATTTGTTTCCACGACTCGATACTTCCCTTGGGTAGGCTTCTGAACCATCTTAGAGCAGCATCGATCAGTGTGCTCGTAAGGGCCTTACACATGATGTCGTTGTGGCCTGAAGCTCTCGCCACTATGTACATCTGTGCCTCAAGGTGTTGTATGTGGTCGATGGCGCTGGTAGAGCCGTCGTATTGCTTAAGGTCGGGAAGCTTGAAGCCTGGCTCTGGGGGTCCCGTTTCCAACATCCAGGGTGCCAAGGGATTCATAGTGCCGCCATCATCTTCCGAGTCGTCGCTATCCATCTTGTTTCTCTTGTTCGTCAACTCCTCCACTTGACGTTTCAGCCTTAGGAACTCTCTCATGTCAACTTCTCCTGCTGGGCCGGCTGGGGGGACCCTATCTTGACGAGGCCCCCGAGCAACAAGATCGGATCGTTGCCTCTCTGGGGGAGCGAGTCGTCGTGAGATGGATCTCTCCCCTCCGTAGCTCGTCGACTGAGATGGTCTGTACGATCTAGATGCCTCTCATTCGTGACGGGGGGAGTTCGTGTTCTCTCCCTATAGCTCGACGCCTGTTCATTTCTCAACGAGGGTGTACGTAGACGACCTTGAATCACTTGGTTCTGGTTTGCTTCTGGATTTTCAACCGCCACGATCCTACGAGCGTCTATCTCTCTCTCTCGTCGCTGTTGGGAGGGCGCTCCTTCGCTACGGCGTTGATTAATGTGGTCTCTGAGGTCAATTTGGGGTACCACTCGCTCTTCTCCAGTGATGACGTCATCCCGACGGCCCTCTCTCCTCCGGTTTCTTCTTCTTCCAGACGAGACAGTATGGTGGGAAGCCTGTGGTGCTTGTGGCGCCGCCATTTGGATGAGCTCGTCTTGGATTTGCAAGAATTCTTTCAGGGCATTTGATCTCTCGACGAGGAAAGCGGCTCTGTCGAGGTGTGGGCTAGATGGGCCTCCCACACGACGTTCAGCAGCCACCTCAGGTCTCCTCTCCAAGGGAGGTCGTCGCTGTCTCTCTGGAGCTGGTCTCTTCTCCCTTCTTCTAGCTGTTTGAAGGCCAGTGTCATCAACCACCCCTTGTGACCTGGTAACCCTCAGATTAGGGTTCCTAGGTGGAGAGGGTGCTCTAGGGTTTTCTTGTTGAGGAAGAGGTACGCCCTCATCTCCGGTAGACTTGCTGGCTGTGTGACCATCTGACACCATTTTTCCGGGCTTCTCTGGCTGTATTTCTTTTGCTGGAGATCACTAACAACAATTCCCGGCAATGGAACCAATCTGATCGCGCAGGAAAGCGTTGTGGGCTCAGTTCTTTGGGTCCAGCGAATGATTGAGCTAGCTTGGTGATCTGCACACCACAAGAAATAACAGTGAAACTGCGCCGGGGGTCTTCCGGCAAGCCCCTCCGGCGTGAGAGTAAGATAATGGACTGAGATTATGGAAAAATGGTATGTAGAGTGCAAGGGTACGTAAATATGCAGTAAAACATTACATGTGTCCATGTTGTTATTCTCTTATTTATAGTGGGAGTAGTGGTATTAGGGTTTTCACCAGAGCCGTTGGATTGGATGGTTACCAGCCGTTGGATCAGCTCCATCTCCCAGACGTACACGTGTCGTGCTGGTACTGGTCCGTCTATGCAAGGACGCTGCCACACCTGACACTGATAAGCAGTTTGCCTTATAAGGAAAAGTCAACCTGTACGCCTTTTGGAGTTATTACTGTTTGCATGATTGCACGTGTAACAAAGCACTGTGGTAGGTCTGACATTATCCCAAATTAGCTAAGTAATCAAGCTTACTGAAGAAGCTTAATAGAAGAGACGGCCTGGAGCTGTATGTCCAGTTGGGTCGTCTCTTCGAGAGTTGGCTTCGACGAGCATGCGATATTGAGAGTTGGTCGTTCAATGACGACGCTCACTGTTGTAAGAGATAAATTAGGCACGACTGGAAGGCTCGTCATTAGATGGGTCGTGGCACATTGGAGACGACCTCTTCCTGACGTATCGACGGGCTGAAGTCCATACTTTAGTTGAAAGGAATATTGGCCCGTCGTTTGGATGGGCTTGATCGCACAATGGCGACGACCACTGTCCGTTGTAAGACGGGCCCATGCCTTGGCCTTGATTTGGTTAGTCACAGTTGGTCCTTTAGTGGGCCCGTTGGGCCCCTTGGCTCGTAGTATAATATTGGGCTCGGCCCATCACATATTATTCCGTTCACTTTTTATTTTTGTGAAAAAGCTTTATAGAGCTTTTTACCACTGTTAAAAACCTTGAGGAACTCCTTACTAAGGAGTAGCTCTTTGTAGAAAGAGCTACTTTTTGTGATTTTTAATTAAATTTCATCAATTCCCTAGACAAACAAAAGAACTCTACCATTGTGAGAAAATATTAGAGATTTTAATATGCTTAAGAATGATATGTCATATTGAAATTATAAAAAAACTTTCACTTGAGCTTTTACCATTGTGAATGCTCTAAGCGGGGTCAAGATGGAGTTAAGAATTTTGACCCAAAAATTACAGAGATCATGAAAATCATAAATGTATTTATCATCAATAACAATGTTAGTGATATGATATGATCCGATCCACTTATGTTTGGTAAGTTTTATATTTGAAAATAATTATGTTTGGTAAGTTGTATATTTGAAAATAAATGTGATAGGAATGAATGTAAATAGAGTAGGTCAACTCTCTCTCTAGTTCCTAAATCATAGGCTGGTAATTAGGTAAAGGCTTTGTATATAATATGTATACGTCTGATGGTGAAAACTCAAGGAATATAATTACCTTTATGGTATCAAAGCCTCTCTCACCGTCTTCTTCTATACTCTCTATACTCTCTTTCGGTTTTCTTCCATGGCTGATCAATACAAGTTTCACCCGGCTCAAACCGTCACCAATATCAAGAATTTCATTCCTCTTATTCTTGAGATGGAAAACGGTCAATACTCTTCGTGGTCCGAGTTGTTTCGGATTCACTGCCGGGCGTTTTTGGTTATTGATCACATCATTCCGCCACCTCCTTTGAAAGCCACAGAGGCTGTGGTAACTGATGACACGGAGGAGGAGGAGGAACCTGCTCGTGACGAGGTTCTTTGGGCTCGCTTGGATGCATTGGTCCTTCAATGGATCTATGGCACCATTTCTAATGACTTGCTGCACACCATTCTTGCTCCGAATGCCACGGCACAGCAACAATGGGAACGTCTCGCGAGTATTTTTCAGGACAATAAAAACTCGCGTGCGGTGTATTTGGAGAATCAGTTCTCCCAAGTCCGGCTGGAAGATCATCCAAATATCTCGGCCTATTGCCGAGAACTCAAGGTTTTGGCTGATCAATTGGCAAATGTTGGCGCTCCGGTCTCCAACAATCGAATGGTCCTTCAGTTGATTGCCGGTTTGCCCGAAAGCTATGATGGCGTCGCCACCCTCATCCAGCAAAGCAGCTCTCTCCCATTATTTTATGATGCTCGGTCTAAATTAATTTTGGAGGAGACTAGGAAGGCGAAGCAGGCGGCTATGGCTGCGAATGTGTCCGGAACAGCGCTGGTTGCAGCAACTCGGGGTGGTTCGGTGGACTCTTCTGATCTGGGTTTTGCAGGGCACCCTCGCTCTTCAAATGGTAAAGGTAAGAAGAACAACAATGGCAACCACAATAATGGAAAGGGTAAGCAGCTGGAAGGGAAGAACCGTGGGCGTGGGTCTCAAACCCAACAGCAACAGCCGAACCCTGCTAGATCTTGGCAGCCACTACCGCCATGGTGGAGTTACTCCGCTGGATGGACCCCTCCTCCGCCTGGATATACTGCAGCTCCTCCACCGTGTCCCTACCCAACTGTCCCTGTTTCTCAACCGACGACTGCTCGTGGTGTTTTGGGACAAAGACCGGCTCAAGCATATAATGCCCACTCCAACTCGATGTCCGAAGCTGCTCCGTTTATACCCACCGACATTGAAACGGCTATGCACACCATGTCGTTGAATGTCCCGGATGATCGCTTGTACATGGACACGGGCGCCACTTCACACATGACGGGTTCCCAAGGTATACTTTCTTCTTATTTTGATTTAAGCCCTCATAATAAGTCTATCACAGTTGGAAATGGTCATACTATCCCAATTAAAGGTTATGGACAACACTGCCTTCCTTCTCCTTTTCCTCCTCTAAAATTATCGAATGTCCTTCATGCTCCTAATTTAATTAAAAATTTGGTTTCTGTTCGTCGATTTACGATTGATAATAATGTGACTGTCGAATTTGACCCTTTTGGTTTCTCTGTGAAGGATATCCAGACCAGGTCAGTCATTCTGAGATGTGATAGCACCGGTGATTTGTATCCGATTACCACCAACTCCAGTTCTACCGCTTCCGCTTCTTCAAGTTTTAATACTTTATGTCCTCGTTTATGGCATGACCGTTTAGGTCATCCCGGAGCACCTGTCTTTAGCTCCATTTGCAAATCTAGATTGATAACTTGTCGAACTTCTTCTTTTAATGGTATTTGTTCTTCTTGCGTACTTGGAAAACAAGTTAAATTACCGTTTTATTCATCTTCTTCTTCTACTTATATGCCATTTGATATAATTCATAGCGACTTGTGGACATCTCCTGTTCTTAGTTCTGCAGGTCATAAATACTATGTTTTATTCATTGATGACTTCTCTGATTTTCTTTGGACTTTTCCATTGGGTAATAAATCACAAGTTTTCCAAGTATTTCTTGCTTTTAGTCATCTTATTAAAACTCAATTTGAACGACCCATTAAATGTTTTCAATGTGACAATGGCAGGGAATTTGATAACCTCAATTTTCACTCTTTTTGCCTTAAAAATGGGATGGTTTTCCGTTTCTCATGTCCCCACACTTCATCTCAAAATGGGAAAGCCGAACGCACCATTCGTACTATCAATAATTTGGTACGTACTCTTCTGGCCCATTCTTCGATGCCGGCTCAATTTTGGCATCATGCGTTGGCAATGGCCACATATCTTCTCAACATTATTCCACACAAACTGCTCCAAAATATGTCCCCTACTCAAATTTTATATGCTCGAATTCCGTCATATAATAATCTACGAGTATTTGGGTGTCTTTGCTTTCCTCTTATTCCATCCACAACCATTCACAAATTACATGTCCGATCGAATCCTTGTGTGTTCTTGGGCTATCCTCCAAATCATAGGGGATATAAATGTTACGATCTCACTACACATAAAATAATTATTTCGCGACATGTTGTGTTTGATGAAACCCATTTTCCTTTTGCCAAAACTAGTGTCACAGATTCGTTGTCAAGAGATTACAATTTTTTAAATGATGACTGCAGTCCTCTCTTGTTTGGTCAGGCCCAAACACAGCAGCCCATGTCACCTTCTGGCACTACTCCGGCCCACACTCCGCCCAGCCCACCTGCTGCCCCACTGGCCCAGGTTCGAACCAGCCCAACCCCAGCAAGTCCAATTCCTTCTCTTTCTCCTGTAACTGGGCCGCCCCATCTGCCAACAACTAATGGGCCACACCTCAGCCCTTCTCAATCCAGCTTGAGTCAAATTCAGGCTCTCCTTTTGAGCCCATACCGCCCCTCCCTAATCAAAACAGTGTTGGTCCGGTTCCTCCCGCCCCCTCCCGGTCCATTGTCACAAGAAGCATGAATGGGATTTCTAAGCCCAAAGTCCATTTTAATTTACTCTCTTCTGTCTCTCCGTCTCCTATTCCGTCTAATCCAAAAGCAGCGTTGTCCGATCCTAATTGGAAATTAGCTATGATAGACGAATTTGAGGCTTTGATTAAAAATAAGACTTGGGATTTAGTACCCCGTCCCCCTAATGTGAATGTGATTAGATGTATGTGGATTTTTTCTCACAAAAAGAAATCTGATGGTTCTTTTGAGCGGTATAAGGCTCGCCTTGTTGGTGATGGCAGGTCTCAGCAAGTGGGTATTGATTGCACAGAAACTTTTAGCCCGGTGGTTAAACCGGCTACCATTCGCACAGTTCTCAGTTTGGCTCTTTCTAAGGCATGGTCCATTCATCAGTTGGACGTTAAAAATGCCTTCCTTCATGGCACCTTACAGGAAACTGTCTATATGCACCAGCCGATCGGTTTTCGTGACACTATTCATCCTGATTACGTCTGTTTACTCCGGAAGTCTCTCTATGGCTTGAAACAGGCACCCAGGGCATGGTACCGCCGTTTTGCTGATTATGTTGCTACTATGGGATTTACTCATAGTAAATCTGACCATTCTCTGTTTATTTATGGTCAAGGCCAAAATATTGCATATATTTTACTCTATGTGGACGACATTATTTTGGTCTCTTCTTCGGATGCTCTCCGTCATTCCTCATGACAACACTTGCTTCAGAATTCGCAATGAAGGATCTTGGTCCTTTGAATTATTTTCTGGGCATCGCAGTTACTCATTCTGATGGTGGCCTGTTTCTCAGTCAACAAAAGTATGCTGAGGATATTCTTGAACGGGCCGGTATGTCTTCTTGTAGGCCGTCTGCAACACCTGTTGATACTAAGGCTAAGCTTAGCAGTCTCAGTGGTGTTCCATATGAGAACCCATCCTTATATCGTAGTCTTGCCGGGGCCTTACAATATCTTACTTTCACCAGACCCGACATCTCATATGCCGTACAACAGATCTGTCTCCACATGCATGATCCGCGAGACTCACATATGTCCGCCTTGAAGCGCATCTTGCGTTACATTCGCGGTACCCTACACTTAGGGCTTCATTTGTCTCGTTCCTCGGTCAACTCTCTCACTGCTTATACTGATGCCGATTGGGGAGGGTGTCCCGATACTCGACGATCCACATCCGGCTACTGTGTCTTATTGGGAGACAATCTTATTTCTTGGTCCTCCAAACGACAACCCACTTTATCTCGCTCCAGTGCTGAAGTCGAATATAGGGGTGTTGCCAATGTCGTCTCTGAATCTTGTTGGCTCCGAAATCTCTTACTCGAGTTACATGTTCCGATTTCAAAAGCCACTGTTGTGTATTGCGATAACATTAGTGCCATTTATTTGTCCGGCAATCCTGTCCAACATCAACGCACCAAACACATTGAGATGGACATTTTATTTGTTCGTGAGAAGGTTGAGAAAGGACAAGTTCGGGTTTTACATGTTCCTTCGAGATTCCAAGTTGCAGACATTTTCACTAAAGGGCTTCCGCGTGTTTTGTTTGATGATTTTCGTACCAGTCTCAGCATCCGTCCACCTCCCGCTTAGACTGAGGGGGTCTGTTAGTGATATGATATGATCCGATCCACTTATGTTTGGTAAGTTGTATATTTGAAAATAATTATGTTTGGTAAGTTGTATATTTGAAAATAAATGTGATAGGAATGAATGTAAATAGAGTAGGTCAACTCTCTCTCTAGTTCCTAAATCATAGGCTGGTAATTAGGTAAAGGCTTTGTATATAATATGTATACGTCTGATTGTGAAAACTCAAGGAATATAATTACCTTTAAACAAAAACTTAAGTCATATCAAATTCAGCATTCTTGCTCGAACAAAAATCGGTTATGAAACATGTCCTCTATTGTCTTGAGTCCTTGTAAAACGGTGTCATTATTTTAGGACAATCCAAAAAAAAAAAAAAAAAGCTGCACTCTCCTGTATCTGTCTAAACCGCCTAATCCTCCTAATTCGACCGATTAATAATGAAAATTTGAAAAAAAAATAGAATATTCACTTTTGAAACAGAAGAAATATCAAAAAAAAATAAAAAAATTTATAGGAGTATATATTTTGTCAACAAGAGTAGGAATACAAAACCGTTTTTATAGACATAATAGTCAACAAAAAAAAGTTGACGGTGACCCACTAGCCACATGCTAAGCTTGGCCCTTACTCACAGTTGACCAGAGAAACCCGCCTTGGTTCCCAAGTCATCCCCAACTTCATAATATAAAATCTCACACACCCAAAACCCAATCCAGCATCCAACAACTAACTAGCTAGTTTGTGATGAGCCCGGACCTACTGGACCGGGCCCGCGCTCGGTCTAGTCCAAGGAACCAGTGACGTGGCAATTCCTAGACCGATGGAGGGAAGACCGCAGACAAATAGGCCCTTGTGGTCAAGACCGCGTCCCTCCTCGCATCATCCCCATCGAGGACCATTGGGACCCTGCTCGCTGGATCCGTGCCCGCATGAGTCATGACCGCATCAACCGTGCTCGCGTCATATATCTTTGACCGCGGGCACAACGTTGACCGCGGGCACATGTCTGCTTCCCGGTTAATGTCAAGCCTTACTGAGCAAGTTAGCTCACTGGCTCTGACAGGCCACTTGCCGGCTCCCCCATCACGCATTCAATGCGGCTCAGTCAGGCGCCTACTATTCCATTTAATACTCTAAGCCGGCTACACGGCTCATGTCCCTTTCAGCCATGTCCCCTGGACAGTCAATGTTCCCTCCCTGACAGGACCAATTAGCTGCGGACACGTGTAGCTGGTCAAATACCAAAGTGCCCCCTAGGGCTGATCTCATTGCTTACATCAACTAAGCACCGTCTCATTGCCTATAAATAGAAGGCCTTTACCCCCTTGGGCAAGGTAAGTTCCATATACAATTGAGTAAGCTCTATTACTCTCAAAACCTAAACACACACACACTCTAAAGGTATTCAAAGCCTTATTACTCAGTATTCTTACTCTCACACCCGAGGGCCTGAGTTGGAGTAACATCCAACTTTGACCTTAACGGTGCTTGTTTGTGTTGTGATCTAGGTACATCAAACCACCAAATATATCCTAGCCAGATATCCTGAACCGCTCCTGACCCCAAAAGCTGTGGCGTCATCAGTGGTTCCATTGCCGGGAATCGACTTTCTTTCGTTTTCTCGTTAAAAATCTTTTGTTTTCAAGGCACCTCACGTGTCCTAAACAAATTCAGTGCCGAAAGGCTCTTCTTTTTTCCATCATCTTCTTTCCAGAATATGGCTAGAATATTGGAAAATGCTGGTCACTTGACCCTAGAGGAGGATGATCAAGCCTCACCCTCCGTCATTAATAAAGGCAAGGCCCCAAACTCAGTTTTCAATAGAATGGGGGCACGCTCCCAGCCACCAAACACCCTCTCTCCTGGTCAGAAAGCCTTGCACAAGCTCACAGACCAGATACGTGCTGAAAAGGCACAAGCCCTCCTAAACAAAAGTCCCAAAACTCCACAAGCTCCTCCAAGAAACACCACCATGAACACCCCTCTCTCCCCAGAGCAAATAACAAGGAGACAAGAAATTCTGGACTCCAAATCCAAGCTGGTCGCTGAGGCCATGGTAATTGCTGACCAACAACTGGAGATGTTCGAAATAGAGGCCAATGGAGGGCTACAACTCCCACAAGGGTCCATAAGGTTCTCCCAACGAGCTCCCGCTCACTCACTTGCTAGTCAAGCTGCGGGGGCAAAAAGGGCTGAACCAACCCTTGAACGCGGACAGCCGGCTAAGCGCAGCGTGGTGCATGTCGAGGACAGCGAGGAGATTGGAGAGGAGGCACAGTCAAACCAACGTGCGAGGCCCCAAGCATTACCCTTGGCTCCGGCCAAAGGGAAGGCCGTGGCTCCACGAACTAAGAAGCAGAAGGTTGACAGCCAGAGCCCTGAGTTCGTTGATTTCATGCAGAAGATGTGGGAAACCCATCAGAAGGCCGCTCAGAAATGTGGTCGCACTATGGATGCCTTCAGCGACAAGATCGCCCGGGCACCTATTCAGAGGGGGAAGCCCCCCAGATGGATACATACGATGGATCCAAGAATGCGAGGAGCCACATGGGCCGATTTGAGGGACAAATGGCATTATTCTCCGCGGACGAATCCGTAATGTGCAAAGCTCTAGCTGCCACTTTCACGGGCAAAACCCTATCCTGGATGCTGGCTCTCAAACCCCGTTCCATCAACTCTTTCGGTCACTTCAGGAACATTTTTCTTAATGCCTTTGCTGGAGCCGGGGTGCCCGCTAGACCAAAGACAGATCTTGTCCGTGTCAAGCAGGCCCCCACTGAATCCACAAAAGATTACATTGCTCGCTTCAGAAAGGTCAGCGAGGAGATAGTGGATCTGGAAGGAGGGGATATTAGACTTTGCTTTGAGGGAGGCCTCACCTCCTCCTTCCTGAAATTAAATTTCGCCTCCAGCCCGCCAAAAACGGTGGAGGAGATGTATGAAAGGGCTTCTGCCATTGCTTCCGCCGAAGAGAGCAGTACGCCCGTTCCCCGAGCTTCAGCCAAGGAAAGAATAAGCCAAGTCCAGGAGACCACCCCAGAGCCTGCCCGCGTTAACAATCAGGGCAAAAACAAAGGCCGTGGGTCGGATAAGCTACGAAAGAAAATGGAAGAAATAGCCTACACTGAACTCACCGAGCCAAGAGCGGTAATCATGCGAGCATCAGACTTTCCTGCTCCTCCTCCCATGCTCAGAAAACCAAATGAAAGGAGTAGGGCAAAGTTCTGTGAGTACCACAATGATCACGGGCACGGAACTGAGGACTGTTTTCAGCTGAGAAAAATAATCCAACAGAGAATCAATAATGGGGAGCTCACCCGATGGGTTAAGGGAAACGACCAAGCCCCCAATAATAACCAGCAGCGGGCACGAAACCCTCGTGGTCCCGAGAGGGTGGAAAGAGACAATTTTGAGGATGACGATGGAGACTACAACATAAACTTCATTGGAGAAGAACCTCCCTCCAACAAATAGCTCTCCCTCCAAATCCGGACACTAGAAAAAGTTTTCTCCATCCCCGCAATGGCTCCGGAAGAAGAGCAAGAAATTGGGTTTAAAAGGAGCGAACTTGCCTCCTCCACCTTTCATTCCACCCAGCCCCTCACCCTGAGAATGAAGATCAACCGGGCAAATATTGGCCGAGTGTTGATAGATACTGGAGCTGCCCGCGACATACTCTACTACCATACTTTGGTTGGAATGAGAATGACTGAAGCACATCTTACTCCATATGCGGGCATGCTCGAAGGCTTCACTAACCACGCTGTAAGGGTAAAGGGGACGATTGTGTTTGACGTAACTATTGGGGAAAAACCCATGCAGAAGACGGCCAAGATAACTTTCATGGTGGTCGATCTTTCTTCCCAGTACAATGCCATTCTCGGCATAACTGCTCAGGCCGAATTGGGAATAGTTGCGTCTGTCCCCCACCAAAGGGTGAAATTTAACACCCCGGGCGGGGTTGCTACCATCAAGAACCAGCCCGGGAGATTCCTCTGAGCACTGGAGGAAAAAAGAAAAGAGCAGAAGGCTGTGCATCCCGCCCGCAAATACGGGCGAGGACAAAATGATAGAGGGAAAAGGCGAGGACAAATCAAAAAAGGGGAAAACTCTTGCACTCCCGCCGCCACCCGTACCGATTGGCATGCTTTCTTTCCATTCCACGAAGGTGGAGCTCAAGATGAGCAGAAAATCGAAGCGGTTAGGTGCCCTGTTGAGGGAGGGTATATTGATCGAGGAATAGAGGGGGAAATTGACCGTGATATCATATATTCTATGGCAACATTAACTGGAGCTCAAGTCAACCCCCCTACCATTGTTATTGACTCCTTGCACAACCGAGAAATCAGTGACCTAAAACCTAACGACGAGCTCGAGGAGGTGGTAATCAACCCCCACTTCCCCGAGCAAACTGTTAAGGTAGGCCTGGAAATTCACAGCGAGGAGAGAAGGATACTCATCGAGTTCCTTAGAGCAAATTGCGATGTGTTCGCTTGGAGGGTGGAAGATATGCTGGGAATCAGCAAGGACGTGATCCTCCATAAAATCAATGATGACCCATCCTTCAAGAACATCCACCAGAAATCCAGATACTTCTCCCCGGAGAAAGAGATTGCCATCAAGGAAGAGGTGGAAAAATTGTTAAAAGCGGGGATAATCAAGGAAATTACCTACCCCAAATGGCTAGCCAATGTCGTGATGGTCAAGAAATCCAATAATAAATGGAGAATGTGTGTTGACTTCACGGACCTCAACAAGGCATGCCCCAAGGACTGTTTCCCTCTTCCTCGCATAGATAAATTGGTGGACTCTATAGCCGGCCACAGAGTGTTAAGCTTCATAGATGCATACTCCGGCTACCATCAGATCCAAATGGCTCCTGAGGATGTCCGCTCTGTAGCTTTCATTGCTGCGGGCAAAACCTACTGCTACACAATGATGCCCTTCGGGCTGAAAAATGCAGGAGCCACATATCAAAGGATGGTCAATCTGGTCTTCAAAAACCAGCTGGGAAGAAATCTCGAGGCCTATGTAGATGATATGGTGATAAAAACCAAGGAAAACTCCCACGAGCTCGACGTGGAGGAAACCTTCCTGAACTTGCGCCGTAACAATATGAAGCTAAATCCCCTCAAATGTGCCTTTGGGGTAAAAGCGGGCAAGTTCCTCGGATTCATGGTCAATCAGAGGGGGATAGAGGCTAACCCAGAGAAAATCCAAGCCCTATTGGACATGAAGCCTCCTGCTTGCGTTAAAGATGTTCAAAAGCTCAATGGCCGCATCACAGCACTTGGCCGCTTCATCTCGCGGTCAGCAGAGAGATGCCTCCCCTTCTTCAAAACTCTCAAAGGGGGGAAGAGAGCTGATGAATTTACATGGAGCACTGAGTGCCATCAGGCTTTTGAAGAAGTCAAAACATACCTCGGGCAGCCCCCTCTACTCAGCAGCCCGGTGCCCGGGAAGAGCTTTTCTGTTTCTAGCAAGCATCGATCCGGGCAAGAGGCCGCTGTTCTTGTAAGGGAGGAGAATAACTCCCAAAAACCAGTTTATTATGTATCTAAGGCACTGTCCGCCGTAGAAGGGCGTTATCTTAATATAGAGAAGTTAGCTTACGCCTTGCTTGTATCTGCTCGAAAATTAAGAGCCTACTTTTCTGCACACCCTATAACTGTATTAACTGAGGCTCCGCTTAGAAAGGTTTTACACAAACCAGAGTCTTCGGGGAGAATGCTAGCTTGGTCTATAGAGCTCACTGAGTTCCAGATCACCTACTCCCCGAGAAAGACAATCAAAGCGCAAGCCTTAGTTGATTTTGTAGTAGAATCATCATTCAAATTGGCGGACAGCGACCTCGGGAAAAGAAAGCGAGCAGAATCTGAAGAAGGCCCAAGTAGCCCGAGCACAGAAATCACGCGGCCAAGGGAGCGTCCAGAGGAGGTATGGATACTATACGTGGACGGCTCAGCGAGCAAGTTGATTAGTGGCGCGGGCATACTTCTGATTGCACCCTGCGGGGAGAAATTTAAGAGAGCCTTGAGGTTCAAATTTGAAGCATCAAACAATCAGGCTGAGTATGAAGCGATCATAGCAGGCATGGAATTAGCAAGAGACTTGGGAGTGCAAAACATAGAAATCAACAGTGATTCTCAGCTCATAGTTAATCAAATTAAGGGGGAGTATGATACTATCAACCCAGTGCTAACTCAGTACTGCGGGCTTGCAAAAACCCTCATCAAAAAGTTTACCTACTATGAGCTGAACCAAGTCATGAGAGAGGACAATGTGGAAGCAGACCTCCTCTCCAGAATAACAGATCAAGAAATTGATGAATTAGAGGCGGTTGCGATTGAATTCACAGAGAGACCTGCTATAGATCGGATTCAGATAAACAATATTGAGGATCAAGTAAGGGACTGGGTAGATGAAATGAAGGATTACATCGAGAAGCAGGCCCTCCCCGAGGATCCAGTAAAGGCTAGAGCCATCAGAGCGGTGTCCGCGAAATACCTCGTCCTAGATGGGGTACTCTTTCGACGATCATTCACCAAGCCTTTACTCAGATGCGTCAAAACTCACATGGTCACCAACTTACTCTACGAGGTCCATGAAGGAGTTTGTGGCGGACATCCAGGTGCTCGCACCCTCTCAGACAAGATCAAGTTTCAAGGATTCTTTTGGCCTACGATGAGAAGGGATGCACAAGAATATGTGAGAAAGTGTGATAAGTGCCAGAGATTTGCAGACATCCCTGCACTACCATCAACAGAGCAGACTTTGGTTGTACCATCGTGGCCGTTTGATACGTGGGGATTGATCTCATTGGACCATTTCCAGCTGCTCGAGGAACATTAAGTATCTTTGTGGTGGCCGTGGATTATTTTACCAAGTGGACGGAAGCAAAGGGCTTAGCCACTATTTCCGAGGATAACACCATCAGTTTTGTCCACGACCACATCTATTGCCGATTTGGGGTTCCCCGAGCAATAATTTTAGATAATGGCACCCAGTTCTCCGCGAAATTCACTGCTGAATGTGTGAGAATGAAGGTGCAACACCGAAAGTCCGCAGTTGCCTATCCTCAGGGAAATGGCCAAGCTGAGGCCGCGAACAAGCTAGTCCTCACCGCCCTAAAGAAAAACTTGGAGGGACGAGGAGGACGTTGGTTGGACGAGCTCAGTTGCATTATGGGTTGTCCGCACCACAATAAGAAATTCAACAGGAGAAACTCCCTTCTCGCTCACGTATGGGTCAGAGGCAATGACTCCAGTTGAGGTTGCCCTACCCTCGTACAGAGTCACATACTTCGACGAGTCTCAAAACGAGGCAAACAGAAGGTGTGACCTGGACGATCTCGAAGGAAAAAGAATGCGGGCATATGAAAAAATGGTGAACTACAAGCAAAAAGCGAAGAAGCACCATGACAAGAGAGTAAATAGAGGGAGTTTTTCAGTTGGAGACTGGGTACTCAGAAGCGTAGAGGTCCAAGGGACCCAACCTGGTTTCAACAAGCTGTCCCCGAAATGGGAAGGTCCATATGAGGTCACAAAGATAGTCAAAGAGGGCACCTACATATTGCGACCAAGAGAGTGAGAAGAGCTTAAGCACGCTTGGAACAGCGACCACCTTAAGATATATTTCTTCTAAAAATCTTTGTAATTTTTTGGAAGGAGTATAGACTGTGTATATAAAGGAAGTTATCATCATGTTTCATCATATTTTGATGCAAAAAACCTATTCCCACCAGCCTCAAAAGCTAAAGTGGATGCCCGCAAGCGGATGCCGGTATGCGTACAAAGATCCATTACGATCCGTACCTGCGATGCGCAACGATCTTTAGGGTCCGCACGCCTATATGAGTACAAAGATCCGTTACGATCCGTGCTCAGATCGCGGGGAGGATACACTGTCCTGCCCGCGTGACGCCACCAGGAATAAGTGGATATAGATGCAAGCGAGGACAAAGGCCAAGGCCCTTGTCCCCGACTAAATGCGCGAAGGTCTTAGGTGGCCGTTACTCGTATGCCTGTATGTAACAAAGGCCTACATATAAGCCCGTTACCAGATCGCGAAGGAGACCCTCACACAAAACTCCAAGTGATTTTGAATAAAGGGTCAAAAAAGCGTGAACCACCGTTAGTGGATACAGATGCCAGAAGGTTAAAGGGCCGCTATGCTAAATATGCTCCTACCTACTGTTGCGCGGACTATATCTTCACGGCCACACTCTGCATGCCCTCTGAAGGTAGCTTGCCTTGGTTGCCTTTGACTTACACCACGGCTCGCAAGGCTGGGAATAAGTGTAAATGGATGACAGTGATCAAACGCGTTTTAACAAAGCCAAATAGACAAGGCGGGGTCAAGACCCCTAACTTTGCCACAAGGCTAAAACAAATACGGTCGCAGATGAATAAGGCTGACTCTCACGAAAATCCAAGTGATTTTGAATAAAGAGTTAGGAAAACTCAAAAAATGCGGGCAAAGGGCCTATTAAGCTTTTGACCGCAGAAGGAGAGTATAAAGTTTAATTACAAGTCAAAAAAGCTAGAGAAAGAGCAAGAAGACAAGTATTAAGGTACTTCAAAATTGCGAGCACTCAAAGCAGCCTACAAGACAAGTAATTAAAAAGAATAAGTCACAGTTTCAAAAATGGTTCTATTACTGAGAAATAATTACAAGGATCCTACAAGCTATTACAGAAAGGAAAAAGCAAAAAATCCTAAACTATAGGAGCTTGGTCCTTGGCCGCATCTGCAGTCTCTCTGGCCGCACCTTCTGTGCCCGCTTCAGAATTTGGAGTTGGGGAAGGAAGACTGGTCATCCGAGCCTCTGTTATAGGATCAGAGATGGGCTCAGTAGAGGCTGGAGCAGGAGCTGCCCGCGAAGGAAAAAAATCTCCAATGGCAGGCCCATCAGGAAGAACGCGAGCAAGGGCCTCCCGGAGCGATATCGGGTTCTCCCAAACCGTAGTTCATCTAGATCGGCGATCGAGGCTAAGGGCCGTCACTTACGCCACGGGAGGTAAAGAAGCCGCGGCGGACGGCTCAAGCCCTTTATTTCGTCCTCGGACAGAGGAACTAACGCATGCCCAGGCAAGCATTCATCATCCGTGGCAACGAGCGAGCCAATCAAGGCCAACTCCTGCACGGAAAACTTGCCCGTGGCCGCGAAGTTCCGAATCTGTGTTCGGACCCCGGCCTCATAATGAGCCAGGTTTTCGTTATTCAGCCAGTTCTTAAATTCCTCGGAGTTTTTGTACTCCTCCACAGCTTCTTTGCGGGCCTCTGCCAGCATCCTCTCCCTCTCCAACTCAAACTGCGTAAGGGGTAGCAGTTTCTCGGAGAGCTCATGCGCCTTAGCCTCCGGGAGTTTGGTGACTCCTCGGCGGCCCCGGTTTGGTCGCGAGCTCATTATTTCTTTGCTCGAGGCGGCTCTTGTGCCCGCGGAGCTCATCCCGCTGACCTTTCGCCTTTTCAAGGCTTTTCTCCAGCTCGGTAACCCTATCCTGGAAACCCTTCAGATCGGTCTCCTTTGTGGATAAGACTTTCTCCTTCTCATCAAGAAGGGAGCTTAAGGTCCCCACCTTCTCCTGAGCCTGCTCCAGCTCGCGGAGCTTGCTCGCCAAGTCCTTAGTGTTGCTCTCCAACTCCACGGACAGGCTGTCGCAAGTCTCCCTCAGCCTCATGGCCTTGTTGCCCACCTGCAAGGAAGAAAGTCAGAATTATGTGGAAAATCAGAGGCTAAGTGAGGAAACCGGCAGAAAGGTCCCTACCTCAGTAAGGGCAACCCCAATATCCCCATCAAGGCGACGGGTTCTCCTTCTCGGCCACATGGTGGTAGAAGTCGAGGCAAAAAGCACATTGATCGGCCAATGCCCGCGAGAGTTACAGGCGGACCGGGCATATAAGTCCACCCCAGTAATGGCGGGCACTTCCCCCACCTGCTTCCTTTTCTCCCATGCCTCCTCGCGGGTGGCCAAGGAGGAGATAGGGCAAGACACCGAGCAGATGGTCCCCGCAGTAGGGGGAGCAGTGGTAGAAGCGAGGCGAGTACGGTTGAGCCCGAACTTGGGTCTCCACCACCTTCTGGGACTTGGAAGCCCTCTCCTTATGCGTTGGGTCCGCATCCCTCTCATTTCTCTTCCGAGTGTCCACTAGGTGGCCAGAAGGAATTGTGCGGCCGGGGAGGTTGCGCGGAGAGCGTTGGCGGAGGAGGACCCACAGGGGGTGGAGCGGAGTTCTCGGTGGAAGGAACGACCTTGGGGGCAGAGAGAGGCTCCCCGCTCTTCCTACTGACCACGGGCACGGTTTTATCCTTGGCCGGGACCCCTCCCATAACAGTTTGCCTCTTGTTAGCAGCCTCCCTATTGGCCTGTTTGTTCTTGGCCTTCATCGAGCGGCGCTTAAAGGGGCCATCGAAGTTATACTCCTCGGGGTCTACTACGGAGAAAAAGAAAATGGTTAGAAGGCAAATCAAAAAATCGAAAGCAAAATAAATTGGCAAACAGGTTTTGAAAAAATCGAGACCAGATGAGTTCGGGGGATCATGGCTCGGCGCAGAGCATGCGGGTCCTACGGTCGGCCTCAAATTGATAGTGCTCGTGCACCCTCCAATCGGGGTCACGAGGCAAAGGCTCTATTGCTATTCTGGGGGCATGTGGGGCGCCCTTCCTGCGAGGAGCCACCCCCGAGTAGATCAATAGGGGCTCATCTACTACAATTGTGCCCACGTCATAAACGGGCTCCTCCCCGCTATCCAAATAAAGGGCCAGATGCCTCTCTATGGCAGTGCGCATAGCATCGGCAGAGGACGGGTCCGGATAACTGCTAGAGGACACCTTCATCGGGACTGGACTCTGAGGCTTGGAAAAGGGCCATCCAAACCTAGACTCAATGACCAAGATATCCTTCTGGTTCCATTGGTCAAACTTGTTCGTGGGGGGAGAGAAGGTCTTGGTAGAGAAATTCCTAGCCTTGAGCCCGAATACTCCGGCTGATTTGGTTTTGGTAGTAAGCATAAAGCCCGGCCAGGGTGGGTTCATAGCCCAAGAATCTGCAAACAGCTATGAAAGAAACAATAGCCCTGATGGCATTGGGAGTCAGGTTCATAGGGAGGCAGCTGTTGAACTCCAGGAATTCATAGTAGAAGGGATCCAGGGGCAACCTCAGGCCATTCTCAAATTGAGCACCATAAAAAACTAACGCCCTATTATCCTCGCGGACATCAGCTACTGTCTCCTGCCTCAGCTTATCCTTCCCCTTTATCGGAACGTGCCCAAGGGTGCGGACACGATAGGCCTTACGGTCAACATTGTACACTTCATAAATATCCTCCTCCCAGTTGAGGGTAGCCACTTCCTTGGCTTTCTTACTGCGGCCATGACCAGGGTTCGCCTCAACAGCTGGCCGTTTGCCTTTATTGCGGGCAGGGGCCTCAACTACCTCCTCCTCGGAGTCAGGATCAGAAAAGGCATCCACAATGTTCGTGGTCTCAGCAGCCTTCTTAGAGGTCCCCGCAGCCCTCCTAAGTTCGACCTCGCGGTCATCCTCCTCGGTCTCCGTGCTCGTCGAGCCAAAGAGACCGGTGGCGTCACCGCGGGCAGAGATCGCTTCATCCTCATCCTCCCCGCCTCCAGTAGTCTCAAAGTTCAGAGGCTCCAGATCCTCGCTACTACTCAGTTCAATTGGGTTGGCACCAGGGGCCGCGGGCACCACATTGGGAAAAACAGTTCTCAGGGGCAGAACATCCAAAGGGTCATTCAGGTCTGTGCCCGGTGCCCGCGGAGCATTGGTTTGATGGGGGTCCATTAGCTCACACTTCTCCCAGTCAGTTATTTGTTCAGGAATACGGATCGCTCTCCTCACTAGTTCAACGGCGTTCAGAGCCTGATCTCTCTCGCGGGGAAACCTGCACAAAACCCCCATTACAAAGTTTCTTAGCCTACGGTGATCCCCCAACACCAATACGTCACGGTTAAGTATATACTTCCTCTTGGCCTCCCACAACCGGGGTGGGACGAACGGCCCCCAATCTGCTTTCTCACAAAAGTACAAAAAACTATGGAGGGATAGCCTTATCCACCCCAATCCAACCTTCCTAAAGATCCCCCCAGTCCGTTTGCAGACGGCAAAGACATCAGGGGTGGATCCATCTCCTAATTCTATGGGACGGCGGGGTCCAAACTCTCGAGTGGTCATTATTCAGAAACCAGAAAAAGAAAAACAGAAAGAGATGAAGAAGAAAACACCCAACGTTACTTACGAAAAGAAAGCTTGAGGGTAGATTCGAAGAACGGTTGCACAGAATTCGCAGCAAGAAATTTCTCTCTCTAAAGCTCTTTGAATGTTTGGAAACGGTAAAAGTGTTTGGGGTTTAAGGGTTTGGTATTTATAAGGCCTACCTATACGGGTTAACCCGTTAACCCGTATTAATTAGCCCACAAATCCAACCTCGGACCCTGAACCGTCTCCAACGTTTGAAAATTCGAAAATTAAATACCTTTTGCATTTATTGCCCACCTTGGATGGCTGACACGTACCCCTGTACGTACCCTTCACCTGTCTTTTCATACGCGAGGGCCCGCACTTTAACCGGGAGGGACGCCATGCAAGGGGCCACGTGTCTCTCGCTGGTGCTTCCCGAACGATGCAATGAGCCCATGAGGCCCAGCAAAAACACCAACACTGGTGCTCGCTCGAGGAACAATTGGAGCAAGCCGAGCTTCTAGTAGCTCCTCACTCAGACCATAAATAATCACACTTGGAGCTAGGGGCCATTGATGAGCCCGGACCTACTGGACCGGGCCCGCGCTCGGTCTAGTCCAAGGAACCAGTGACGTGGCAATTCCTAGACTGATGGAGGGAAGACCGCGGACAAATAGGCCCTTGTGGTCAAGACCGCGTCCCTCCTCGCATCATCCCCATCGAGGACCATTGGGACCCTGCTCGCTGGATCCGTGCCCGCATGAGTCATGACCGCATCAACCGTGCTCGCGTCATATATCTTTGACCGCGGGCACAACGTTGACCGCGGGCACATGTCTGCTTCCCGGTTAATGTCAAGCCTTACTGAGCAAGTTAGCTCACTGGCTCTGACAGGCCACTTGCCGGCTCCCCCATCACGCATTCAATGCGGCTCAGTCAGGCGCCTACTATTCCATTTAATACTCTAAGCCGGCTACACGGCTCATGTCCCTTTCGGCCATGTCCACGGACAGTCAATGTTCCCTCACGACGGGACCAATTAGGCTGCGGACACGTGTAGGCGGTCAAATACCAAAGTGCCCCCTAGAGTGATCTCATTGCTTACATCAACTAAGCACCGTCTCATTGCCTATAAATAGAAGGCCTTTACCCCCTTGGGCAAGGTAAGTTCCATATACAATTGAGTAAGCTCTATTACTCTCAAAACCTAAACACACACACACACTCTAAAGGTATTCAAAGCCTTATTACTCAGTATTCTTACTCTCACACCCGAGGGCCTGAGTTGGAGTAACATCCAACTTTGACCTTAACGGTGCTTGTTTGTGTTGTGATCTAGGTACATCAAACCACCAAATATATCCTAGCCAGATATCCTGAACCGCTCCTGACCCCAAAAGTTGTGGCGTCATCAGTTTGAATCAAACATGAAACATGGTCTGGTTCTAACTTACCAAATGATGCCTCCGGCGTGGTATCAGAAAACCATCGACCAAATTATGAACGGCCGGTTGGATGATCCTCCCACCGCCGGTATGTTCAGCAAGGTGTCTCCTATACCCACCAATCATTCAAAGTTTACTAGCCGCCGGAAAGGTCATGAACACCCGGTTAGCAAGTCTAAAGAAAAGGCAAAGGGGACTCACAAAATGAGGAACGGGTCGGATTTTAAACTGGTGTCTTGGCGGGTTGTGGATTCTGGACCCGGATTGGGGTCTTCGGCTTCTGATTTTTTGAGTGATTTGGATGACTTTGGAAGGAATGATGCTGATGAAGAAGAAGAAGAAGAAGATGAAGATGGTATTTGTTGGGGACGAATTTTTCACTATATGTATATGGCTGGCATCTTAAGCAGGTCAACATGTCAAGACGCCTCAGCATCCTGATCTCCACAACTTGATCTCTACAACTTGATCTCCACAACTTGGTCCACAAGTTGACTTTTTACAAGTTGACTTTACATGTTGAGTTCACATCTTGGACCGACATCTTGGCTCAACGTCTTCATCAACATCTTGAAGCCGGACCAACTTGGGAGCAGTTTTGCGGTTCCTATTTTTTAGGAGATACTTGTGCACTCATAGAAGACCAATTCAACCACGACTCTTCACCAACCACCATCAACAGTCATGCCCGAAATCTTCTCCTCAATAACTCCATCATGCCTAGTTTTTAGGGATTTTGGTTATTATCTTTTTATTTTACCCTTATTATAAATAGGGGTATGGAAATTAGGAAAAAACACATGTATTCACTCACTCACAATCACTCTTGTAATTCTCTCCATACTTCCGAGATTGTAACCCACTGATCATAGTAAAACTTTGGTCAAGGTAGGTCTTCCAAAACCTCCCGAGGTTTTATGCCGGCGAACAATTTGTTCAAGGGCTTTCCTCGTTAAAATTCCTTTGTTCTTTGATTATCACATACACAAATCTATATTCCATTGCACCCAATTATTTCCTTGAAATATTTGATTATTTACAATCACTTGTCGAAATTTGACCGAAACAATTTGGCGCCGTCTGTGGGAAATTTGGTTTTTTAGATTTGTTTAGAACATCAAAATGGTCAATCCAACTTCCGGTCAGGTAACCTCAGTAACCTCCGCGGCTGGGGGCAAGGCGACTGGGGGGCAGCAAGATGCACCTCGAGAGATGACCGCGTCTGAAATCAGTTTTGGTTTCATGACTAATATGGCAACCATGTTGAATGAACTGAATAAGCGAATGGATGCTCAGCAGGATACCAATACTATGATTTTCAATGCAATTGAGAGTCTGCGAAAAGGGAATCAAGTTGAGCCTCAAGTTGTAACTCCATTATCACCTTTATTTCCTAGAACTCTTTTAGTGCGAGTGCGGGGGCAATCTTGGAGACATCCCCATGGCGAGTGCGGTCTGGTGATAGTACAACTGTAACAACTAGTCAAGTTGCCCAACATGGTCACACCATCCCATTCAGCCAACCTGTGCCAACATCTTGCTACACTTATGCCACTCCGTCTTTAGGAAAAACGGGGAGTTTTTATAATGCATTCGGTCATTCTGCTTCTCAATTTTATGCTAACACTTCTGCAGAAAGTCAAGTTGCTAGAGAGTTGCAGCAGATCAAAGAGATGATTAGGAATGTGCACAGAGTTACCTTGCCTTATCATCAAGCTTCTCCAACTTGTTATAATGAGTCTCGCTTTGTTCGGACAATAGCCAACATGGAGATCCCGAAGAGATTTGCGGTGCCCCACATGAAGAAGTACGATGGGAGCACAGATCCAGTAGAGCATGTGTTGCTATACCAAGAATTAATGGACATTATCAGCATTCCTTCAATCTTCAAAGAGGCCTGTCTTTGTAGGGGCTTTGGTTCCACCTTGTACGGACCAGGCTTTGAAATGGCTAACCGGCCTATCTCTAAACTCTATATCATCTTATTCTCAATTAGTCAATATGTTTGTGAATCAATTTTCATGTAATAGAGCTTTTGAGAAACTAACTAGTGACCTCTACAGGGTGGTGCAACGACCTGACGAAAGCTTGAAAGACTATTTGAACAGGTTCAACAAAAGGCGGTGACCATCCCCAACTTGAACATGTCCATGGCCACCGAGGCATTCGGATTGGGCTTGAAGAAGGGATCACCTTATTATGACGAATTGGTCATGACTCCATGCAAGAGACTTGAAGATGTCGGGACGAGAGCCGTTAAATTCATCGGGCTGGAAGAAGATAAGCTCATAGTCCTAAAATAACCACAATGAGGTGACAAAATGAGAAAAGATGACCACCTATCTTCAACATGTCAAAATGTTAGCAAAGCAGTACCTCAAGTTGTATTCCATGTAAGTTGTCATTTTTTCATAAAAGCAAACTCCGAAAACAAGTATGATTTAAATTTTGTCAAGTCATTTATTTATGTTTGTCAATTCTTATGTTATGCTAAAAAGTCTTACTGACTTAAGCATCGGAGGGGTAAAGCTAACACCCAATCCTAACATGAATTTGTTTTGCAAGGTATACAACTTGAACAAACGGCTTAGGCTCAACATGTTGACACGCCAGTGCGGGCGATACATGTTGAGACCTAAGCTGGAGCGTGCTCAACATGTTGACACGCCCGATGCGGGCGATACATGTTGAGACCTAAGGCTGGAGCGAGGCTCAACATGTTGACACGCCGGTGCGGGCGATACATGTTGAGACCTAAGGCTGGAGCAGTCAAACATGTTGACACGCCCGATGCACGGGCCGATACATGTTTGAACACTGGGGAAGAAAGGCTCAACATGTTGACACGCCGGTCGGGTGATACATGTTGAGACCTAGCTGGAGCAGTGTCAAGCATGTTGACACGCCGGGACGGGCGATACATGTTTGGACACGAAGAAGAATTTCAACATGTTGACACGCCGGTACGGGCGATACATGTTGAAACTTTAGGCTGGAGAGGGATAGAACATGTTGACACGCCGGGACGGGCGATACTTGTTCTATTTCTTCAAACGAATTAAGGTTCCGACACCTTCGCACAGGCGCACGTTTTCACACTTATTCAAGTTGTGAACTATTGGTTGTAACATTAACATGTTACCAAACGAATTAAGGTTCCGACACCTTCGCCTGGGCGCACGTTTTCACACTTATTCAAGTTGTGAACTATTGGTTGTAACATTTTCATGTTACCTACGGTTTATAACATTTACATGTTATCTAAAGAACAAACAAAGTGTCTCTCAAAGACATGCCAAATCAAATATAAAAATTTTGAGGACCAACCCTCATCTAACATTCCAAATTTCAAACACCTTAACTAATGTTTCTTAAAGCTTTATCTTGGTTTCTATCAAGGACTTAGAAGCATCATTCAAGGCGTTCGACAACTCTTTGGTGTAATCAACCGCTTCCTTAATGTCGATGGGGAGAGTAGCAGTTTTAAAATTCCTTGAATCTCCAAGTTTTCTCCGATTCAAGAAATTTTGGGGGCAATTGTTGGGGACGGATTTTTCACTATATGTATATGGCTGGCATCTTAAGCAGGTCAACATGTCAAGACGCCTCAGCATCCTGATCTCCACAACTTGATCTCTACAACTTGATCTCCACAACTTGGTCCACAAGTTGACTTTTTACAAGTTGACTTTACATGTTGAGTTCACATCTTGGACCGACATCTTGGCTCAACGTCTTCATCAACATCTTGAAGCCGGACCAACTTGGGAGCAGTTTTGCGGTTCCTATTTTTTAGGAGATACTTGTGCACTCATAGAAGACCAATTCAACCACGACTCTTCACCAACCACCATCAACAGTCATGCCCGAAATCTTCTCCTCAGTAACTCCATCATGCCTAGTTTTTAGGGATTTTGGTTATTATCTTTTTATTTTACCCTTATTATAAATAGGGGTATGGAAATTAGGAAAAAACACATGTATTCACTCACTCACAATCACTCTTGTAATTCTCTCCATACTTTCGAGATTGTAACCCACTGATCATAGTAAAACTTTGGTCAAGGTAGGTCTTCCAAAACCTCCCGAGGTTTTATGCCGGCGAACAATTTGTTTAAGGGCTTTCCTCGTTAAAATTCCTTTGTTCTTTGATTATCACATACACAAATCTATATTCCATTGCACCCAATTCTTTCCTTGAAATATTTGATTATTTACAATCACTTGTCGAAATTTGACCGAAACAGTATTGTTGATGGAAATGGGTCGATGGGTGACCCGGTGATTGGATCCGAACATGTTGAAGATGATGATAATACTAACAGTTTTTGTGATGTTGGACTCTTTTGGGAACGGGTTTATGAAGATGCAGGTTGGTGTTTGGTTGGGTGAATGTAATATTCTTCCCATTTTTTCCCATTGGATTTGAGTTAAATACAATTTTGACTCGCACAAAAGTTGAGTTGCACCAAAAATCCAGAAGAAATCGAAATTGCGCTAAAATTAAATGAATGAACAAGATACACGAGAGTCAATACACGAGAGTCAAGCGGCCGTTCCTTCCAAAGTCATCCAAATATTGGTGAATTCTACACCAAGGGTTTGGCTAAATTACTTTGCATTTGCAAGTATCTTACGTACTTATTGACATAATTCTTTAATAAAATAATCCCCCCTTTAATGCACTAGTGGAGCTACAATGGGGCAAAGGAGGCAATTATTCCCATTGATTTAAAATTTTCTTTTTACTAGTGTAAAATTTTTAAAATTTTGGCGTAAAATCTGGAGAGAAACGCGTTTCTCCATAATTTATGGAGAAAAGTGTTTCTCCAATATCTCTCCGGCTCTACCCAAGTACCCACACACAGAAACAGCTCTCCGTCTCACCAATTCCTCCATCAAATCCTCAAAAAATGCACAACAATGAAACAACTCAAATTAATCCACGCCCAAATCATCCTCCATGGCCTAACCCAACAAACTCTCACCCTCAAGAAAATAATTTCTTCTGCAGGTTTCTCGGCCTACGGCGACCTTCAACACGCACGCCTACTGCTCGATCAATTGTCCCAACCAAATCGTTACATGTATAATAGCTTAATTAGGGGATACTCGAATTGCGATAACCCTTTGAAAACTATTTCGTATACAAATCAAATGATTTGTTCTGGTATTTACCCAAATGAATTTACTTTTCCTTTTGTACTCAAGGCATGTGCTTCTGTGTGTGGGTACTCAAGGCATGTGCTTCTGTGTGTGGGTATTTGGTTCTATTAGGTTCTGGATATCCAGAACTTTTTGAAAGGATATCCAGAACCTTTTGAAAGGATATCCAGAAATTTATTAAATGTTTCTGGATATCAATTATAAAGCTTCTGGATATCAATTATAAAGCTTCTGGATATCCAGAACTCTTTGAAAGGATATCCGTAACCTTATGTAAGTGATATCCGAAATTTAGAATTGGCTTACGGATATAAGTTTTAAGGCTTACGAATATCCATATTCAATGTTACGGATATCCGTAACCTTGTGAAAGTGATATCCAGATCAGAAATTTGGTCTTGGCCTTGGATTTGGTCTCAAATCTTTTTTCTGGATATCCGTCCTAAAGCTTCTGGATATCAATCCTAAAGCTTCTGGATATCCAGAAACCCGTTTCTCCATAACTTGTGGAGAAACGCGTTTCTCCCTAGACCTACTCAAATTTTGGGAGTTTAGGAATCTCCAACCTACCCACGCTATATTTCACTCCATTTCACCAAATTTGTCACTATTTCCTTTTCCAATCTTTTCCAATCATGTGCCATTTCTCACTCTATATTTGAAGTTATGAACAGTATTACACCAAATTTGATGCTACACTGTTCATTGCATCAAATTTGGTGTAATGTTTTTTCTCTTACAATTTAGTCCCTTTATATTCAAAATATAAAATATACTCTCTCCATCTCGTATATCATTTTCATTAAAATAATTATTTTTTCCTAAATTAATGATTAAAGTTTGATTAAGTTGACTTTTAAAAACACTAATGAAAATGATATACGGAAAGGAAGAAGTATAATATTAAATTAAAATAATTATAAGAACATTTATAAAAAAAAACATAAAAAATTACATAATAATAGAAAAGTCACATAATTTTAATACAAACTAATTATAAAAACTTAAATAAATTAAACAAACAACAATAATTTTAATATTCTGGAATATCGGATCCATCTCCACCATAATGACCAGATCCACCTCCACCATAATTATTGGATCCACATCCGTCAAATTGACCGGCTCCACCTCCACCATAAATATTAGATCCACCTCCATCTAAATGACCGACTTCACCTCCACCATAATTATTCGAGAATTGACCAAAAACATTTGATGATGGTGGTTGTGATTGTTGATATTTTTCTGCCCTTTTTTGTAAAATATTTGATTGCTATGCTTTTAACAAGATATGGAGAGTTAACACAATACCATTGGAGTGGCGGAAGAGTACTCTGATCCCTTTGTATAAGAATAAAGGTGATGTCCAAGATTGTGCCAACTATCGGGGGGATCAAACTAATGAGCCATACTATGAAACTTTGGGGAAGAGTGATTGCACAAAGGCTGAGAAAAATCGTGGATATTTCGGATAACCAATTTGGGTTTATGCCAGGAAGATCGACTATGGAGGCAATATATCTTATGAGACAAACCATGGAGAAATATCGGGATCAAAAGAAAGATTTGCATATGGTTTTCATTGATTTGGAGAAGGCGTATGATAAAGTGCCAAGAGAGGTACTTTGGTGGGCATTAGCAAAGAAGGGTGTTTCAAAGAAATATATTGATATTATCAAGGACATGTATAATGGAGTTAGTACTTATGTACAGACTAGTGTTGGGAAGACTGAAGAGTTCCCTATAAAGATTAGAGTGCATCAAGGTTCCGCACTTAGCCCCTTTCTTTTTGCTTTGATAATGGACGAATTGACGAGGTCAGTCCAAGATGATATACCAAAGTGTATGCTGTTCGCAGATGATATTGTGCTGATTGATGAGACAAGAGAGGGTGTTAAAAGTAAATTGGAGTTTTGGAGACACACTTTGGAATCTCGAGGTTTTCGATTAAGCAGACTGAATATTTGGAGTGTAAGTTTAGCAGAGTTGGAAGTAGGGAGGCAGGGGCGGTCACATTTGATGAAAATATTATCCAAGCTTCTGAGTTTTTTCGCTATCTTGGATCCATTATTCAAAAGGATGGAGAATTAGATGGAGATGTGGCTCATAGGATTAAAGCAGGTTGGTTGAAGTGGAAGAGTGCTACAGGGTTTCTATGTGATCGCGGCATGCCCAATAGATTAAAGGGAAAATTCTACCGCACGGCAATTAGGCCGGCATTGCTTTACGGCACCGAATGTTGGGCCGTGAAACAGTGTCACGTGCATAAGATGAATGTGGCGGAGATGCGTATGCTTCGATGGATGTGCGGTCATACAAGAAAGGATCGATTGGGGAATGAGGTGATCAGAGGTAAAGTAGGAGTTGCGCCCATTGAGGATAAAATGAGGGAAAATCGTCTAAGGTGGTTTGGACATGTGAGAAGGAGACCGAGTGATGCACCGGTTAGGAGGCCGGAACAGTGGAGAAATGATAAAATGGCGAGGGGTAGGGGAAGACCCAAACAAACTTGAATTAGAATAATTGAAAATGATATGAGTTTACTTGGAGTGGATGAAAGTATGGTGTTGAAGAGGCAGGAGTGGAGGGCAAAAATCTATGTGGGGGGTTGATTTTTTTTTTTATATTATTATTATTATTATTATTATTTATTTATTTATTTTATTTTATTATTATTATTATTTTATTATTATTTTTTTTTTTTTTTTTTTCACGATGACATATGAGGATTCATGTTAGCCGACCCCAAATTATTTTGGGACTAAGGCTTTGTTGTTGTTGTTGTTGTTATTTGATTGCTATGCTTCAATATGAGCACGGATGTTTGGTTCAAGGACATTCAAGTTCATTGTCAATATCTTGTCTTCTCTTCTTTGTTCTTTCATGAAAAGGTATCGTCTGTCTTCTTCCGACTTTTCCATCATCCTCATAATCTTTTCATTTTGCTTTGTGAGATTATTGAAACCTTTTATTTTTTTCTCTTCAACTTGGCTTTTTACCCCAATTGGTCTTTCACAAGAGAACCCACCAACATCATCATCTAAATTGATAGAAAATGATGGTACTCCTTGAGATCCTGGGGTATTAGGTTCAGAGTTAACATATTCAGACTCTGAAGAGACATAGTTTACATGATACTTTCCAGAGTTGCGCCTTTCATTTGTGCCATTATCATTACATTTTTCAAAATCTTTCAATTCACTCCACACATGATCAAATTTGAAGCCTTTTTAAAATCTTTATCTTCCATAATTAAACGTTTTGCTCATTCTAGCTGCAAATATATATTTATAAATGTTAACTTCAATATTGAACTTCAATACTTGAACCTGAAATTGATGAAAATGTTCGCTTTCAAGAATTTATTGCACGACATCGAAAAATTAAGGACAAAAATGTTCATGTTGAACTTCGTAATGCTTTAATAGAGCACTTATGGGAAACATATACTAATTCTGAGGATTAATGAATATTTTTATTTATTTTATGTTTAGTTGTTTTATTATTATGTGTAATTTTACTTTGTATGTTTTTTAATTTCAACTTTCTTGTTTTATGTAATAAATGAATAATAAATTTGATGTTTTCTATTATTTAAATTTTAATTTTTTTATATACAATAATATCTATTTTCACAATTATTAAATAGTGTATTTGAAATTTTAATACCTCAATTAAAAGAGAGGGATCAATATACAAAAAATAATAAACTTTGAGTATTGTTTGAGAAATAATGAAAGTAGTGTAAGGATGAGGTGGAGGGGAATAAAGTAGGAATATTCTTTATAGTGCAAAATTTTGAGTATGTAAGGGATATGAAAATAAATTTAGCAAAAAATAAAATAAAATTACAGAGATAACATTATTTTTTTAAAAAAATACAGATTATGTGGGATAATTTAAAAAAAAAAAAAAACAATATTCATTTCGGTTTGGAGGGAGTATAAATTTTTGTCATACCCGTATCATTACTTTAGCAAATTTAATTCTGTCATAACAGAGTAAAATTTTTAATTGCTTTATTTATTAAAATTTACAATAAGACTTACTTGATACCTTCACAATAACAACTCACTATTTCCTATCAATTTTTTCTCCCGTACTTTATTTTTCATGCTGATCACAATATTTACTACTCCATCTGTCCCGTTCGAAGGGACACAAATTTTCTTTTTAAGCGTTTCATTTGATGGGGCTCAACCCAAAAATGAAATTTTTTTATGACTTCTTTATTTATGGGACCCACTTGTCATATTCGCAATAAATATCCACTAACTATTCTATGTCCCACTTTCTCTTTCTTACATCACTTTTCATACTCACAACATTTATTTCACTATACACTTTTCTCTTTTCTACATCACTTTTCTTAATTTTCGTGTAAGATAAAAACTTTGACCCTTCAGGCAAAAAGGAGGGAGTATTTTCTAATTCTCAAAGTCAAATCGAGAACCTTATCGGATGGAGCAACTAATGATGGATAATACAAAAATCCAACAATTGAAAATTGTAATTAAAACTTTAAAAGCATTAAAAATCACTTAATGTGTATCACACAAAAGATTGAACGCATGATCATTTCCTTCCCATGCAAATTTCCTCTACAAATACAAATATAGACTTGCACAACCCAAAGAGTTGACGTTGTCCCACTTGGCCCAACCCTTTCCCAACACGACAAATACCTTCTTCCCCAAGTCATTCCCTCCATTAAAATCTCACACATCCAATTCCCCAAATGTTCAATCCAAACAAAAAATCAGAGATGAACAAGACGTTGCCGGCTCCGTCAGATGCCGCCAGCGCTGCCGGTGTGTTTAATAAAGTGTCTCGTAAACCCACTAATCATTCCAAGAACATGAGCCGTAGTAAGTCCAAGAACAAGGTTAAAGAAACTCGTAAGATGAAGAATGGGTCAGGTGGTGTTGGGTCGAATAGTAGATTGGTATCAAAGCGGGTTGTGGATTCTAGTCCCGGGTTGCATTTGGATGATGTTGAGAAGAATAAAGAAGAAGATGATGGTGGTGGTGTTGATGAAAATGGACCAGGGCTGATCATGGGTAACCCGCCGGAGATTGGATCCGGAGATGTTAAAGATAATGATGATGACGATAAGATTAGTTTTTGTGATGTGGGACTTGTTTGGGAAGATGAAGATGAAGGTTGGGTAAAATTGTAATTTTGATACCATTTATATTTCTTAACTTTTAAATGCATGACACATTTTCATTTTATTTTAATTATGTACTTTTGACATAATTAGTTCATTAATAAATGTGATTCTAACAATATGAATATATATTTCTAATTTTCGAAGAAGTGTTTGTTCTGAAGATGATGTAGATTTGTTGCTCTGTTAAAGCATTTGACCAAGTTTGACTTTGCCCAGTTTAAAAGAGGTAGATTTGGCTAAATCTTGGTCAAGCGCAGCAGCGGAGCAGCAAATGAGCAAATCTACTTGAACGGAATAAAAGTGACGGGCTATGTGTCACAAATACTTCATCATGAACTCATCTAAGTCAACCTAATTGGCAAACTTCTTCAACTTTGAGATAGGGTACATAGAAGAGTTGTGCAAACTCCCAATATTGTGTACAAAGAAAGTTTAAATGATAGAGTCTATTGGTTTCCCGAGCTGTCGGTCTTTTGGGAGTTGAACAACCTCACCATATAGCGACGTTTTTCTGTCAAAATATAAAACTATACAAGGCAAACACTGCTGGATTTCCCTGATCAGAACAGAATATTTGGGGATGCATTCTCACGGTTAAAAATCTCTGCTAAGGAGGGAGAACGAGATGGGGTTTGAGGGTTGTTCTTCCGGACATTGTTGGATGAGTTTTTCTTGGATGAATACATTGAAGCGGGCGATGAAATTGTCCCTTGCACTTTACTGGGAGCCTTTTTCCCTAATGTTCGTGATGAAGGATTTGTTTGTAGAGTCTGCAGAAAGAATATGACTATACTTGAGCTCCAGGAAATTATATGCACGGTTATAAGATATGTAAATACCCGAAAAGAGAACTAGTGACTACAAAATGAAATTGTGTGTGGCTGTCCTAAGAACTAAGTAAAGTACGATTTTTTTTATTTTTGTTTTGGGAGGTTGATAGTGGAAAAGTTGACTCTTCGGCCTTCCTTTATCTTTCTCCCAATGCTGACCAACTCCATAATACTCCGTCCATCCCAAAATGATAGTTCTATTTACTATTTTGTTTGTCCCCAAAAGGAAGAAGAGGGAGAGTGGGGAGGATGAGAGCCAACCAAGGAAGAAGAGGTAGAATAATGAAGTAATAAGTAAATCTCATCAAGGGAAGTGAAGGAAATGATAATAGGTTATTAAAATGTTTGAATAGTCATATGAGACTATCATTATGGGACGGAGGGAGCAGGTGAGAGGAAGATGATACCTTCTTTATCGGTTGGTTTGATGTTTCTCTTTCCTTGTAGAAGTTGGGCAGTGGACGTGCTTTGAAACAAAGGCTTTGTCGCAGTTTTCTGAATTCTGTTTCTGCTTTCTCCTGCAAAATTGCAAGCATGTTTAAGCGTAATTATGTTACTTTTTACTGATTTACAAGAAACTATGTCTCCAGAGACGGAAAGCCTCAGCAAAGGGCTTGAATAGTAAGAGAAGTTTCTGCAAAGATGTTCTTAAAGATGGGATTCTACGATGTGAAAGATAAATCAAACAAGAATCAGTTTTAAATAGTGAAATACGAAAATTTCTTTAACCTTTAGTTTTGTTTGCAGCTGCACTTTTTGGACCTCCTTGTCATTAAATCTCTCTTCGAGCTTCTGAAAGTGTTGAGGAAGAGTTGCAGGGTAAGAAAAACAAGGGCCTTTTATCAAGCATAAAGAAAAGCAAAGAAAGACTAGTATAAACTCCGTTTGCCAAACATAAATGTCTCATTTGAATTGTCAACGTTTTTAAGAAATACTCTTTACTTATTTGTACATTGCTTGTACTACTATGATAAAATTGTACCAAGTCTATTTCCTTTTCTAGAAACACAACATTTATTTTGGGACGGACCAAAAAGGAAACTGCAGACATTTGTTATGGGAAGAAGGGAGTAATTGCTAACCTGTTTTCTTCTTGCAGCTCTTTCCTCTGTCCTCAAGATGAAAGGAGTAGATAAATTTGGAGATTGTAATTTGTTTTTACAGGCAGTGAAGGACTTGGAACTACTGGCCATAAGAGCAGGATATTAGAGTAACCAGAAGACAACTCACTGTATTAGCTTTACTAACTACTTTTAGAAAGAATGCAAAGACGAAGGAATTTTCATCGACTTAAAAAGTCTTACACAGCAGATAGGATGTGCCATTTGGGGCCTGCCGTTTTGCTCCCAGAGGCTTCTGGGCGAATGGGTGTTTCAAGCTTGCAAGTTCTATAACCAACAATGAGAATTTTTTTCTTTAAAAAAATAATCTTTTTTGTGAAAATTCATTGATATTCTGAATGATTCAATTGGTTACCTTCTATTTTCTGAACTAGGGGTTTTGACGGGATGCTTTTTCACCACATTAACATATTCCTGTACAAGCAATGAAACTTTCCTTATGCAAAAACACTTAAAAGAGACACATAGTTAACAGAGATCGGAGATGCACCTTGGTAGGAGTTTTTAGAGGCGTCGCACAATCTTTTAGTGGCTTCCAAGCACAAGGAACAACCCTTGCACCTTCAATCTTGGGAGCAGAGGAGATAGTAGATTTGATAGGTTCTTTAACAGGTGTGGAATTCATGAACCTGTGCAGACATCTTGGTGTTGATTTTATTTTATCTATGGGGTCCATTGAAGGCTTTTTAGCACGTGAAGTGACAAAGTTCTCTTTCCTGGGATGCACAGAAGCTATCGACTTGACTGGTAAAGGTGGAACTTTAGATGGTTTACGGAAAACTGACGACCTTATAGAAGAGATCACCGCGTTTCTCTTTCTTGCCGATGGCGGAACATCCTGAGTAAATTTCAAATGATGATGCTGCTTTGAGAGCAAAAAGTCAGTTGACATATCCATACTATGCCATATAATAAGAAATAATACTTCCTCCAAACCAACATGAATGTCCGAAAAAAATTCAAATTTGCTGTTCTTTTGCTCTTGATGAAGAGCAATTTTTTAAAAAAAAAAATGGACCTTCATTTTGTGACGGAGGTAGTAGGAAATTAAGAAAGTTATCTCACCTTCAACAAAGGTTTCTCCATATGAGATGTTCCACAATCTTCCAATCCAGATACCAAATTCTTGTCTTCAACATTCTCAGAATAGCTTGGTGATTCATCATTTATGGAGCTTCTTGGTAGAGGCTCATTCTCTATAACAATATCAGCTCTGACAACATTATCAATATCCAAGTCAACCTCTTTAACAGCTGAATCATGCGAATCTGTATTGACCATGTTGTTGACATCCTGGTTCTTGATCTTAAGTTCTTCAATGACAGCCACATGGGAGTTTAACAAGGCCACCTGTGAATCATGGGGGATCAGAATTGTCATTTGTGCATCATGGGTGGTACCATTGTCATCACAAACTCGATCTTCAACTTCAGTCTCGGGTATATTATTGTTATTGTCCTTGGTGGCATTTTCTTGCTCGAGCAAAGCTGCAGCTTTTTGAGCAGCAATTCTCTTATAATGAGCCTCAAAGAAGGCCTTCTTCTGCGCGACTGATCCAGGCTGGGCATACCTTTCTGCCTCTTCAACGTATCGCTTCTGAGAGAAAGAAGACCATTTCTCCCAAGCTAAAGACTCTGACATGAACCTCCCAAAAGAAACTGACTCTCCAAGAGAATGTATAGGGTTATGGTTCCCCTGCAACATGTTTAACTTGCACCATCAACTTCAACCATAAACTTTCATCACAATCATAATATGGTTCAGGGTACGGATTCCTAGACTTACAAGACTTTTAGCAAAGTTTTCGTACTTTTAAACTATACGACCCCCAATTAATTCAAAACAAGGAATCATTGCTCTAGCAAGAAACTCGAGCAAAATTGACAAAAATTTGAACTATTATACTAGTTCCGGTTCAATTCCAGAACTCAAAATTCACTCTCCACAAGACATAGAATTAAACAACTTTCCTAATTGCAAGTCTAACACAAGAAAAGTAAATTCAAATGATAAAAAAAATCATAAACCTACACACTAATTTGTTTTACAAACTTGATCTCATGAGTGAGACGATAGTATATCACTAATTTCATATGGATGATTTGATACTTCGTAGTTAGTAGTAGTGTATGGGCTTCTATATCACGGATCTCCCCCACTCAAACTCTTGTCGTCCCCGGCAAGGTCGATCAATACCCAGATCGTACCCCGGGCTAGCTCGTAAGCCTTAAGGTAAGTCCAACGAATGATTTGATACTTAATAGTAGTATATGGGCCTTCTATATATAGCACACTAAATTTCCACATATTTCCGGTGTGTGATGGGGGATATCACACTGTTAGCTTCTGAACAACGAGAGTTAGCAATCCCATTAAAGCATTTAAGTAAGCACTTGGTAACCAATGATCAGAAACAGAGAAAAAACAGCAATTTCTCTCAAAATACTGACCTGGTTGGCGTCTGGATTGGGCAATCCAGATGCATAAGAGAAAGGTTGCATAAAACATGTTGAATCTCCCATCTCCGATCGATTACAAACAAAACCCAGCTCCAAAATTCTATAAACTTTGAGAAAAAACAACAAGTTCTTGTTATTTCTTTGTTTAAGTAAACAAATTTGAAATTCAAAAATTGAAAAGGGAAGAAAAGTGTACGTTGCAGGGAAAGTAGTAAATAAAGTGGAGTAAATGGATGGAGGGTCAGGAAAATGAGTGCCGAATCAAGTTTAAAAAATTGTTTGTGGGAGTGGTAGCCATGAGTGGTGGCCTGGTGGGTTTCAAGCTTTTTTTCAGCTTTGGGTTTTGTGGGTCCCACCTTGTTCGTTTGAAATCTTGATCAAATAGTCTTTTCCCTAACGTTCGAGTTTTTGAATTTTGGGGGTCTTTAATGAAAAATGTATTCCGTCAGTTGATGCTGCCATGAAAAATGGGTTGCACAGGAAACTGATCGGGGTAGCAACGGTGGCCGGACCGGAAAAGCACGCTCCACGAGGCCCTAAATAATGTGGGGCCTACAAGATAAAACACCGTTAGGGTGGGGGGATTTTCCCCCCAAAAACCCTCCGACGTGAGAATCATTAATCTCATACATAACATATATAACCCAATTTCTAGAGAGAGAAAGAGGGAGGAGAGAGAAGCTCTCAAAATAGAACATACCTTTGAAATGAAATGGGAGGAGTATATATTGTTGGAAATGGATAACGGAAAGTTAAGTTTAACTTAACGTTGATCTAGTTTCTAACGGAAGTTCGTTATGTGTTAACGGAACTAGTTACAAAATGTATTCTACATTTGTTGTAGATTATTAAACTTATTTAATGTCTCAAAACCATTTAGGGTGAATGAGAATTAATGACAAGTGATTTTGTAACTTAACGGAAGTTAAATAAAGGGTTAAAGTTAACTTGGGTTGACTTGGGTGATCCAAATTAGTTTTGGGTCACAAGCTGTTCTCAAAAGGTTTTCGTGACCTTTCGGTTCGGGCTTCGGCGCGGTCGCGCTCCGGCTAGAGCGGCGCGGCGATTTTAAGTAAATCATGGCTTGGTCTCGGGATGCCAGCGCGGTCGCGCTCAAGACAAGAGCGGCCGCGCTCGTGCTCAGATTCTGAACAGGTTTGGCACCTCTTGGAGTGAACAGCCATGAACCATTTAACTCCTTTTAAATAGTTTCCCTCCGAATTTCAATTATAACATACAGTCATTCTGAGCCTTTTACCCTCTAGAGAGATAGTTTAACATACCCAAATCATTGCATATTGTTGCATTCAATCTTTCAAGTCCAAAGTTCTAAAACATTTGTTGTTCGTTAGATTAGTTATATTGGAGTGCTCCTTATAACTAATAGAAGTCGTTTTATCTTACTAGAGTTTTGTCATACAACCGTAAGCACCAGTGCGGGACAAATAACTCTTACGGAGATTGTATTAAATACAAGACTCGACTTTAATTCTTTTGTTTTTTCAATCTCCGTTACTTTTCCTGTCAGTTTTTTTCGTTAAGTCTTAAAGAAGCCATAGCAATTGTCCAACAATCGTAAGAGTTATTTTACGCTTCTTCAAGAGATGGCAAACGAGAAAGACACCACTTCATCTAGTCAAGGGAATGTGACGCCTCCACCGCAAGGAGATACTACATTCAACAATGTTGCTTCCGCTCCTACAACTCATCACATCAGTCATGGTGAGAAACCCGCGAAATTCACCGGTGTGGATTTCAAGAGATGGCAACAGAAGATGCTCTTCTACTTGACCACCCTAAGCTTGCACCGCTTCTTAAAGGAAGATCCTCCGGCAGTAGAAAAAGGTGATCCGGACCCTCAAAGGCAAATGGCAAAGGAGGCTTGGGCTCACGGTAATTTTCTTTGTAAGAACTATATCTTAAATGGACTTGACGATGCACTATACAATGTGTATAGTACAGTCGAGTTAGCCAAGGCGTTGTGGGACACCTTGGAAAGGAAGTACAAGATCGAGGATGCCGGGTCAAAGAAATTTGTCGTCGGTAAGTATCTTGACTTTATGATGGTCGATTCCAAATCGGTAACAACTCAAGTAGATGAATTCCAAATCATTCTACATGGGCTTGATGCCGAGGGGATGATCATGAATGATCCATTTAAGGTGGCTTCTATCATTGAAAAGTTGCCTCCTTCGTGGAAGGACTTCAAGAACTATCTCAAGCATAAACGCAAGGAGATGTCCTTAGAAGACATTGTTGTTCGTCTTCAGATAGAAGAGAACAATAGAATGAATGAGGCCAAAGTTGCTAAAGGCAAGATGGAGGCAAAGGTCAATCTCGCCGAGGCTAGCACGAGTGGCACAAAGAGAAAGCATTCCGAAAATATCGGGAATGCTAAGAAAGGAAAGAAGAAGACCTCTAAAAGGTTCAAGGGGTCGTGCTATAATTGTGGCAAACCGGGCCATTTGTCAAGGGATTGTCGTCTCCCGAAGAAAGAGGCGAACAATGTTGACCACATGGACCTAGACTTTGCAGCGGTTGTCTTTGAAGCCAACGTTGCAAATTTGGAGGAGAACCCTAAAGCATGGTGGATAGATACCGGTGCTACCCGCCACATTTGTGGTAACAAAGAAAGTTTCTCCTCCTATACTCCCATCTCCGGAAGAAAGCTTTACATGGGAAATTCTGCGACCTCCGATGTTCAAGGCATTGGAAACGTAATTTTGAAGATGACTTCCGGAAAAGAAGTAACCTTGTTGGATGTGCTGCATGTTCCAGACATCCGTAAAAATTTGGTGTCCGGCGCTTTGCTTAGTAAGGCCGGTTTTAGACTAGTATTCGAATCCGACAAATTTGTACTAACCAAGAATGGTTTGTTTCTTGGAAAAGGTTACCTCGAGGAGGGCCTTTTAAAATGAATGTAATGACCGTAATCCGCCAAGGTGCGATGAATAAAAGTTGTGTTCCTTATGTTTACTTGTCGGAAAGTTCTAATTTATGGCATGATAGATTAGGACATGTAAACCTCGACACCATTAAGAAATTAGCGAGACAAGATTTAATCCAAATGACTAAATCCGACTCGACTAATAGGTGCGAAGTTTGTGTTGAGGCAAAAATGACTAAGTCACCATTTAATGCCATACAAAGAGACACGACTCCTCTCGAGTTAATTCACACCGACATATGTGATTTAAAACTAGTGCAAACTCGAGGAGGTAAAAAGTACTTCATTACATTTATAGATGATTGCACTAAGTATTGTTATGTCTATCTCTTAAGAAGTAAGGATGAAGCCTTAGGGGCTTTTGAGACTTATAAGAAAGAAGTTGAGAATCAACTTAACTTGAAAATTAAGAAAATTAGAAGCGATAGAGGTGGAGAATATGAAGCACCGTTTGAAGGACTATGTTGGGAATCCGGCATAATTCATCAAACAACGGCTCCATATACCCCTCAATCTAATGGAGTTGCTTGAACGCAAAAACCGCACTCTCAAAGAGATGATGAACGCGCTTTTGATCGGTTCGGGCTTACCGACAACTTGTGGGGAAGCAATACTCACTTCTAATTATGTTCTTAATAAAATACCCAAGAAAGGTATTGATAAAACGCCCTATGAATTATGGCATAATCGTAGGCCATGTTTTAAATACCTTAAAGTGTGGGGTGTTTGGCCAAGGTTGAAGTACCTAAGCCTAAACAAGTCAAGATTGGCCCAAAGACCATTGACTGTGTTTTTATTGGATATGCCAATAATAGTAGTGCCTATCGGTTTATAGTGCATAAATCGGACATTCCGGATATGCACGTAGGAACTACTATAGAATCAAGGAATGCGGTATTCTTTGAAAACATTTTTCCGGTTAAGGACAGGAAAGATGTAGGTTCTAATAAGAGAACACATGAGTCTACATCCGATCCTTCTCAAATAGAAGATGAAGAACCGAGACGTAGCAAAAGGGCAAGAGTGGAAAAGACTTTTGGTCCTGATTTTCTATCTTACATGTTAGAAAACGAACCATCAAGCGTTAAAGAAGCTTTGTCAGGTCCGGATAGTTCGTTACGGAAGGAAGCTATTAACAGTGAACTAGAATCCATAATGCTCAACAATACTTGGGAATTGGTTGATCTCCTCCAGGTTGCAAACCATTAGGTTGCAAATGGATCCTTAAACGGAAGTATAAGGCGGATGGATCTATCGAAAAGTACAAAGCTAGGCTAGTTGCCAAAGGCTTTAGACGAAAGAGGGATATGATTTCTTCGATACATACTCCTGTCACAAGGATCACATCTATTCGTGTTCTCATAGCTATTGCAGCAGTGCATAATCTTGAGATACACCAAATGGATGTGAAGATCGCTTTCCTAAATGGAGAACTTGATGAAGAAATTTACATGGAACAACCCGAAGGGTTCGTGGTTCCCGGTAAAGAAAGAAAGGTGTGTAAACTTGTAAAATCCTTGTATGGACTAAAACAAGCACCTAAACAATGGCATGAGAAGTTCGATAGAACCATGTTATCGAATGGATTCAAGATCAATGAATGTGACAAATGTGTCTACATTAAAGGAACATCTCGAATCATTTGTTATCGTTTGTCTTTATGTAGACGACATGCTCATAATGGGAAGTAATCATGATTTAATCATGAATACCAAAGGCATGTTAAAGAAGAACTTTGACATGAAAGACATGGGATTAGCCGATGTAATATTAGGGATAAAGATCTCTAGAACATACGAAGGATTAGTTCTTTCACAATCCCATTACCTAGAGAATGTTCTTCGGAAATTCAATGTCTTTGATGACCCTCCGGCTAAGACACTGTAGACTTGGCTCTACATTTAGCCAAGAACAAAGGGGAACCAGTTTCTCAACCTGGAATATGCAAGAATAATTGGCGATCGATGTACTTAACAAATTGTACTCGTCCGGACATTGCATATTCGGTGAGCAAACTAAGTAGGTTCACAAGCAATCCTAGTACGATCATTGGAAAGCACTAATGAGAGTACTAAGATATTTAAAGTATACATTAAACCATGGGATACTTTACAATAAATATCCAGAAGATTAGAAGGATGCTTGTGATGCCAATTGGATATCGGACACGAAAGACTCTAAATCCACAAGTGGATATGTATTCACTATAGGTGGAGGAGCAAAGCAGTCATGGAAATCCTCCAAACAAACGTGTATAGCCAGATCCACGATGGAATCGAGTTTATCGCGTTAGATAAAGCTGGGAAGAAGCAGAATGGCTTAAGAACTTCCGGAGGATGTTCCTTGTTGGATCAAACACATTACTGCTGTACTAATCCATTGTGATAGTCAATCAGCAATTGGAAGGGCACAGAATAGTATGTACAATGGTAAGTCTAGACATATTCGTCGTAGACACAATACCATTAGACAGTTGATCAAGAATGGCATTATCACCATTGATTATGTTAAATCATGTGATAACTTAGCGGATCCATTTACCAAAGGTATAAATAGAGATCAACTGTATAAACTGTTAAGGGGAATGGGTTTAAAACCCACAACAAAAGAACTTATAGCGGACACTCAACCTTGAGAAATGGAGATCCCAGGCCCTTGGTTCAATGAGACAACCAAGTTATAAGTTCTAGTAGAGTTACTTGGAAACAACAACTCGGTTTATTAACCTGGAGATGTTGAATACTCATTCCCAGAACATCCAAGTACAAGCACATGCAAGCAGTGGTAAGGGTAAGTTGAGAAAACTTTTTAATGATTTCTATACCTACGGGTGGAGTAGTGCATGATACTCCTTATAGTGAGAATCACCTATATAAGCGAGAGGTAATTAGGCCGCCTTTAAATGAACGCTTATGAATGAGATACGGTCCAGGGCCAAAATGGACAAAACGTGAGAACAACAATTGTTAGAACTGTTATTATGTGAGTATTATTGTCTTGGTATACACCCGACCCATCCGGTTCAAAGCGATTCGCTACCAAATGGCTAGTATATCCGATAATATTTCACTAGGGAAGATTCAAGGCCACAAGCTATCTATCTCGATGTAATAATAGTTCGCCAGAACTTTGGACGAAATTGCATTCATGCATTAATTGTCATTCATGTGGGGGATTGTTGGAAATGGATAACGGAAAGTTAAGTTTAACTTAACGTTGATCTAGTTTCTAACGGAAGTTCGTTATGTGTTAACGGAACTAGTTACAAAATGTATTCTACATTTGTTGTAGATTATTAAACTTATTTAATGTCTCAAAACCATTTAGGGTGAATGAGAATTAATGACAAGTGATTTTGTAACTTAACGGAAGTTAAATAAAGGGTTAAAGTTAACTTGGGTTGACTTGGACTGATCCAAATTAGTTTTGGGTCACAACTGTTCTCAAAAGGTTTTCGTGACCTTTCGCCCGGGCTTCAGCGCGGTCGCGCTCCAGCCTAGAGCGGCCGCGCTGATTTTAAGTAAATCATGGCTTGGTCTCGGGATGCCAGCGCGGTCGCGCTCAAGACAAGAGCGGCCGCGCTCGTGCTCAGATTCTGAACAGGTTTGGCACCTCTTGGAGTGAACAGCCATGAACCCTTTAACTCCTTTTAAATAGTTTCCCTCCGAATTTCAATTATAACATACAGTCATTCTGAGCCTTTTACCCTCTAGAGAGATAGTTTAACATACCCAAATCATTGCATATTGTTGCATTCAATCTTTCAAGTCCAAAGTTCTAAAACCTTTGTTGTTCGTTAGATTAGTTATATTGGAGTGCTCCTTATAACTAATAGAAGTCGTTTTATCTTACTAGAGTTTTGTCATACAACCGTAAGCACCAGTGCGGGACAAATAACTCTTACGGAGATTGTATTAAATACAAGACTCGACTTTAATTCTTTTGTTTTTTCAATCTCCGTTACTTTTCCTGTCAGTTTTTTTCGTTAAGTCTTAAAGAAGCCATAGCAATTGTCCAACATATATATCCAAGGGTGATGTCATCAATGACATCACCATCCCCACCACTTTCCTTTGCCACGTGTCACGCCTGCAATGGAGGAAAGTCTAACAAAAGACTTAACATTTAACCTTTAACATACAATATACAATATAAATTATGTGCCATGCGACCTATAACATACGAGAACCACGCCATATGCGGGAATCAAGCCATAACCATATAAACATAATCTTTGGCTAAAATCATCACCGAAACCCGAATATGCGACATATAACATGCGGTAGGTAACCATTATAACATTAATAGCATACATCATGAGACATGCGACCTACGCTGTGCGACATGATACATCGACAACCAGCACCCGCCATACGGGAACCTCCATCCGACATGCGGGAATCAATATCCGACACACCATATACAATATGCGAGGGCCAAGCCATTGGCGGGAACCAGGACCAGAACTATGGCGATAAGCCTGACTTTGGCTAGCATCATAATCATAAGCACTCAATATGCATCATATAATGTATAACATATAATACGCGGTATACGGAATATAACACATAATATGCGGCATATAACACATAACACGTAATATGCGGCATATATCAATAACACATAATATGCGGCATATAACACATAACACGTAATATGCGGCATATATCAAATAACCCGTAATATGCGGCATATATCAAATACATAGGGGGAACCACACTATTGGCGACAACCAAGAACCCACCCCTTGCCGGGGTACTAGAACTACCATGCGACATCCTCATAAAATAGGGGCCCACATAGACCATATTAAACTTGGGCCGGGCAGACATTTAACAGGAAAAATATTTTGTGATGGCGCATCAGAAGTCCCCAACTCCTTAGCTCGATTATTCATGATCGAGCTGAGGAGTAAAACAATATACATAACAAAATATTACTTATCACATCGAGTCAACTTCCCTGATCCTTCCAACACTTTCATTATTGACTTCTCATTTTTAACTTTTTGCCTCTCTTTTCTCTTTCCTATTTCAATCGTTTCTGCCTTTTTAATTTCGCTTTTCGCACTTCGGTTGCCGCGGTCTGCGACTTATCCTTATCTTTAACTTGATGACATTGCCTACTTTCTTTAACTTACTTTTAATTGTCATTTTTTGCGCTCATTATTCTGCCTTGATCTTTCTCTTTATATGTCGTCTACTGCATTTTGCTTCAATAGCTATCTTTTTTGCTTCGATAGTTTATCGAAGACTCCTTTCCCACAACTTATCTACATACATACTACTCCCTTCAAAAGAGTGAGGCTTGTCTTTAGGCAGCCTCACTCCCTTACTATGCTTCTCGCCCCTCAACTTTACTTAGCTTTGGGGCGACTTACTATTCCTGTCCATCTGTGCCTGGCCCTTTTAAGCCAGGTCTTTCTCAAACCAACTCTAAAACTAAAATACATCCATGTCACAGCCTCAATTGGGTTAAACCTCGCGACAAAACTCATTTGGCCCAAACCAAGGCTCGCGGCCAAACCTCACTTGGCCTAAAACCAGAACTCGCGGCCAAACCCACTTGGCCCAAAACCAAAACTCGCGGCCAAACCTCATTTGGCCCGAACCAAAACTCGCGGCCAAACCTCATTTGGCCCGAACCAAAACTCGCGGCCAAACCTCATTTGGCCCGAACCAAAACTCGCTAACTAATACGCGACAATCACAAACGCGCTGACTAAAACGCGACCATCGACAAACGCATTAATCAAAACCGCGCTACTCAAAACTGCGCTAACCAAAACCGCGCTACTCAAACCGCGCTACTCAAAACTGCGCTAACCAAAACCGCGCTACTCAAACCGCGCCACTCAAAACCGCGCTGATCAAAACCGCGCGAACCAAAACCTTACTAATCTGACCGCGCTGATCAGAACCGCGCTGATCAAAACCGCGCTAACCAAAACCGCGCTACTCTAACCGCGCTGATCAGAACCGCGCTACTCAAACCGCGCTACTCAAAACCGCGCTAACCAAAACCGCGCTACTCAAACCGCGCCACTCAAAACCGCGCGAACCAAAACCTTACTAATCTGACCGCGCTGATCAGAACCGCGCTGATCAAAACCGCGCTAACCAAAACCGCGCTACTCTAACCGCGCTGATTAGAACCGCGCTAATCAAAATCGCGCGAACCAAAACCTTACTTGATGCCAAACCACATCATTAACAAGCCGCATTCGACTATGCCGAACAAAACCCAATCCTCCTTACACCAAATCTTGCGCCTTAGACCACTTGGCCAAACTATCTAGTTCCATCACTGCTCAACTTTTGCCTGACACCTTTAAGCCAGGTCTTTTCTATGCCTGTCAAGAAAATCGGGACTTTCTGTGTCTGGCCTTTTGCCAGGGCTTTCTGAGCTTGGCCTTTTGCCAATACTCCCGAGTCTGCTAATGCAGATCCCGTTGTGCCTGGCTTTTAAACCAGGACTTTTATGAGCCAGGCCTTTGCCCGGACTCCCGAGTCTGCTAATGCAGATCCCGTTGTGCCTGGCTTTTAAACCAGGACTTTTATGAGCCAGGACTCTGCCCGGACTCCCGAGTCTGCTAATGCAGATCCCGTTGTGCCTGGCTTTTAAACCAGGACTTTTCTGATAACTTCATCTACTTTGTCGCAGCTTTATCAACTTTGGGGCCGCTTTATCAACTTTAGGGTCGCTTTATCAACTTTGTCGCAGCTTTATCAACTTTGAGGCCGCTTTATCAACTTTGTCGCAGCTTTATCAACTTTGTCGCAGCTTTATCAACTTTGAGGCCGCTTTATCAACTTTGGGGCCGCTTTATCAACTTTGAGGCCACTTTATCAACTTTGTCGCATGAAGTTCGGGATGCGAGCCCCACAGTTTTAAAACTTTTCAAAACTTTTCAAAATGACGACATCTCGCCAAACCTTCATTTTTCAAAACTTTTCAAAATAGCGACATCTCGCCAAACCTTCATTTTTCAAAATCTTTTCAAAACAGCGACATCTCGCCAAACCTTCATTTTTCAAAATCTTTTCAAAACTGTGACAGCTTTGGGATGTAAGCCCTACAGTTCGGGATGTAAGCCCCACAGTTCGGGATGTAAGCCCAACAGCCTGGGATGTCAGCCCAACAGTAGGGATGTCTGCCCAACAGTTCGGGATGTCAGCCCAACAGTTCGGGATGTCAGCCCAACAGCCTGGGATGTCAGCCCAACAGTAGGGATGTCTGCCCAACAGTTCGGGATGTCAGCCCCACAGTTCGGGATGTAAGCCCAACAGCCTGGGATGTCAGCCCAACAGTAGGGATGTCCACGTCAACAGCCGATGTCACCCTACGCGTTCGGGATGTAAGCCCAACACTGGGATGTCGGCCACCAAGATGGGGATGTCTGCCCAACAGTTCGGGATGTCAGCCCCACTGTTCGGGATGTAAGCCCAACTTTCCTTTTTCAAAACTTTTTCGAAAACTTTTCCAATTATGGCATCTCGCCAAACTTTCAATGCCAAAATCTTTTCAAAATGGCGACATCTCGCCAAACCTTCATTTTTCAAAACTTTTCAAAATGACGACATCTCGCCAAACTTTCAATGCCAAAATCTTTTCAAAATGGCGACATCTCGCCAAACTTTCACTTTTCAACACTTTTTCAAACTGCGGCATCCCGCCAAACTTTACCTTTTTCAAAATTTTTCAAAACATTGGCATCTCGCCAAACTTTATCTTTTTCAAAACTTTTCAAAACCCGCGGCATCCCGCCAAACTTTGGCTTTTCAAAACTTTTCAGAACATTGGCATCTCGCCAAACTTTAACTTTTCAAAACCTTTGAAACCTGCGGCATCCCGCCAAATTTTAACCTTTCAAAACTTTTCAAAACGGCGACATCTCGCCAGATTTATCACTTTTCACAACTTTTTTTAAAAAACAGTGACAGTTCGGGATGTCAGCCCTTCTTTGGCTACAGTTGGGGATGTAAGCCCTACTTTGGCTACAGTTAGGGATGTAAGCCCGTCTTTGTCTCTTATCGGCAACCTCCTTGTCGCCCTCTTTAAGCTTTCAGCGGCAACAATCTTTATCAACTTTGGCATCACACAAGCAGTTCGGGATGCGAACCCTCCATATCAGCAATTCGAGCTTTACCACCCGGCAAAGTAACTTGGCCAACTTCGTCATACTTGACAGGGTACCTGCCAAAAATACAAGGTAGTCATATGCAAATCTAGTAAAGACTTCCTTTATTTTTGACATAGCAAGCAAACAGTACGCAACTCTTATATGAATGAGAGAAATAATGAACTACGAATATCTTTAGCATTTTACTGAGCATATCATCATTTCAAACATATTATCGTGACTGCCATTTTTCACTATTCATCATTCCAAAATCTCAAACATGTGACAGGTCAACGCACCCATATTAGCGGCCAAGCATATCTCTTATCATAACAACAACATATTGTAGCATAATATCACATAATCAATTTTGTAAATCCTAGATTCCATATATTCCATTTATATTAACTTTATATTATTCATTTATGTCAAAATCACAATTACTAAAATCACAATTGCTTTCTTTCTTAATAAACGTTGACACTTAACATTTTTACGCATACGCCATTACATATGCCGGCATCCATTTCTAACCACAAGTCGCAACATTTATATTTTATCAAATCCGCACTTTGACTCGTAGGTTCAATTAACCAACATCTTACTACGAAAATTCATTTTCACAGCCCCATTCTAAACGATGATTACTAATTCAAATAACTCTATTTCAAAAATTAATAATTCATATTCCCAAAATTAAATAAAGCCCCAAAACAATCTTATTAGAAATTCACATTCTAGTCATCTTTAACATACTTTCAGTTTTCGTCTAAGGGATTCATCATATAATCAATTCATTCTATCAAGTGGGCATAATAAACAGAGAACACTTTCTTTAACTTTGTCAGATACCCATTAACCATTTTCATTTTCTGCCTTGCCTATTTCTGATCAGCAAAACTTTTAGTCACTCATTATCTCTTTTTTAATGACTTAGGGAGGCAAGCGAGTTAAGTCAATCAATTTTAACATAGTAGCACAGAACACATTCAATTTTGCTATGTAACAACATTTCTAAGCATGCATTCATGTTCTCTCATAACGAATTCATATAAACATAATTTAACATGAATAGAAAAGATGGGAAGATACGACCTGACGAAGGTTAACGACATTCCGAATGGATTCAACACCAAGGTTGTCACACGCTTGTCCTTCCCATTAACTTTTAACTTTCTTCATCCACTTTTCCTGTCTCAAATACTTAGCCCGACAAATAACAATACCATTTTTTCCTACTTTTCATTTTATCAAAGTAAAGACTATCATGAAAAAAGGAAGAGTTGACCTGATTTATTTGGCCGGCAATCTTTACCTCCGGCGGCTTCCTTCTTCCCGAACCAAAACTCACTGTCCAAAAGGTAACAAATATTCCCGAGAAGGCATGCAATTCGCTATTTCTTAACCAATAATGCATCATTAAAAACATAAGGGTGATTTTAGCCAACTATCTTAAATATAGAACTAAACATAATTTTTCATATATCGCCAAGCACTTCTTTCTATTCCTTTTATATGAAATCGCCAATTGCCTAAAATATTATTTCAGAATATACTTTTAATCATTTCAAGGAGCCTATTCCCGCTAGATTATGGCCATTCATATTCAAGTTTCTATATCCCATTATCTCTTATTGGGAGCAGGAAATAGGCAAGTAAAACATTAAGCCAATTTATTCTATCGAGTTGGCATAGTAAATAAAGAGCATATTTGACTTTACTACGCACCATAATTTCTAATCATATATCCATTTACACACTATTTTATAGTGTTTCACTTTTCTTTCCATCTAATAACTAGAGCAAATCGCACGGCACATTTTCCACCTAACGACTCTTAGCAAATTATCACAAGATTTAATATTGCTTAAAGTAGTATATCAAGTTAAAGCGCCAATTTAGCATGATGCACATATTCAATTCATATTCATAACTTCATTAAAAACGCATTTGCATATACTTATCATTACTTTATAAAGCACGTAACGTCGAACAGTTATTCGCTATATTTGAAAAAGAGATGGAAAGAAGTGACCTGATGGGGACTTGCCGCATCTTTGACTAAATCCGTTGAGAACTTAACGGGAACTATAACGATCATCAAATACTTAACGAAACGAAGGGATATAATGTTGACCTGCTATCTAATCCACCTCACTTTTCGGTGGGTCCCCTCTGCTAAACACTTCTATGCCATCCAGTAAAGCCCACGATTTTGACCAATTCTCTCCCCCTTTTGCATTTCATTTCCTTTTCAATTTCCAATCAATACTCTTTTTTATTTTTATTTTTACTTTTCACCTCCCATCTCAAACCTTCCAGATCTTTGTCTTCATCTTTCCCGCTTCTTCCCCTTCGATTTCACGAGCTACCGCCAACGACATCCATGGCCGCTACAACTTCCGGCAATAACACAGGCGGCGACCTCAGGTCGCACAAAATCATGGCGATATCAACACTTTTCTCAGCGACATCAAGCACCGGAGACTACTCAACTGGCTGCTTCCATTGCTCCGGCGACCTTCAATCCTCAAACCGGCGAACTCCTCTGTTTCTCGCTGATCCTTCAATGGATCCAAACCTTGCCCACACCCTGAATCTTTTCCTTTTGCCTTCCAAGGTTCTCGGCGACTTCCACTATCCGGCGAGATAACGGCGGCGAGCCTTCACGAACCGACACGTGATGGATAACGTGTCTTAACTAATTGACACGCGTCGGACAAGACTGTTCTCCCGCTGACACGCGTCTCCGACACTGTTCACCACTGTTCATTCTCTCTCTAACTTTCCGGCGAACTCATTCCTCTTCTCCGGCAACGGCTCCCTTCCCAGATCTGGCCTCTCCTCCTCTTCTCTAAACTCTGATGCCATGGCTCTGCCTCCAGAAAACTGCTGCTTCTTCCCTTTTAATTCTCTTAGGCTACCACACCCATCTCAAATCTCAGCCCAAAAAAGAAAACGGAAAAATTGATTTCCAATTCCGGCCAACTCCTGCAACTAAGATCTGAGTTTTTCTCTTCCCAAACCCAACAGAAAACTGCTAAAACCACTCCGGCTGACCATATGAAGCTACCCCCAACTGTTGTAGTCTAAATTTATACCACCGGCTCCTCTATTCCGGCCAAACTCCGCCGGAAAATTGTCAGTTCCGGCAACGGAACCAACTGATGCTGCCATGAAAAATGGGTTGCACAGGAAACTGACCGGGGTAGCAACGGTGGCCGGACCGGAAAAGCACGCTCCACGAGGCCCTAAATAATGTGGGGCCTACAAGATAAAACACCGTTAGGGTGGGGGGATTTTCCCCCCAAAAACCCTCCGGCGTGAGAATCATTAATCTCATACATAACATATATAACCCAATTTCTAGAGAGAGAAAGAGGGAGGAGAGAGAAGCTCTCAAAATAGAATATACCTTTGAAATGAAATGGGAGGAGTATATATATCCAAGGGTGATGTCATCAATGACATCACCATCCCCACCACTTTCCTTTGCCACGTGTCACGCCTGCAATGGAGGGAAGTCTAACAAAAGACTTAACATTTAACCTTTAACATACAATATACAATATAAATTATGCGCCATGCGACCTATAACATACGAGAACCACGCCATATGCGGGAATCAAGCCATAACCATATAAACATAATCTTTGGCTAAAATCATCACCGGAACCCGAATATGCGACATATAACATGCGGTAGGTAACCATTATAACATTAATAGCATACATCATGAGACATGCGACCTACGCTGTGCGACATGATACATCGAAAACCAGCACCCGCCATACGGGAACCTCCATCCGACATGCGGGAATCAATATCCGACACACCATATACAATATGCGAGGGCCAAGCCATTGGCGGGAACCAGGACCAGAACTATGGCGATAAGCCTGACTTTGGCTAGCATCATAATCATAAGCACTCAATATGCATCATATAATGTATAACATAAAATACGCGGTATACGGAATATAACACATAATATGCGGCATATAACACATAACACGTAATATGCGGCATATATCAATAACACATAATATGCGGCATATAACACATAACACGTAATATGCGGCATATATCAAATAACCCGTAATATGCGGCATATATCAAATACATAGGGGGAACCACACTATTGGCGACAACCAAGAACCCACCCCTTGCCGGGGTACTAGAACTACCATGCGACATCCTCATAAAATAGGGGCCCACATAGACCATAATAAACTTGGGCCGGGCAGACATTTAACAGGAAAAATATTTTGTGATGGCGCATCATCAGTTTATCTACATTATAAATGAGGGAGAGGTTGCTACAGTGTTATGAACAGTTTCAAGCGGCGAAATTCTCATTTTGTCCTCATACATTTGTCCTTTTCCCATTTTGCCCTTAAAAAAATTTATTTAAAAAAAAATTAAAAAAAAATCACGTGGCCTTGGACACGAGTATGTACTAGTTGGTTGATAAATGTAGGCCGGTTTGATTTATTTTTGAAATGTTACCAATAGGAGTAATTAATATTTGATCTTAAATTAACGTCGCAATTGACTTGTCAAAGATATATAAAAATGTGTTTTATTAGTTTGTACATTATTTATACGATGATAAAATTACATTAAGGCAATTTCCTTATTTGAAAACAAGTCATTTATTTAGGGACGAACCAAAATACAAAAAAAAAAAAGTATGACATTTAAGGCTTGTTTGTCGCAGCTGATGGTGACTTATAGCTGATAGCCGATGGCTGATTGCTTAATGACTTATAGTTGATTGATTGATAACTCGTTTGTAGCAGCTGATAGTTGATGACTAATAGCTAATAGTTGATGACTTATTAATTGATAATTGATGAATTTAATATATAGTGCTCGTTTGTTTTTGCTTATCTTTAGTGACATATGGCTTTTGACTTTAATTAAGCTAAAATTAGAGTGTTTGTTTTTACTTATAAGCCAAAAACCAATAAGCGAAGTACAACTCATCTATTGCATAAATAAGTGAAGCCAAAAAGCCCCAAAAATGATGCTTTTTCACATATATGGAAAGACATCTATATTCACTCTTAACAAAAAAAATTACATCCCCAAATTACTCACCCTTTAAGATGTGATATTACAAAAAACATTTTTTTATTAAAAACTATCTCAAAAATATGCTATTTACAAAAAATAAACATGTAAGATGTGATATTACAAAAAACTATTTTTTTTTTCATTTTTTCTCTTTTAAGTTAAAACAACTGATAAATGCAATTATTAATGTAAAATGCATTTATTAGTTATTTATAACTGAATTCATTTATCAGTTTATTAAAGAGTATTTTATGCTTGATTATTTGGTTAAACAACTGATAAATGCATTTATTATTTATTTATAACTGATAAATTCATTTATTAATTTTTTAAAGAGTATTTTGTGCTTGATTTTTTGGTTAAAACAACTGAAAAATTCATTTATCAGTTGTTTATAACTGAAAAATTCATTTATCAGTTGTTTATAACTGATAAATTCATTTATCAATTGTTTATAACTGATAAATTCATTTATCAGTTTTTTAAAGAGTATTTTGTGCTTGATTTTTTGGTTAAACAATTGATAAATGCATTTGACATTAATAAATTCATTTATCAGTTGTTTATAACTGATAAATGCATTTATCAGTTGTTTGACAGATAAACGCAAAAAAATAATAATTAAAAAAAGTAGTTTTTGTAATATTTAAAGTGGTTTTTGTAATAGGGATTTTTACCAATAAGCCCCTATTAGAAGGTGAAATTTATAGAAAAAAAAAACACCGCATTTCATATTCTACCTTGGGGTCCATAAATTGAAATCTATTTTACCAATAAACCTCTAGCTCCTTTTAAAATATTTCATAATCCCAAACTGCCCTCGCAATTCTGTTTCTCTCTCTAATCGCAATTCCCCTTCTCTCTCTATTCGCAATTCCGATCTGCAAGGAGAGGGGAATCAAGGATGGCGATTTATCAAAGCGATTTATCAAAACGATTTTCTAAGGCGTTCATACAATTTTCCGTTTGATTCTCGAGAAAGATGGTTGGAAAGGGTGAAGGTCCTGCGATTGGGATTGATTTGGGCACTACTTATTCTTGCGTTGGCGTTTGGCAACATGATCGTGTTGAGATCATATCTAATGATCAAGGTAACAGGACGACGCCGTCATACGTTGCTTTTACTGACAACGAGCGTTTAATCGGTGATGCTGCTAAGAATCAGGTTGCCATGAATCCCACCAACACTGTTTTTTGGGAAGTTCATCTTCCCCTTTTGTTATAATTTATCTTGTTTTTTTAAAAAAGAAATTTGATGCTTGCCGATATAATTTGGTGTCACTTTAGGGTTTCTGTTAAATATTCTGAATTGAATTAAGAACATTAACAAGGAAATATGGTGAAGTTTGGTAATTTTCGAGTTGATGAGAATTGGGGTTCTAGCCTTAGTTACGTAGAAACTTTCTATTCAAAATTTATTGAGTAGTTAAAAGTGAGGGTTTTTCTTTTGCTCTGGACCATGTAATAGTTTTTTTTTTGTAGCAATGGTTATGATATAACTGGTCAATGTATGGTGATTCTGTAGATGCTAAGCGTTTGATTGGAAGGAGATTCAGTGATCCGTCGATCCATAGTGACATGAAGCTATGGCCATTCAAGGTTATTCCTGGACTTGCCGACAAGCCAATGATAGTACTCAATTACAAAGGCGAGGAAAAGCAGTTTTCTGCAGAAGAAATCTCTTTCATGGTTCTCAACAAAATGAAAGAGATTACTAAAGCTTTCCTTAGCACAACTGTTAAGAATGCAACTGGTAAATCAGTTAAGCTTCTGGTAATTAAGGAATAATCAGCAATTTTGGTTGCATCAGATTCTCTAGATTGAAACATGGATGAGGAAATATAGCGCTGATTTTCGCTAAAATTTTCTGAACATATATTTTAGGTGGTTCTTTGTGTGCATATAATGGCCTGGAACTTGTACTCTGACATTAATTAGTACTGGGTTAGCCAAGACAGTTTTGAAGGGAGTAAACGTGGCCACTCTATTCTTGTAATCAGCTAGTCTAAAAGTTTTATCTCTGGTTCTCCACTTGCTAATTCTGATAGTGTATTCGGACCTAATCGTTGTGGGCTCACTCTAAATTTCCAGTTCATCTAATGGGTCATCTTTACTTATTTAACATGATGTTGTCGATATCATGAAGGAATCCTTATATGATAAGTGTGTTGATGAGCATGGTTTTGTGGATTTTGGTCGAAGCGGGGGAATGAGTCAACAGAAAGAAGCTAAGCGATTCTTAGGATTCTTAGTATGTTTGGTTTTATGTCATTCTTTTATAGAACAACAGTGAGGTCTATTTCACAGTTGTTGGTTGTGATGTGAATAACTGTGAAATATTTTTCACACTTCTAAAATTGTAAGGTCAGTTTCACAGTTATTTATGAATGTGAAATGGTTTGGTTTTTGACCTTTCTAAACTGAGAAATGTGAGGTCAATTTCACAGTTATTTTGCTACTTAGTATGTTTGGTTTACCCGTTATTTATCAGTTGTTGATGATTGTTTGTGCACAACTGTGAGGTCAATTTCTCAGTTATGATTGTTGAGGTCAATTTCTCAGTTATTGTGCATAACTGTGTGATAAATTTCACTGTTTTTATGTCATTCTTTTATAGAACAACAATGAGGTCTATTTTACAGTTGTTGGTTGTGATGTGAATAACTGTGAAATGTTTTTCACACTTCTAAAACTGTGAGGTCAGTTTCACAGTTATTTATGAATGTGAAATGGTTTGGTTTTTGACCTTTCTAAACTGAGAACTGTGAGGTCAATTTCACAGTTATTTTGCTACTTAGTATGTTTAATTTACCCGTTATTTATCAGTTGTTTATGATTGTTTGTGCACAACTGTGAGGTCAATTTCTCAGTTATGATTGTTGAGGTCACTTTCTCAGTTATTGTGCATAATTGTGGGATAGATTTCACTGTTTTTTATCATTCTTTTATAGAACAATAGTGAGGTCTATTTCACAGTTGTTGGTTGTGATGTGAATAATTGTGAAATATTTTTCACACTTCTAAAACTGTGAGGTCAGTTTCACAGTTATTTATGAATGTGAAATGGTTTGGTTTTTGACCTTTCTAAACTGAGAACTGTAAGGTCAATTTCACAGTTATTTTGCTACTTAGTATGTTTAATTTACCCGTTATTTATCAGTTGTTTATGATTTTTTGTGCACAAGTGTGAGGTCAATTTCTCAGTTATGATTATTGAGGTCAATTTCTCAGTTAGTGTGCATAACCGTGTGATAGATTTCATTGTTTTTATGTCATTCTTTTATAGAACAACAGTGAGGTCTATTTTACAGTTGTTGAAAAATAATTTTATTTTATTTATAAAATTTGAAATATATGATGAGTAAACTTGTTTGATTCGTCTTTGCGATGAGAATAAAACAGTGATTTCAGATAATTTTTTCGACTTTTAAATTTTGAGATATTGCATTTTAAAAATTTAAGAGAAAAAAAAATGAAGAGAGAGAAAAGGAGAGAGAAAGAAAGCAGATAAGGAACGATCCGTCACGCGTGAGAGAGAGAGAAAGGGGTTTGAGGGGCAATTTGGTCCAGAAAAATTTGAGGGACTTTTTGATTGTTTTGATAATGTTAGTCCTTAAAGATAGTTTTTAATTGCCTGGGGGACTAATTGGTCAAAGCCTCTAAATAATATCTAACTTATGTGATTTTTTTGTATTATCCATTTTTCAAAATTAGTTTTTGGTAAATGCCCCTATTATTTATGGTACTTTTAAATTCTTAGCAAGAAATATGAAATTGTATCAACTATAAGATTCATAAGATTTTTTTTTGTTGATTTCATTAATTTATTTCTTTCGTTTCTTTTAAAATTTATACATTTTATTTTTTATTTCTATGTTAAGGTTACATTTTGTTTTAAATATGTAGATGATTTCTATAATTTTAAAATATAATGTGACTTTATTTTAAATTTTCTTATTTTTTTTCGTAGGTGTATTTATTTTTTTTTTAAATAATAATATGAATTCATATATTTTACTTGGAATACAAATGAAAAAATAAATAAATATTTTATTTGATTTAATTATTTTGATAAATATATAAGATTATATTTTAGTAAACAAAAATAGAGTCGATGGGCATGCATATGAGTCAATTTATTAGGGTCAATTCGGTATTCTTATTATAATTCAATATTTTTCAGCTTTTTTAACAAACAAATACAATTAGCTTATAACAACTTCAAAACAGCCCAAACAAACAGTATTCTGTTCATCGGCTATAAGTCAATCAACTATCGGCCATTAACTATAAGTTATCAGCAATTAGCTGCAACAAACGAGCCTATAATACTCGGGTTTTTTTTTTCAAGAAAAAATATTATTTGCAAATAAATAAATATGAATATTTGCGCTAAAGCTAAAAGAAATAATTCAAAATCATAATAATCATAAATTTACATTAATATATTGAAATTAAAAATTAACCAAATACAAAATTTAATTTATTGAAATATAATAAAGGACACAGTTTGAATTCACAAATTAATTTTTATTTATGTATTGTATATTTTTTCTATTTTGTTAATTTATTCCAAAATGAATGACTTTTAAAAAAAAGTATCTTTTGTTTTCATTTTCAATTCTCGTAAAACAAAGTCGTTTTAGGGCAACCAAAACAAATTTACTTAGACCGCCGAGGCCCGCTTGATGCCTAATTTGGCCGCCTAAAAAATTTGTGGCGCTTGGATCCCGCCTAAGTCGTTTTTAGAATACCGAAAAATAGCCAGAGCATAAAATGAAGCAAAAGTTTACAAGATAGCAATGTTCAGCCAAACAAAACCAAGAACTCTTAAAGAAGGTGGTTAAAATTAGAACAAAATTTCCCAGGCATGCTTAATTTCTTCAAAGCACTGCCTTTGTGTATATGAAATTTTACAACACCCAAGCTTACAAACTGAGTTCAATCTTACAACTTCCTACACATTTCCCTTAACCTAAATATCTCCACCCCAAATTTTCTTCTTTTCTATCCGCTCAAAGCGCAACCATTTCCCGCGCACACATACAGTGTGTGTGTGTGTGTGAGAAACAGCTCAAGAACACCATCCAGTTCAAACTTACAGGCATTATATACTCACTCCATCCCAAAATGAACGACTTTTTGACCAAAAAATTGAAAAGTTTTTGATCATTCAGTTTGAGACAGAGATAGTATATAACAGCGAGTTCTGAAAATACTACGATAATTCACTACTACGGGTATGCCTGTCATGGCCATTCATGTCCCAGAACGATGAATATGAACTTCTTCTCTTACTCTTATAACTTTTACCTCGTTTCTTCTGTCCTTTACGAGCTGAATACAGCACAAATATCACTGTCACAAATCCCAATACCGAAAATGCCCATAGAAAAATCATCCAGAATCTGAATGTACCAAAACCCTTTTCTTTCACGACTTCAGGTAATTGTGTTTCCTGTGTATCATTCACAGGGACAGTATTGGTCTTTATAACACGACTTGCTTCAATCCTCCCGAATTTCCTTGACATTGTTGCTTCGTTGACTTCATCTGGTGATGTTAAGTTTGACTTTGATGACAAAGTGGGGTCCGGACACTTTCTACGCTCGTGGTGGAGACGGAGGGCTTCATTCAATGCTTTCCCACATTCTATACTTAATAAGTCGCGCTTCATAATGTTTTCATCGGTTTGGTCTACTGTAGAAGGATCTGGAACATCGGGAAACTTTGACCAGCATGTGTTTATCAAGTCAACGTTCCTCCAGTTTGCTTTATCGAAGCTCCAGTTTCCGACTTTAAATTCTAACCCGTAATGGAAAACTCTATAGTCAACACCAGGTTCAGGAACATATCCGGGGTATATCAAGATTTCCTTTTTAATTATATGCCTCAACTTCAACTGCACACCAAATGGAAACCAAATACAAATTTATCAAGGGAGGGAAACTAAAAAAGTATTCCCTTTGCCCCAAAATAAATGTTGCACCATCACGGACTATTCTTAAGAATTTTATGAAGCTAAATTTTTTTCATAAAATATTGGTCAAAGTTCAATCAAGTCGTCAAAAAAAGTCAAGATGCGACATTTATTTTGGGATGGAGTGAGTAATTTAGACTGTTAGTAGCTTTATTTCATAAGAGGTTACCTCTGCTGCACCAAAGGAATAACCATACATTTCGCTAATCCATCCAGATTCATAGATATCTCCGGTCAGATTTCTACTATAATGAGCCGTGTCTGCACGGACCTCCTCGGTTTTATGCAGCCACAACATTGCAAACTTTCGTAGATCATCTATATGCATGATGATCACGCCACCAACTTTGTCACAAGCTTCGGGATGGCTAGTATGGAGCTTAGCAAGTTCGTTGTCACAACCAATAAGGTAGCTGGAAAAAAAAATGTGAAAAATGGAACAATTGGTAAATCTACATCTCATTTCCCACTCAAATCTTGTTGTATGAAAACTAATCTTATGAAACATATGAGTTTCCAAGTTTAAATATTTTCCATCATCTTAAAATTAGAAAAAAAAAATCTTAGTTCTTAAAAAAAGGGTACTTAATGTTTGATTAGCGTATCTTACTCATACGGAGTTGAAACTGGGCGTCCACGTGCAGCTTTGTATTCCCATGGTGTAATCGGTCCTCTCATGATCATGTCAGCATCAAGAATTACTATATATTCTGCATCTGTGTTTGCATGATTGAGCCAATGAAGGACTGCAGCTGGTTTATTGATTGCTGGATACCTAAATTAACCACAAAACAACATGATAACGACTTCTACATCTGAAACCATGATTAGGTGAAAATTGCATTCATTGGATTGAGAAATAACGGAAAACAAAAGAATTACCAATCGCCTGTCAACGGATGACGGCTCATTGATGGAACATAATGGGTTGGAGCTAGATCATGCCCTTTATATTCCTTCAAGTTTTCATCTGTACAGCTGAGAAGCCTTGTAATATTTCCCGGTTGACCACTTTGGTGGAAACTGTGGACTAGCCCCACAGTTTGCCAATCAAAGTAAGTTGTACACTCTGTGGAGAAAAGGGTATGAATTTTTGGATACGGTTTCACGGGTTCATCTTCTTCAGTAACCTCCGGTTCTTGATGATCAATCTCCATAAGCTCTAGAGTCTTTGGAGTAAGGGCTTTTGGTCGAGTTAGTTCAGCAAAAGTTTTGCTTTTTAAGAAGCTTAAGTACTTTGTCCACTTTGGCTTGGGGCACCCACGAGCTGCGTGCTGTAATAAAAGTCCTTCGTTCAAAGTGTTTATGCATTCTAGATCTATAAGTAGTCCCCTCCTTTTATTCTCATCAACCTCCATTGCCTTCACCTGCATAAAACATGCTAATAAGTTTCCAAATAAAGTAAAACAGTATTATTATTTGATATTTGCTCCCTCCATCCATAATAAATATGGCAGTTGACTTGTCAACGTATTTAAGGAATGTGCTTTAATTTGAACATTGCTTGTACAGTGTACAAATTGCACCAAGACTATTTCCTACTTTAGAAAGATGACATTTATTTTGGGACGGATCAAAAAGGAAAGTGCAACATTTATTATGTAGCAGAGGGAGCAGTTTGTAATATTTTACCTCTCGAGGATAAGGAGGTTCAGGGAAGAGCTGGCCACATTTGTAAACAATGTCGTCTTCATGGTGCTCTAATTTACTAAACGACCAATTTCCAACACTAAACGGCAAGCCATAATGTAAAAGAATAGGCTCAACACCCTCTCGTGGAATATATCCTGGATAGAGCATTATGTTATCATTTATCTTGTGTCGAAGACCGACCTGATAAAGAATAGAAACAGGAAGAAGTTAATAATGCAAAAAAAAAAAAATCACAAAAAGGAAATTAAATAGAAATTGTGTAAAACATATTACTTCTGCTGCACCAAATGAGTATCCATACATCTCGCTAATCCACCCTTGCCCATAAATGTCACCGGTTATATTGGTTGACCAATGGGCTCTGTCTTCTCGTACTTCTTCTGTTTTAGAAAGCCACATTGGTGCAAAGACCCGAAGGTCATCTATGTGAAAGGCCAACAGCCCACCAACCTTGTCACATAGTTCCGGGTGTTTTGTGTGTATTCTAGCGAGAATATTGTCACATCCAACCAAATACCTACAAGGGTACGTAATCAGAAATAAATTTCACCCAATCAGGCTCAAGTTGAAAAGTCAACTATTCAAGGAAATTGGTGAATGAAGTTTTTTTCAAAGAAATGAAGATGTGTGAAATAGTCAATAATATGAGGATTGACTTTATTACCCGTAATATGCAGCAACAGGCCGGCCTTTCTCTGCGCCAAGCTCCCATGGTAATATTGGCCCTCTGATGATCTGATCTGCATCTAATATTACTACCCAATCAACATTTTCTGCTTCTTTACTATGTTTAAGCCAGTGGACAACTCCAGCAGGTTTGTTGATTGCAGGATACCTGGAGTCGTGGAAAAACATGATTTCTCTGATAAGGATTAGCAATTAATACGTCTTTTTTCACGTGCACTTAAAGGATGGTCAGAGGCGTGATATCGAAGTGGAAAGTATAGAACCATCAAAAAGTTTATGAATGGTTGGAAAAAAATAATTGTTTGCGAGTATCATAGCACATGGAAACTAAATAAAGCGAGGAAAAGTAACAAATTTCGGAAACAAGAACCAGGTCAGCTCTTGTTATGAGCTAAGAATCTATGCAGTGTCACCATAAGGGAAAAGAAAAAAGTCTTCTACTAATTAGGCCTCCTTTCGGATTCTTACTGTTTTGATAATATGACTTGTTTAATAACGATATCTTTACTGCATTTTCAATAATGAGAGCTTAATGAATTTAATTCTATAAATTTATCACGCTTCTTATTCAGACAGGTTTTTCTCATCCTACAATTTGGGATACACTGCAAATTGTACCAAAACAAACATATGAGAAGTGTGGACACACGAATTAGGGTTTATATAAAGCCGGTAGTAGGATGTTACTTCATCGGAGGCCAACTAATAAAGTGCATGTTTTCTTTTAAAGGTTTAATATATTTACGTATCAAAACATATTAAGAAAAGATGGCTTCAATTAGGCTAACGAGCACAATAGCATTCACTGAATTCTATTCGCTGGGTGTGACAACTTTGAGATCCATTGAAGTTTCGGGTTTACCGCTTAGAACAGGAGTATCATCGTGGACCTTTCTGGGAACACCTGTCACCTTAGCCATAGAGCTAAAAATACCATCTTGCTGGACATGTATCATACTATCACGAGCTCATACATGGACCAATCAATTGTTAGAAATGGGCCATGAAGCAGCACATTATCACTGTATATGGGGGTGAGTTAAACTCGTAAAAAAACTATTCATCTACATCATTTATTGTCGGGAATATTCTCTATCCATGTGTTGCTCTGATAATATCCGGAGATCGGTCTCCCTCGAGATCAAATCTTGTGTACCACTTTTGTGCACCAAGTGATCCAATAGATATGCATCATTCTTGACACCATCATGATGTCAGCCCTAATAATTATGAACTGTTGGATCACTTATGGTACACAAAAGTAGTATGGAAGATTTGGACTGTCACTCGGCAGCTCTTTCCCCTCCCCCTCCCCACCCCTCATTTTCCAATTGGTACATACACTAACCACTGTAACGCCAGCTATATCAGGACTTACCTCCTAGATATGAAAGCATTTACCAGACGTACAATTATTCATCTATCTTCGAATACAGGTCTTCGTGTCTTTCACTTTGAAGACCGCCTTTCCCGACACCAAGCGTGTATCTCCAGGCTCATGTTCATCTCCCCCAATCACAATTCTCATGTAAACCACGGGCTTGAAAAGTTTAACTAAAGGGAATACGAATTACATTCTTGTTCAACTTCCTAATGCATAAAACGACTCAACAAGCCGAACAAACTACAGAACTTAGCTAACGGAAATCGCCAGTCAAGTACCTTAATTTTGGTATGAAAACCTCAATGAAAAGGGGCAACAACATATTACCATAACTCAATCTAGGGAGCATAGTAACACCGTCCAATACTCCAAGATCCAAGTGAGGGTTGCATTCATTTTCACTCAAAAAGATAACAATTATTACTGATTTACCATATCATAAGAAATTTCATTTCAAGAAAACAAAATCATGGACTATATTTTTTACCAAAAGGGCACAAATTATAAGAACCTAACAAAGAAAATTAAGAGAGTACCAACCAGTCACCAGTTTTGGGGTGTCTGCTCATGGAAGGGACCTCAAAGGTTGGAGCCAACTCCATACCTCTATACTTCTTCTTCTCCTCATCCGTACAACTGAGCAACCGGGTAATAGGTCCGGGTTGACCCGACTTCCTGAAGCTATGCATGAGTCCAACAGTCTGCCAATCGAAGTAATTCTGGCATTCCACAGAGAACAACGTGTGAACCCTATACGGAGCTGCTCGCCCGACTTCATCTTGACCCGACCCACCAACGATCAGACCCAAAATCATCGCCAGCAACAAAATTCTCGCCATTAGAGACCAATTCCGAGATGGGTATTCTTGCAGAGATCTAGATTTTCGTGGGGGTGGAAGGAGGGAGGTCAAATGGGATCGGGTGCTTGACTTTTTTTCTCTCTGTTTTGATCATTTTTGCAAAGAACAATTCATTGTCGAGGAGTAGTGACGAGAATAAGATTGAATTTAAAATTAGAAAACAGATGATTGAATTGGAATTAAAAAAAAAAAAATTGGTAGAGTTCATGAAAATAAAGAAAATGAAAAAAATGAGATTTTTCGTCGATTACAAGAGAGGCAGGTAAAGTTGTCTGTCTGGCACAGCTTATTTGATAAAATGAAGCCACGACTGGTTACACTCCAGCTTTGACTTTTGCAGGGAAGAGACGAATAATCGTGAATGGATTAACCCAAGTTTATGTTCGGGTCAAGCCACACTGAGAGCTAGACGTGGCCGATTCGATTAATCGGCGGTTCACGATTATCGAATCAGCAGTTCCAATTTTCAAAATTCTCAATCGAAACCAAACCGATTAATTGTCTTAGCCGGTCACAGTTTTACGGTTTACCGATTATACCGGTTTGCCGGATAACCGTTAACCGTTTTTAATTTTTCTTTTTCTTTTTCAAATTAGGTTTTTAACAGAATTAAAAACAGTTACAAAAAAAAAATAATTTTCTAACAGTTTTTGAATAAAAAAGTTAACATTTTAACAGTTTTTTGAAAAAACAGTTATCTTTTTAACAGTTTATGTTAAGTTTTATATTGTTTTTTTAACTTTTTTTTTCAATTTTTTTTTGATAAAGAATATTTTAAACTTTACTTTACTACATACATTTTTTGTAAAAAGTTATATAAAAAAGTTATGAATTTTGAAAGAAATAAAACTTAACTTTTTTTCTTTTCAAATTAGGTTTTTAAAAGAAATTTTTAACAGAATTAAAAACAGTTACGAAAAAAGTTAACTTTCTAACAGTTTTTGAATAAAAATGTTAACTTTTTAGCAATTTTTTGAAAAAAACAGTTAATTTTTTAACAGTTCCTGTTAATTTTTATACTGTTTTTTAACTTTTTTTTTTCAATTTATTTTTGGATAAAGAAGACTATTTTAGACTTTTGTTTACTACATACATTATTTGCAAAAAGTTATATAAAAAAAGTTATGAATTTTGAAAAAAAAATATAACTTAACTTTTTTAAAAGAAACGAAAGTATATAAAAGAAAAAAGGGGTGGTACCCTTAAATTTTATTAAGGATCATTGCCCCATAAGTTTCTTTTTTTAAAAATCTATGCTCAATAAGTTCCTTTTAAATGAGTGTATCAATTTTTTGTCATTTTGGACGAAAATATCCCCCCCCCCAAAATGTTGTACTGTATTATATTTTCAAAAAAAAATAATAAAAAAAATTAATACAAAAAATAAATACAAAAAATAAATACAAAAAAATTAAATAAATAAAAAAAATCAGAATGTTGTATTATATTTCCAGAATGTTGTATTATATTCAGAATGTTGTATTATATTTTCAGAATGTTGTATTATATTTTCAAAAAAAAATTAAAAAAAAATTAAAAATCAGAATGTTGTATTATATTTTCAGAATGTTGTATTATATTCAGAATGTTGTATTATATTTTCAGAGTGTTGTATTATATTTTCAAAAAAAAATCAGAATGTTGTATTATATTTTCAGAATGTTGTGAGGGCAAAATTGGAAGTTCACTTGTAAAAAGAACTTCTCGGTCATTTTAATACAATGAGGAACTTAGTGGAAAGTGATTTGTTCCAAAAGGAACTTATGGGGCAAATTCCCTTTTAGTAATTAAAATAAAATTACAAAGAAGGAGACAACCAACCTTACCCTTTTATAAACTAGATTGACTCTCGTGCGATGCACGGGGCGTTACTATATAATCAAAAAACAAAAATTAAACTAAAATAAATGAAGAACTCAATTAATTTATACATTATGGAATACTTTCTTAAAGACTACATTGTCAGTACATAAAAATTAGAAAACAATAAAATAATTAAAAAAAAAATTATAAGGAATATGCATTTCTATATATACAATTCTGTAGTATTTGATCAATTTAAAAAAATAAATAAAACACACGAACTTGTTATTCAAATACGAAATAAGTTATTGAAATTCGTTAAAAAATGGTTAAGATTGGAAATCTAGTGAAAAGAAATGTGATATTTTATTTCTTTTTGATAAAGAGAAATTTTTAAATAAAAACAAAAGTTTTGGTCATACCAAAAGGATAGTATAGTTATCTAATAAAAATTAATATTATTATTTTTCAAATGAAAACTTTCAATTAATTCATGGTCGTACATCTAAAAAAATGATGTCATAATTATTTACATTAACTCATTATGAGCATAATTATTATATTTATTTTCAATTTACGTTATCAATTTCGTTAAATGAAAAAAAAAATCCCCAAGTCAAGTCTTTACCTTAACCTAACTATTACAATTAAATAAAAATAAACATAATCTAAAGTCTAAACTAATCTAAAACATCATTCATTCATTACTACTTTTCGTGGAGTTCTCGACATCGTATTGATATTTTGAATTCGATAATAAAAGATCCTCTTCATAAGTCAAGTCTTGTTGTCATTTTTCCTCTCTAACCCAATCGCCAAGTAAGAGTTGATGTTCCAAGTTTTCACTAGTTAGTTGGGAACGTCTTTCATCCAAAACATTTCCTCCAACGCTAAATTTCGATTCAACCGTCACCGTTGAAGCGAGAGAGGCTAAGACTTCTTTCGCAACTATTGAAATAATTGGATAAATTTCTTTCCTTCTTGACCCCCATTGTAAAACATCAAATTCATTTAAATTTGAATATGGGTCTTGATTTAATTCAAAGTTGGTAGTGAAGTATTTTTCTAACTCCACGGGAATGTTTGATGATGATGAAAATGAACCTCGAGAAGGACCACGTTTTTTACTATACAAATTTGCAAAAAAAATATATGGATCCCCCACTAGTAAAACTTTGTTGAAAAGTAGAGGAAGCATCTTCATGTTGTTGGCTTTGAGAAGTGTTTCCATATAAGCCATTATACTCATTAAAAAGATTAATCAAATCATTTTTTGTATTTTGAATAATAATTGACGGAAGTTCATTACCATTGTCACCATCGAGATATAACTTCATATAATAATAATCTACAATGCATTCTAATTCATCTAATTTAACTCGGGGATCTAATAATTTTGCAACCAAGAAGAGAGACGAAATAGTGTCAAAATATTTAAGCCACTTTTGTCTCATGAAAACAATGCATTCTTTTAAAATAGGGCATTGTCTTAAATTATCAAAACAAGTAACAATTGCAACACAATGCTCAAGCACCAAAACGGAAATTGGATAATAAACTCTCGAAAAAGCCAAAGTAGCGGTATTGAAAATCTTTAACAATTCACACAAATTAGTGCATGCATTCCATTGATAAGCAAGTAGACGTTCATTATAGCCAATTGACATAAAAAAATTGCATTAGGAGATCTTTATAAGCAAAATCATCGGTTAACATTTTGTAGGTGAAATTCCACCTAGTTGGAACATCGTAAGTAAAATATTTGTCCGCCACACCTTTACTTCTTAAAAATCTTATCCATTTTTTTGTATTAGAATTTTTTTTAGAAATAAATTGAATACATTATCTAATTGGCTTAACATAAACCTCTAATGCATCCAAACCATCTCTAACACATAAGTTAATAATATGACATAAACATCTAATATGAAAAAACTTACCCCCAAGTGAGGGTTGGCAAACGGTAATTAAGTCGGGTAAACTAGCCGTATTAGCACTTGTGTTGTCAAATGAAATAGTAAATATTTTATTTAAAATACCATACTCAACAAAAATCTCAAGTGATTTTGCACAAATATTTTTCGCGAAATGCGGTGGCTCAAAATCTTTGTAAGCAATTAATCTTTTTTGGGGTCCATGAATAATCTATCCAATGGAAAGTAATGCCCAAATAAGTATTTCTTTGCTAATGATCACTCCAACCATCGGCACAAATTGAAACTTTATTTTCTAAATTTGATAAAACACCAATTAAATCTTTTTTATATTTTTCACCACTCTAGTAATATCACGTACGAAATTCGTACGTGGTACTCTCGTGACGGGGGGATTTAAAGAAAGTCGAACAAAATTTTCATAAAAATCGTCATCCACAAAATTAAAAGGAAGACCTTTAACGCAAACTAATTTGGCTAGTTCATCCCTATAAACCCACTTATCAAATTTAAAAAGGACGGAAGACGAACCTTGTGCACCCGAACCCGAACTATGTTGATATTGTAATTGAGTTTGGGTAGTGGAAATGCCAAGTTTCTCGGGATGTTTTGACGACGTATGCCCGTTGAGCATCCCATGCCCTCCGCCTCTTTTGAATGAGTAAGACGTGAAACAATAGTTGCAAAATGCTCGAAGATTATAATCATCATCGGGAGTAATTTTTCTTTTCGGCGAATGTATCGGATTAGGCTTTCTTTCTCTAGGTTGTCCCCGACCTCGACCACCTCCCCTAGTAGCTCGTCCCCCTACCCCTCCTAGTACCAGCACTTTCAATTTCAACAACTTCTTCTTCCTCACTTTGTTGGATATTTGGATTTTGATAATCAAAATCATCGTTGGGTAAAGAAGAACCAACATGTGACTTGCCTAAATTGCTTCTTCTTTGATTTCCAGCCATTTGTGTAAGATAAAATGAAGTTTGAAAATAAAATGGAGCTTAAAATGGATGAAAAATGAAGGAAAACACTAATTTCATTAGAAAACTAACTGAAAATGAGGTAATATTTAACTGGAAATTGGATGAGAGTAGGAGAATATGTGAATATTTGAGAGTAGAAGAGAAAGAGTAAAGAGAAATAATGTGAAAATAAAATGGGAGGAGGGAGGTGATATTTATAGTTACTAACTGGAAAGGGGGGGACAGGCGCCAGGCAGGAACTGGAAGGGGACAGGCGCCAGGCTAAGTGGCCGGCCAACGATCATGAGCAGCATCGGTCAAGGCCCAACCCAACGTCCCAAGTCCAATGGTCATGTTTGAAGTTTAATTCAAATTGCCTGTTTAACCGTCGATTTTAACCGGCGATTGACCGGTTTTAAAAAAACTTCAACCGTAACCAAACCTTGAAAAATCCGATTTCGGTTAAACCTGTCCGGTTAACCGCGTTAACCGATTTATTGGCGGTTTTGACCGGTTAAAAATCGACCGGTTAGTCGGTTCGATTTGGTTTTTGGCCATGTCTACTCTCAGAGAGCCCCAAGTTCTCATCAATATTGAGCAAGAACTCGATTCCCATCAAGCAAGGTCAAGTACAGACATATAGAAACTTAACCTACCTCCTCACAATTTGTTTGAGCTCATGGGCTGATCGAGCACGAGCTCGTTAGGGACTTGGAGGCCCAAGGGAACTTAACTCCTTGGTCATAGCCGACCATGGGTCTATTCAGCCGAGTAGGATTCAACTCGGGCAGTCCTATTTCAACAAGGAGTCCGGCGTTTCTAGTGATCTAATCCCAGTTCAGATTCACTTCCTAATCGACTCAACTACTAATCCCTATTATTGAGTATTACTTCACCCCCACCAATAAATAAGAGATGAAAATTTCAAAATCAGGGTAATTCTATTTTTCAATCCTTTTCCCTTATTCTTTTATTATTTCTTTTTAAGAAACCTATTATTACTTTTTGTCGGATGGCATTCGCCAGTGAAGCCCGACTTAGTTTATTGTTTGTTCATCTGTTTAACACTAATTCAAGGAAAATAAAGGTATCCGATCTGTTGATTACGACTATATTGACCCGATTACAATTTTGCCTCGATCAGTTTGGTTCCATTGTCAGGAAACGACACAATTTATCCGGATTAAAGCTTTCAAACTTCTTGGATTTTTGCATAAGTTTATTGTTTTTAGCCGGAATTCCTTTAGATCCCTTAGCTTTTGGGCGAATTTCTCCAGATTCCGTTAAGCATAATGGGTTCTCAGGCAGGTTCTGCAAATAATGGTCAAGAGAACGTCGTAATTCCAGGAGTTTTCAACGCCACAGGAGATAACCACCCAGACCCTAGGAGGTAAGCAGACCGAGCGACGAGGAAGGATTTGAACGTGAAACCTAGACAAAATCCCTTCAATCTCATCCTTGAAGAGTCAATTTTTTGCCTTATGAAGGTGCCCACTGTGCCTGCGTGAAATTCTGAAAGTGAAGAAACGATCTATTTCTCCCCTAATGAGCTCGCTTCCAGCCATATTGCAAGGCGAGAAGGATTCTCATCGACACTAGAGCATGCAGAGACATCTTCTATTACAAAACGTTCAAGGAGAAGGAGCTACCAGATACGATGCTTGCTCCTTACGCCATTTTGGGGATCCCAAGCCAGTCAAATTCAGCAGGGTAGTCTCACTCCCTCACCAACGAGTAAAATTTCATACACCTGCAGGAATTGGCTGCTTACGGGGATGAGCAAAGGAATTTTTGGAGTATGTATTAGGAAAGATGAAAACGAAGAGAAAGTTAGAAATCGAGACTCCGCAGAAGAGCATCGTCATTTCGAAGTCATTCAAAACATGGCACAGTTCCAACATTAACATAATCGTGGCTGGTGAGATGGACAAGAGTGAGCCCGACACCGCCTATATCGAGGGCGGCGAGGGACAAGACAACAAAGAGGGGAATGAACCTAGCAAAAGGAAGATAGAGGAGATTGAGACCTTGGAAGTGCGAGATGGTCCTGAACTGGAGGCCGTATATGAGCTCGAGGAGGTCGTGATAAACCCAACTTTTCTCGAGCAGAAGATCAAAATCGGCTCCCAGCTGTCCGAAGAGGAGCGAAAAGTACTGGTCGATTTATTAAAGAAGAGTCTAGATGTGTTCACCTCACAAGTCGATGACATGAGGGGAATCAAGGAATATGTGGCCGTCCACGAGCTTAAGATCGACCCCAACTCTAGGTTTGTTCAATAGAAACAAAGGACATTCCGGATAAAGAAGGACGTAGTGATAAAGGAGGAAATTGACAAGATTTTACGAGTTGGGATAGTACGCGAAGTTAGGTATCACACTTGGTTAGCAAACGTGGTCCTAATTAAGAAGGAAAACGACAAATGGAGAATGTGTGTGGACTTTACCGATCTGAACAAAGCCTGCCCCAGAGATTGTTATCCCCTCCCCATAATCGACCGCCTGGTCGACTCCATTTTCGGCCACCGTATGTTAAGCTTCTTGGACGTTTACTCGGGGTATCAACAAGTTCAAATGGCCGAGCATGATGTGGAGCACATAGCTTTCCTCGCAGCCAAAGGAACCTAGTACTACCAAATGATGTCGTTCGGTCTGAAGAATGCATGGGCAACTTACCAAAGAATGGTGAACAAGGTTTTTGGAAGTCAACTAGGCAGGAACATGGAATAATACATTGATGATATGGTGATCAAGACAAAAAATGATGAGCACATAGTCGACCTTCAAGAAATTATCCAGAACTTGAGGCACAATGACATGAAGCTGAATCCGAGCAAGTGTGTATTCGGTGTAACCGCGGAAAATTCCTCAAATTTATGGTGTCACATCGTGGGATTGAAGCTAACCATGAGAAGATAGGTGCTTTGATAAATATGAGGGAGCCGACCAACATTAAAGAGGTTCAAAGGTTAAACGAGCGAGTGAATCCCTGACTTAGTTCATTGTTTGTTCATATGTTTCAGGCTAATTCAAGGCAAATCCGGGTATTCGATATGTTGTTTCCGGCTAGATTGACCCGAATACAATTTCAATTCGATCAAATCGTTTACACACAAATACTATCTCCGTGTCGGTTTAATGTGCCCCTAGTATTGCTTTATCTTTCATTGAATAGATACAACAAACTCGGCACTGCTCCTGTGGGACTCCTGTGAGCTTCTCTCCATCCCGGTTTAATGTGCCCCTAGCATTGCTCTATATTTATTGAATAGATACAACAAACTCGGCACTGCTCCTGCAGGAGTTTGCTCCTGCGAGCTCCTGCCCGTCATTGCGATGTTGCCACGATATTCCATTTTTAGTGTTCTAAAGACAAGATGATTTTATATTTGGTGGAACTCACATTTTATCAAAATGATCCCAACCGCACGAAAAGGAAGAAGAGCCTGGAGGGATCGGACCGGCATGCAGAAGCCCGGATCCCAGAACTGTTCTATCATAAAACTGCACGGCCCATTCCTTGATTAATTGATGTACTATTTTGCTTGGGGTTGGTATTGTCCATCCATATTCGGGGCCTGTGAACCGCACATCAGTTCAGTCGGGCCGCGTGGTCGGACGTGTTGAGAAATTGGGGGGATCACCTCATCCACTAGCCCATACTAGTAGTCATCAACATGGAGAAAATAAATCAACACATGATAATATGAAAGAACAAGAACACCACACACACAAGAACACAAGAATTGTTAACCCGGTTCACCACCACCTGTGGCTACATCCGGAGGCACCAAGCCAGGACATCACTATAATAATATATGAAGGATTACAACTTTACATATGCACTCACACAGATCTAGCATAGTAACTCTCCATGAGCAATCTCTCATATATATTATCTCATCTCCCCAAGAACACACAAAATAACACAGTCATGGCCGGGTTGTAGGATCGCCCCCATGGCTCTCCCAGCCCCGCCCCCTCCTAGATACTATTTTGTGGCTCTCCTTGATATCCTAACTTTTCCCCTCTTTGGTACAAATATTATGGTGGTAGTCACAATGTATTTATAGGGATACAAAACCTATTCCTAATCAAAACCTGATTCACCCGGAGTCCTTGACATGGAAGGAGTATCACACAAATAGGAATACTAATTTGTTACCAAATTAACTTCTTTCCAAAGTCTCCTTACACGCCACTTGCAGAGAATCCGTCCGTCACAAGCGCGGTCGCGCAGCACCCCCAGCGCGGTCGCCCTCATCGACCGAGACTTCTTCACCTCGTCCGACCTCTCAGCGCGGTCGCCCTCCACCACGAGCGCGGCCGCCCTCCTCAACAGTCAGCCCCGAATTTCTGCTCCTCCATGGTTTTGATCCTCTCCTTGGTTTTGGCTCCAATCCCAACAATCTCCCACCTGGAGACATAAACCACCATTGTGACATGCTCCCATCATACTCCCACCTGAGAATGATCCACCAAATATTTTCCCCACCATGTTGAGCCACCACGCTCCTCCACCATGAGCCACCACGCCCAAGTAATAAGGCGAATTGAAACCAAGCGACGCTTCAATCTCCCCGTGTTAGATCCTTCTTGCCTCCCCAAATCAACTTCTACCTTGATTTATTTGCAAGACTAACTTCGCCTTCTCCCTCCTAGATCCACTCCCTTCGCAATGCTCCCCATGAAACTCCTGACACACCTTGCTTCTTGCATTGTCTCCTCGTGGTTCCTTTTCTCGCTCTCTTGTTAGGTACTTGTGATCGTCTCTCCGTCGGCCAGCTACATGTTGTCACCTCTCCACCCTAACACACCGTTTATTGATGTCTCTCCTTTTTACACCAACAGCCGGCCCCAAGCCTCTTGCTCCCACCGGAACGAAATTGATGTTGTCGGTAGAGTACAACATCCTCCATACCCCTTATCCGTCGTTTGCGAGAAGTCCTCCTCTTCCCACGTGGTCTAACCGGCTTATACCATTCACCTTTGCACGAAAGATTGTATCAAAATAGGAAGCAAATTAGTGCGAAATCCCTTCCCCGTCATCGCCGCGGCCGCCCTAGCTCCCAAGCGCGGCCGCCTCGAATGGAATCCTCCGAGCCTCAAGTTGCCCAAGTGCGCGGTCGCGCACCACCACTGCGCGGCCGCCCTCAACCCCGAAACCTGCTCCGACGATTTTCCTACTTGATCTCACCAACTCTTCCGACTTAGACTTCTTTTCTTTCATATTTTTCTCCAACCACCTCGACCGCCCCAAAAACCCTTGAACATCTCCAGGATCCATCTTGATTTCGCATCTCCAAAATTCCACCTCGAATTTCTGCAGATCTCAACAAGAAACAAACGAACTCTTCGTACTTACCGATCTTCCGCACGATCGTAGACCTATTTGGCACGTGTCATGCTTCAACCATAAACCCTAGAAGCTCTCAAATCCCCGCACGTCTTCCACACGAAGAATTCGCACAAAATCTGTTGTCTCTTTTCTTCACCTTGGATCTCTCCTAGATCTCGAACCAAAAGCTCTGATACCAGTTGTTGAGAAATTGAGGGGATCACCTCATCCACTAGCCCATACTAGTAGTCATCAACATGGAGAAAATAAATCAACACATGATAATATGAAAGAACAAGAACACCACACACACAAGAACACAAGAATTGTTAACCCGGTTCACCACCACGTGGCTACATCCGGAGGCACCAAGTCAGGACATCACTATAATAATATATGAAGGATTACAACTTTACATATGCACTCACACAGATCTAGCATAGTAACTCTCCATGAGCAATCTCTCATATATATTATCTCATCTCCCCAAGAACACACAAAATAACACAGACATGGCCGGGTTGTAGGATCGCCCCCATGGCTCTCCTAGGCCCCCGGCCCCCCTCCTAGATACTATTTTGTGGCTCTCCTTGATATCCTAACTTTTCCCCTCTTTGGTACAAATATTATGGTGGTAGTCACAATGTATTTATAGGGATACAAAACCTATTCCTAATCAAAACCTGATTCACCCGGAGTCCTTGACATGGAAGGAGTATCACACAAATAGGAATACTAATTTGTTACCAAATTAACTTCTTTCCAAAGTCTCCTTACACGCCACTTGCAGAGAATCCGTCACAGAGCGCGGTCGCGCACCCCCAGCGCGGTCGCCCTCATCGACCGAGACTTCTTCACCTCGTCCGACCTCTCAGCGCGGTCGCCCTCCACCACGAGCGCGGCCGCCCTCCTCAACAGTCAGCCCCGAATTTCTGCTCCTCCATGGTTTTGATCCTCTCCTTGGTTTTGGCTCCAATCCCAACAGGACGTCTATTTCCATCTCGATGGTTTTCATTTTTGCCATTCATTAATGGCATATTGGTTATTTCACTCAGCTCGTCATTTCTTACCCGTTTGATAGCTCCTCGTCACATCTCGACCATCCACCTCAAAATGACTTGCATGTAGTTCAACCGCATGAGTCCCGAATACTTGTCCCTCCCAATGGGGGCACCATTGCAAATCCTCTTGGGTTCCTAGTCAGCTTACATGTGAATAATGGTCACACACTTTCACGAATATTACTAGGCGTGACAACCCAGTGGAGTGAAAGATGATGCAGGTAATAATAACAAGTCAACCATTTGAGCAATCCTCATATCCCATCAATGTTAACTTTTTTTTTTTTTGATATCCAGGTTACCAGCTTTGCCGGACTAAGTCCTAGACCACCAGCCATCGTCCCCTCAGTGACTAGCGGAGGTATATCGCGGGATGTGCCCGAATGACACATGGTTCGAGAACATATCAACTAATATCACCCCATCAATGTTACTTGTTACTACTATGTGTTGCACATCTAAATAAAACAGTCTACAAATAAATAAACCATCTAAAAAAAGCATTCCGCAAACAGATAAAACACATTTCTTTAAAACAAATTTAAATAAGTCAACTGCAATATTTATAACTTCGTATGAGACTAGATAAAATACCATACAAACCCATATGAGCAAATGATCATCGGGCAGGTAATAACAAGTCAACCATGCGAGCAATTGTCATAAATTATCAGCGCTATGACTAGGCGTGACAATCCCACAGAGAACAGATACACGGATCATAAACTCTTTATAGCATTGGATACATTCGAATCACAACAACATAATACTCGTATTTAAATACACATTTATAATCCATGAAGGCATAACACGACCTCAACGAGGAGTAAAGCGATCAACTCAAAAACCACACGTATAAGGAGTTGGCAAGATTGTCAAATTTGAGAATCGACACTATTTTTTCTTGCACGAGGATCCCTACTGAGCCCATGCCTTCTTAGTGTTTTAATGTAACTTCTCATGAGGCTGAACTTTTTGTCCCCGAGATTATAGAAGTAATCCCACGTGTATATCCCAGTTTTATGCAAATCATCGAAAAGTAATCTGGAACAACCCGAAAAAGCAAGAGCCGATACGTCAATTATCAGTAATGCAAAGCGTTGAATAATCAACAAGGAGATAATCACTTTTGTTTAACTTACCTTACCCCGTAATTGCCTACAGGTTCTGCAGACATGATTCCCACATAACGTCTCCCAGAGATCACCTACTATTTTAAGGAAGTATAAGACTCAATTAGAGGATAATTTCATGAAATGGCGTAATTACCCATGAAGGGTGGATAAGAAGGATAAAACGGTTACCTTTTCACCTCCAACAGATCTGATTTTACTGTCAGCAGCAGGACTATTCACTCTTAAGAACTCAGCTGACAAATTATACAGCCTACCATTTGCGAATTCCACCTCTACCTGAAACACAATATGAGCCCGAGATGAGCTAAATGCTACAACTAAAAAGCCTTAGTCCCATAATGATTTGGGGTCGGCTACCATGAATCATTGAAAGGGCACTGAAGAGGTGAGAAAAGAATGAAAAAGTTGAGGAATGGAAAATAGAAAAATAAATATAAATTGTGAAAGCTAAGAAGATTTAAAAAAGAAGAAAATCAAGAAAACACTCATTTGAAAAAAAAATAGTACAAATTAAAAAAACATTTTTTAAAAATGCTACCACTGAGTACTCAGCATAAGGATAAATCCCCTATGCATAACAAGCTTAATCCAAATTTCATCCTCAACTAGATAGAAAAGAGGGAAAAAGATCAAGTAGTTCATGCACCAAGTACTCGAAAGCTAAGATTGCAAATCTGTCTATTCTTTCCCTAAAGCTCCCACTCATTGCTAAGATTTATGGCTTCTCCCTTTTGAAGCAGCCTCAGCTCATAGTTGGGTTTGGGTTTGCACTCCTAAATTTAAGCTTCGAAGACATTGATTCCCCCCCCCCCCCAAAAAAAAAAATTTTAAAAAACGTTTGCAGAATTTGGTATGCCCAGGCATTGAACTCCTTGTCATCAACTCTAGGCTTGCTCTCATCCATATATATTAAGCCTCAATATTGTTCAAAGTTCTAACCAAACAAATGTGCTACCTTTGAATTAAATTCGTATAGTCTGCTTCAAAAAAAAACTAAGGTATAAACAGTGCTGAGATTCCCTCTTTGATAATTTTTCCCTTAATGACTGATGTAGGAGGTTTTAGGTCAGGCGGACGCCCCAATATAATCCAGGCGGCCGCATCACGAGGGTTCGACGGGAGGGGGTCTTCTGTGAATGAGGCGAGCGCCTCACCCATTTCCATGCGAGCGCCTCAAAGGGAAACAATCACGGCCAAGGTTACGGAGATGGAGGCGGGCGCATGAAGAAGCATCAGGCGGACGCCTCACGCAAATGACGGGAAGATTACTAGTTTAATTATTTACGTTTTGTTTCAATTTGCTGACTGAGGAGTATTTAAATTAGGGGTATTTTAGTCCTTGCTTTGTTATTTTCGTTTTAGGGTTTGTTTAGGGTTTGGAGAAAGTATTTAAACATTTCTTAGGCCATTGTTAAACTTAGTTTTGATGAATTAAAATTTCGAGAGTTTTCTCTTTTCTGGTGGATTCCAGTTCTTCGCGTTTGAGGATTCTTCGCTTGAAGAGTTCTTGTGATTAGTGCGCTAATCACGAAATTTATCCGGCCGTCTTTGCGTCGGTTGGTATCGGAAGCGAGGCTTAACTCTTTGTCTTTTCACCGTGATTTGCTATGGGGAACGATATGAGGAGGAGTTCGATCGATTAACCACAGCCGTGGCAGCGTTGTCAACCCAGATGGGGGCGTTCATGGCAGAGCAACGAGGTCCAAACGCTAGGGCTAATCGTAATCGTGGTGGCGAGAGAGACAGGGTTATTGAACAGGGCCGACGCCCTAGGAGGGGCGAAAATAATGACGAAGGGGATTCTAGTTCCGATCCCGATGCGGAGATTGATAGTGATGATGAACCAAGGCAAGGTAATAATCGAAACTCTCACGATTATAGAATTAATGCTGAAATTCCTTTATTTTATGGAACTATGAGGATTGAGGATTTTCTAGATTGGCAAAGTAGTGTTGACCGTTTCTTCGAGGTTATGGAGGTACCGTCGAATAAACAGGTAAAGAGGGTGGCTATCCGATTGAAGAGCACTGCTGCAGTTTGGTAGGAAAAACTTGTTAGTCAGAGGCAACGACTGTTGTGAATATGGCCCTCCACACCCAAGCAAACCTACAAGAATAATAATCGCACACAAACCAAGCACAAGAAATCAATGAAAAACAAAAAGAACACAAGAAATTGTTAACCCAGTTCACCAAATTGATTTGGCTACGTCTGGGGGCACTACCAAGCCAGGATCTTGAACTATGAATGTAAAATATGTGTTACAATTGAATTGGGGGCGGAACATTACTTTATATATGCCCAAGAAAGAATATCAACCAACCCTAGCTAAGCCCAGTAAACACAAAGCCCGTAAAACAAGTTCCCTCCGCTAGCCTTGAGGCGTGCGCCTCAAGGAGAATGATGCGGCCGCCTGGAATTCTTCAATTCACGTCAATTCCTTCGGTGTTTGAGGCGCCCGCCAAGAAGGGAATCATGCGCCCGCCTCGAGTAGTCTCCGCTAACGCGGAACCACGGAACGCGAGGCGCCCGCCTCGCCATTCCGAGCGCCCGCCTTGGGCTCCTCCGAAGAAAGCTGTCAAGGTTGGTCCTCTATTCCTATCCCAACAATCTCCCACCTAGAGATCAACCGCATATACAAGCCCCGTATCCGATCTTGACTCATCTTTGGTGTCCTCCTAGTGCCACCTCGATCGTGGTAGTGCCATCCTCCTCTCTCATTCTTGAAGCCCGATTGAAGCTTTGCGCAGCTTCAATTTCTCAAGGTTCACAACCTTTGTCAACATGTCGGCGGATTCTCCGATCCCAATATCTTCTCAGGCCACAAAATCTTCTCCTCCAAGAGATGCGATGTAGTGAAACCTTAGTTCAATATGCTTTGTCCTCGAATGAAACGCCGGATTCTTGGCGAGTGAATTGCGCTCTGGCTGTCCACTGTAGAGAATATTACCACTTCGCGTCTTCCCAAGTTCACCCAAGAAGTTCGCAGCCAAACCATCTCTTTACTTGCTTCGTCATGCCACATATTCGCTTCGCAGTCGACCGAGCCACGATCTTTGCAACTTAGAAGCCCGGGAGATTCTTTGTACCACCCAATGTAAACCACGTAACCCGTAGTACTTCTCCTCTTATCAAGATCATTGATGCCAAGTCCGCATCAACATAACCCGCTAACACTACTTCCTTGCTCGAAAAACATAGAGCCTTACCGGCGGTACCCTTCAAGTAACGTAGGATCCACTTAACCGCTTCCCAATGTTACTTTCCTGGATTGCCCGTGAGCCGCTGACTACTCCGCGCGTGTGCGATGTCCGGCCTTGTACACACCATTGCATACATGAGACTCCCTTGGTGAAGCATATGGAGTTCTCTCCATCTTGTCACGCTCTTCCTTGTTCCTAGGCGAGTCCTCTCGGATAGCTTGAAATCTGCAAACCCAATGGCGTCCTGTTGGCTTCGCCTCTTCCATACTGAAAACCTTGCTAAGACCTTCTCAACATATTCGATTGTGAAAGAACCAACTTGCCCGACTCCCTATTCCGATCAATCCGCATGCCCAAGATTTTCCTTGCCTCTCCCAAATCCTTCATCTCGAACCGTTCGACAACCGAGTCTTCAAACTGTTTACCTCTCTACTGCTAGAGCCCGCTATCAACATGTCGTCCACATATAATGACAAGATAATATACCCGTTGTCCGTGTTCTTGAAGTAGCAACAATGATCCGCCTCACATTCTGATAAAATCAATGTCGTGCATGAATCAGTCAAATTTCTGTACCCTTTGCCTAGGAGCTTGTTTAAGGCCATCTGAGCTCTTGAGTCAATCTATGCAAACTAGCTCCTCGCCACCCTTAGACAAGTAACCCTCATTGTACCATGTAAATCTCTTCCTCCAAGTCCCGTGAAGAAAGGCCGTCTTCACATCCATCTGTTCAAGCGACAAGTTGTCGCCGCTACTATCCCCAGGAACCATTTTGATAGTGGTCATCTTCACAACCGGAGTGAATACTTCGGTGTAGTCAATACCGTACTTCTGCTGAAACCCTTTAACAACCGAGTCTTGCCTTGTAACGCTTGCTACGTCTGCTTCCTCCTTGATCCTGTAAACCCACATTTGTTATGCGGTGCCTTCTTCCCGCTTAGGTAGTTCGATCGACTCCCAAGTTTTGTTTGCCTTGATGAGACCATCTCATCTTCCATCGCAGCTTTCCACTTATTACAAAGCACACTACGAATCGCTCCGCATAACATTCCGGTTCCCATTATACGTCAACAACAAATAATAATTCGAAGGAGTATACGTCGGGTGATCCACGCAATCTGGCTGGATCTACGCAGTGAATATCCGGTTCGGAGTACGTGGTTCATCTTCGGTGACCTTCGACCGTACGGTCACAAGAACCGTTCGCTCCCACCCGAGTTAGGAATATCCACCTCTACAATCTCCAGGTTCCGAACTAGTGTCATCGGATGCTCCTTTCTGTCTTTGTCTGATAATACTGTTCATTGAATACCACATCTCGACTACGAATAACCCTATGATTTTGGTCATCCCAAAACTTATACCCGAAGTCCTCTCCGCCATACCCAATAAATGTACACTTGTATTTAGCATCTAATTTAGTTCTCTCGGCGAGAATCAACATGAACATAAGAAACGCTGACGAATATGCGAAGAAAGGACAGATTTTCCTGTTTTGCACTCCAAGCTTCCTCTGGAATTCCATTCCCCGATGGAACAGATGGTCCCCGATTGATCAAGAAAGGCTGCCGTGTCAGCTGCGTATGCCCGAACGTCTTCGGAAGTCCACGCTTCAATCTCATACTTCTAGCCCGCTCATTCAATGTTCTGTTCATCCTCTCTGCTACCCCGTTGATTTGTGGTGTCCGCTTTGGAGTCTTCTCCATACGAATCCCATTCGCAAAGACAAGATTCCCTAAACTCACCAAGCTCATACTCCCACCATTGTTGTCGATCTCAAGCACTTAAGCTTAAGTCCCGTTTGATTTTCCACGAAGGCCCTCCACTTCTTGAACACCTCGAAAGCCTCATCTTTCCCCTTCAAGAAATAGACCCAAACCTTCCTTGTAGAATCATCGATGAAAGTCATGTAATATGACGCACCACCTGCAGATGTTAGGAGATGGCCCCCGAGTCCGTGTGAACCAATTCCAACTTTGCTTCCCTCAATCCCCTACTGTCCTCGAGAAATTATTCCTCCCTTGTTTGCCCAAACATACAATCTTCGCAGATCCCCACGTTGGTGTCTTGAGCCGGTAGTAGACCACTTGGAACAAAGTACCTTCATCCTCGTCTCGCTCATGTGACCCAATCGACGATGCCACAAATCGAGTATCACCCTTGCCGCTGCCACCGCAATACTATCCTTGGTGTTGTTTGCGAATCTGAAAGTACCCTCCTTATTACCGAGCGATCTCACAATCCTCCTTGGTAATAACCCGGTTCGCATGCTCGAAAGTCACCTTGAACCCTCTTCGTCCAACCGCCCAACTGAAAGTAGGTTCTTTTTCAAACCCGAATGTGTCCGACCCGTTCGGATGTAAGACCTTCCCGTCTCGATGCTCCTATTCGACATCCCCTTCCCCTTGATTTCCAAAGGCTCGCCATCTGCAAGATGTAGACCTTCCCGAAATCACCAGAAGTGTAGTTTTCCATCTCTTCCTTATGCCCGCAAAGAGTGGAATGATGCCCCAGAATCCAGCGCTCATGATTCTAGTGCACTACTAACACTCAGAACCGATGCATCGTCACCTTCGCCACATTCGCCCGATTGCCCTTACGATTTGGACAATCCCTCTTGAAGTGTCCCGATTCCTTCTGATAGTAGCCTGAACGGATCCGCCCGCAACCTTCGGTTTGTCCTTGGTATCATCGGCTTTGCCCTTTACCGCTCGCTCCGTTCTCCCTAGATTCGGTTCTCCCTTGTTTGCTAGTACCGGCTTCCCCTACTAGTAGTAGCTAAAGCCGCTCCCGAAGTACTTGATGTCCCCAACTTCTTCAATGCGATTTTCCTCACCTAAAAGAAAGTCTTTAACATCATCATATTTCAATTTTTTCTTACTCTTTGAAGCGTTGATTGCGATCGCGTTCCGCTCCAACTTGCGGTAAAGAAGCTAGCAACAAGCATGCATGAACCTCATCATCGAACTTAATCTCCACCGCATTGTCAATGAATCTATGACATCCATAAATTCATCGATGTGTTTAGCGAAGGATCCTCCCCTCTTGCATCTTGAGACTACCCGTCTTACGTATCAAATCAACCTTATTTGCGGCGAGACGGAGTTTCAAATCTCTCGGTAAGATAATCCAATAGCTCCTTGGTGGTTGTCGCCTTCCTGGTAGTCTTCGCGATCCACTTTGACAAAGTAGATCTAACCACCCCTAAAGCCTTCCGATCCACGAGTTCCCATTCTTCTGATCTTCATCTTAGGTTTGACACCCTTCAGAGGCTTGTAGAGATCCTTGTTATGCAAGAGATCCTCGATCTGCATCCTCCAATATCCGTAGTGGACCCATCGAATTTCTCGGCCGCTTTGTTTGTCTTTGCCCGTTCTTGATTGCTTGGAGCAACTCCTTGATCTTGAAACCAAAGCTACGATACCAGTTGTTGTGAATATGGCCCTCCACACCCAAGCAAACCTACAAGAATAATAATCGCACACAAACCAAGCACAAGAAATCAATGAAAAGCAAAAGAACACAAGAAATTGTTAACCAGAGTTCACCAAATTGATTTGGCTACGTGCAGGGGCACTACAAGCCAGGATCTTGAACTATGAATGTAAAATATGTGTTACAATTGAATTGGGGCGGAACATTACTTTATATATGCCCAAGAAAGAATATCAACCAACCCACCAGCTAAGCCCGGTAACACAAAGCCCGTAAAACAAGTTCCCTCCCGCTAGCCTTGGGGCGTGCGCCTCGAGAGAATGATGCGGCCGCCTGGAATTCTTCAATTCACGTCGATTCCTTCGGTGTTTGAGCGCCCGCCAAGAAGGGAATCATGCGCCCGCCTCAAGCAGTCTCCGCTAACGCGGAACCACGGAACGCGAGGCGCCCGCCTCGCCATTCCCAGGCGCCCGCCTTAGACTCCTCCGAAGAAACTGTCAAGGTTGGTCCTCTATTCCTATCCCAACAACGACAAGGGAAGGGGCCAATCAAGACCTGGAGGCGTTTGAAGCAATTGATATCGGGACGGTTTTTACCGGCGGAGATGGCGAGACTTTGTATAGGCGTATCTCGGTGTGTGCGGGGCAAGAGACATTGATGAATACACCACCGAGTTTCAGAGGTATAATGCGCGGAGTTAGGGTTGAGGAGACGGAGGATCAGCCGTTGCCCAGATTATATCGATGGGTTGAAGGGATCAATACGGGAGAAGATGAGTTTGCATCGGGCGTGGACTCGACGGATGCTACCACTCTGGCATTGAAGAGTGAATTTATAGAGAAGTCGAGTTCGAAGGATTTTACTCCTTTTCACAATTTTCCTCGACGGGCGGTTTTGAAGCGATGGCGATAAAGACCCGACTCCGCGAGGCGAGAATCGATCAGCGCGAGTAGTAGCACGGTGAACACGAGACAGAGACGGCGAATCGTACGCCAAGCCTGACGGGGGATAAGTGTTATCGTTGTCAGGGATATGGCCGCGAATCGAATGTTTGCCCTTTGGAACTGCTGCGGTTTTGCATGAAGTACGAAGAGGAGGAGCCCGAGGTCAATCAGTATGAAGGATTTGAGCTCGCGGAAGAGGAGTCCCGGTGAGAGGGTTCGGGTGCGTGCTTGACGGATGTTATTTTCTTCCAGGACGAGGGCGACGGAAGAATCTGTCGAGCTGTCTCTGTTTGTTACATAGAAACAAGGTATGTGATTTAATTGTTGATATTGGTTGTGCGAAAATATTGTTTCGCGAGAAGTTGGTTGGATATTTAGGGTTAAAGGCGAACCCCAATGAAGAACCTTTTAGCTTGGGGTGGGTGAATAAAGGTTCGAAATCGGGGTATCGCGAGACTTGCGGGGTCCACTTTATTTCCCGTTGGCAAGTATTATAAGGAAGTGGTTGTTTGTGACGTTCTGAATATGGACATCTGTCATATATTACTTGATCGGCCTTGGCAGTATGATCATGACATTACGTATCGGGCAAGGATAATGTGCTTATGTTCACTTGGGATAAACATAAGTATGCTATAGCTCCTGTACTACGTTTTGAAAAACGAGGTTGCGAGAGAAGCCGATCGTGATGCTTATACGAACGAGAAAGTGAATCCATCTGCTTTGAAAATAGGGTCGAGGATGTGCGCGCCGCCAAGGAAGGCATCAAAGCTAGGGCTACGAGGTTCTGAGTTGAATAACAGTTCTTCTTGGCAAAAGGAAGCGGAAGAAATCTTTCGCAGTTGGGAATGATGTGAACTCGGGGTCGAGTTCTTTAGAAGTGGAAAAGACTGATGTAGGAGGTTTTAGGTCAGGCGGACGCCCCAATATAATCCAGGCAGCCGCATCACGAGGGTTCGACGGGAGGGGGTCTTCTGTGAATGAGGCGAGCGCCTCACCCATTTCCATGCGAGCGCCTCAAAGGGAAACAATCACGCCAAGGTTACGGAGATGGGCGGGCGCATGAAGAAGCATCGAGGCGGACGCCTCACGCAATGACGGGAAGATTACTAGTTTAATTATTTACGTTTTGTTTCAATTTCTTGTGAGAGTATTTAAATTAGGGGTATTTTAGTCCTTGCTTTGTTATTTTCGTTTTAGGGTTTGTTTAGGGTTTGGAGAAAGTATTTAAACATTTCTTAGGCCATTGTTAAACTTAGTTTTGATGAATTAAAATTTCGAGAGTTTTCTCTTTTCTGGTGGATTCCAGTTCTTCGCGTTTGAGGATTCTTCGCTTGAAGAGTTCTTGTGGTTAGTGCGCTAATCACGAAATTTATCCGGCTTCCGTGCTGCGTCAATGACCTTCATTGCTACTGCTGATCAACCTTAGTTACACGTGATTTTCAGTCAGCTTTTAACAACCACAAGAATCCTGCTCTTCTTCCCCAAAATATCATCTTCTAGAGGCATCAGGAAGAGTAATTTTAATGAGGAATATGCAGTGAGCTTGAGGATTAATCCTCTTTTGTCCAGAGGATATTGGAAAAGACAATATCATTCGTAAAAAATAAACAACTGGCCTTTCTTGAAAAAAGTACCTTTTCATCCCTAAACTAGTTTAAGTTTTACCTTTTCATCCTTGAACTAATTTTTTTTACTTAGGAGTCCTTAACCTATTGTTTTATGGATTTATTCATCCTTCCGTCAATAGGACATTATTTTTTCCGTTAAATTTACTGATGTGGCATGCTAACTCGTTATTTATGCTTACTAGTGTAACCCCCGTGCGATGCACGGACCGTTACTAATACTCAAAAGACGAAAATTAAAATAAATAAACAGAAAAGCGAGTTGTTTTTATATATTGTGAAAAACTTTCTTGAATACTATATTGTCAGTACAAACATCAGAGTGGTCAGTATTATCATCATTACATATCAATATTTAAAATCATTTACCTTTTAACTCTGGATGTAGCGACATATAATTGGTCATTGCAAAATTTTGATTTCTTCAAAATAAAGACCAATTTTTTGAATTTTTTTATAACTCATTTTGGGATGAAGGGAGCTATAAAATTATTTAAATTGCAAAGTAGATGAAACATTGATTAGTATAAAGAGCAAGTATAGAGACAATATTTATTACTCAATATATCTTAAAATGAATGATAACCCATTTTAAATATATAGATGGAGACTTAAAAAATTGAGACAAAGCTTTTTAGTAAAATGAGTACATAAACCATTTCCTACCCACATTAAAAAAAATCGAAAAATAAAATAAATTGAAATAATAATTTATTTATCTTAAAATATTATTTTCTTCTTCACTAATTTTTATCTTTTTTTTCAATCAAATTAATTCCTATTTATAAAATAATTGTATAATAAGCAAAAATAGTTATTGCAAGTTAAGCAACCATTTAGTACCCCACTGTAATTGTATAACTATTATCAATAGGAGTAACTATCTCTATTTAGCCTAATTTTCAAGCCCAACATCAAATATAAAAGAAAACAATACTATATAAGTACATTAATATCATAAATTATCATTTACATGAATTACATGATTTCTAAGGGATAAAAATCATATATTGGAAATTTTAAAAATTGATAAAAATATTATTTTTTATTATTTAGCAAAAATTTAAATTGCTAAAAAATCGTTTATTTTTTTTTTTAGTCCACAACAAATAAATGCTAAATCTATTATTTAAATCCCAAACTAAAAGCCCAAACATGATTAATTATTAATGTTTTTAATTTAATAATATTACAATTACAATTGCAATAACAATAATGTTAAAATTAAAAATCTTACGCATAATTTCCACACTTCAAGCCTACAAATCCTAAATAAATTGAAACATTTTAAGGTTGACATACCCAACTTCAACTCAAAATAATTTCCACATAGCATAATTATTTCATTCAATCATCAAATACTCACTTTATTTACTTAATTATTTCATTTCCAAAAGATATAGATTATCCTAAAAATTCGATTGTCCATTGCAGATGTATGTACTTCGAATTTTAACATTTTGACCCCTTGTAATAGGATTAATTGACTTACTTTGTATTCTTATTTACATGCATCTAAATCACTCTATGCACTATGACTTGCAGGACATGCTTATGAAAGATTAAAGCCAATAGGAATGCATTCCATTATTGGTGCTGATAAGCTAACGTAAGTAACATTTTGTCTGAGGACATTACTTATTAAATCATTAATGTTACTGAATCTTTTTTTTTAATCTATGAAGCTGAGAAGACATTAAGGATGATAACGGCTACTTGAACGGTCCGATAGATATACTTGATTGTGTGATTCGTGCCGTGTTTGATGGCTGCCACCAGTTGAACCCGATGAGGAGGCCGTTGGCTGGGGTTCAGAATGAATAAAAGTATCTTGGGATGGTAGTTCTTTGTTGAATTAAAAAATTTAAAGAGCTTAATTGATATGCTATTACATCTTGAAATAGAATTCAACCTTGCTAATTGTATATTTTTTAAGTCGTAAAGCCTCCGTCACATGATCAGGATGATGAGGTGTTAGAGGAGCAACTTGAAAACATGTATATTGAGGGCACATGCCTTGATGAAGCAGCTAGATTTGATTATTATCGAGCTTGCTCCATTCTAGAGCACGGATGGCATGATGATGGGTTGAGCTTTGAGGATGCGCTCGAGCTAGTGGATAGATGTGTGATTACACATCATCATCATGGATGTGTTGTCCCTGCACTTGAGGTTAGTTTTTTATATTAAAAAAAAATGTTAATTTTTTTTTTACTTTTTATTCTGTTATAAGTTGATGTATAGGTTAGAAGTACTTTTTGTTTCTAAATGATGATGATGTGTAATCACACATCTATCCACTAGCTCGAGCGTATCCTCAAAGCTCAACCCACATGCCATCCGTGCTCTAGAATGGAGCAAGCTCGATAATAATCAAATTTAGCCGCTTCATCAAGGTTTGTACCCTCATTATACATGTTTTCAAGTTGCTCCTGTAACACCTCATCATCCTGATCATGTTACGGAAGCTTCACGACCTAAAAAAATATACAATTAGCAAGGTCAAAATCTATTTCAAGATGTAATAGCATATCAATTAAGCTCTTTAAATTTTTTAATTCAACAAAGAACTACCGTCCCAAGATACTTCTCTCCATTTTGAACCCCAGCAATAACAACAAAAGGCCTCCTCATCGGGTTCATCCGGTGGCAGCCATCAAACACGGCACGAATCACACAATCAAGTATATCTATCGGACCGTTCAAGTAGCCGTTAGCATCCTTAATGTCTTCCCAACTTCATAGGTTTAAAAAAAAAAATCAGTAACAGATAATGATTTAATAAGCAATGTCCTCCGAGCTGTAAAGGACAAAATGTTACTTACGTTAGCTCATCAACACCAATAATGGAATGTATTCCTATTGGCTTTAATCTTTCATAAGCATGTCCTGCAAGTCATGGTGCATAGAGTGATTTAGATGCATGTAAATAAGAACACAAAGTAAGTCAATTACTCCTATTACAAGGGGTCAAAATGCTAAAATTCGAAGTACATACATCTGACATATATATCGCATAATATTAAAGGTTTCAAAATTAAAACAAAAACCCTACTTTAAATTTCACTCATTTACCTTAACCCTAAACCAATTTAATCATCACTTTCTCTCTCTCTATCAGTAGGCAACCAAACCCAACCCAACCCAGATCCGCCTCCCCGACGTCCCCTATGCTGCACGGATTCTCTCCCCAGGCAGCGAATCGCGTATCCGACTCGCACCGAATACGGATTCGCCGGATTCGCGTATGGATACGTTTAGGGGGGCTTTTGACAATTCGCCAAAGTTCGGATTCACAATCCGGATACGCGAATCGGGAACAGATACGCGAATCTGGGAACCAGAATCGTCAAATCTACGAAGCGGCGCCGTTTTGACTTCTTAATGAGAATAAATTAAAAATCGAAGAGAGAGAGACGCGAGAGACTGAGAGTGAGAGAGAGACGAAAAGATGATCGTACCTCGCTTCGCCTTCTTCGTCAAGCCCTAGCACCACCGCCGCCTCCGTGAACCTAGCTCGTCGGCCGTCGCGTCTCCTCCGTGACTCAGGTTAGTTCTTCTTCCTTCCTCTTCGTGTCTCCTCCGTGATTTTATTTGATTTTAGACATTTTAGGTAGGGAGTTGGGACAGAAACATTGACAGTCGTTGTTTAGACATTTTACTTTAAATGATTAATACTCATAGTCGCATTGAGTGCTTTTAGTGGCTCAGCTTTGACCAATAATTTAAATAAATAATAATGATCCTAATAAAAATTTAAAAATTTGTTATTGTATCACGTTTAATAATATTAACAATAACATATTTTGAATTTTTATTAGGATCATTATTATTTATTTAAATTATTGGTCAAAGTTTGGTCAAGTTGATCAAAAGTCCGCACTCATGTGGGACGGAGGGAGTATTTCTATTTGGATATTTACATTTTGGTCCCTATAGTTTGAATAGTTACACTTTGGTCCTTATAGTTTGAATATTTGCACTTTACCCCCACGTATTCGTATCCGGGATTTTACAACAATCACGTATCCCTGTATCTCGTATCCGCGAATTCGTATCCGAAAATCCGTATCCGTGCAACCTAGGACATCCCCCTTCTCTTCACTTCCCTTCATGTCCCTTCTCTTCCTTACCCTCGTCCCCCTTCTTCTGTTTATCGGCGGCACCCTCTCCCCCAAGCGCCATTTCCACCCACGAAACCACCTTCGTCATACCCTCCTCACCCCACCTCTATCATCACCCTCTTCAAACCTACCTTACCTCCGTCATCATCATCCTCGTCGCCGACTAGAAATCTATCCAAAATCAACCCCATTCTTCTCATATCTACATCGAAATCAAGGAGACGTTCTCAGATCTACGTCCAAATCAAGGAGGCGGTGAGCGAGCTATGCTAGTGCAATCTTCGATGCGATGAGCTTGTTCGGCGTCAATGGCGTTACTGAGTTTTTTTTTTTTGGTACATACGTGCAGAGTATTTGGGCAAGACGAAACTGCTCCCTCTGTAGTTGTACATCTGATTTCTTTTTTCGGATTTGTAATGAGCAAATTGTAGCTTGGGAGTTTTGTGATCTTCCAACAATTTGATATTTTTTAATAAATTTTTGGGTTTAATTTAAAGTTATTGTGATGCTATTTTGGGTTGTATTATGATTTTGTATTGGTGGTGGTTGTTGATGGCTGTGGTTTGTGTTTGTAGGGGAGGAAATGGTAGACTTTTGAAAATTTAACATTTTGATGGTGACTAAAATATTTTTTCTCCTATTAGGTAAAAACTTAATTGATATTTAACAAAACTGATGAGTAAGATAATTGAAAATACTCCTAAGCGATTTAAATTTTATTTATCAAAAACTCATTAGTATATTTTTTAATCATTATAAAAAAATTAAAAAAATATTATAGTTTATATGAAAGTAGGGTTAAAAGTGAATGGGTCATTTAAACAAGTGTTCTGGGAAGATTTGGAGGAGGTAGTGCAACGAGTACCTAGTGGTGAGAAATTAGTGATTGGTGGTGATTTGAACGGACATGTGGGGTCTAGTCGACATGGCTTTGAGAGCATACATGGAGGTTTTGGTTTTGGAGAGAGGAATGAAGCAGGAAATAGTATCCTGGACTTTGCGTTGGCATATGACTTGAGTATAATGAACACTTTGTTCAAGAAGAGAGAATCTCACTTGGTGTCCTATAGGAGTGGAGGTAATGCGAGTCAGATTGACTTCTTCTTAGTAAGAAATACTTGTAGAAAGAGTTATACAGATTGCAAGGTTGTTCCGGGTGAGAGCACAGCAACTCAACATAGACTGGTAGTACTTGATTTTCGAAGTAAGAGAATTTCGAGGAAGAGAAAATCACAGGTAGACCCTAGAATCAAGTGGTGGAGACTTCAAGTGGAAAATCAACCGAAATTTGTAGCTAAGATGGTCGATACCGGTATTTGGACGGATAATATGGAGGATATAGATATAGATTCGACTTGGACTAAGATGGTACATACCATAAAGGAGGTGGCGAAAGAAGTCCTTGGAGAATCTAGAGGAAATGGGCCACCAAGTAAGGACACATCATGGTGGAACAAGGAAGTAAAACAAGCAATAAAGGGCAAGCGAGAATGCTACAAATTATTGGGGAAATGTAGGAGCGACGAGAACTATGAGAAGTATAAGGAAGCTAGAAGAGATGCTAAGAAAGCAGTAAGAGACGCAAGAGCAAAGGTGAATCAGAAACTTTATGATAAGTTGGATACAAAAGAAGGGGAAAAGGACATCTACAGACTCGCTCGTATGAGGGATAAGAGGACACGAGATATTGGGACGGTTAAATGTGTGAAGGATGTAGACCAAAGAGTTTTAGTCGGGGATAAAGAGATAAAAGATAGATGGAGTTCGTACTTTGATAACTTGTTCAATGGCGGTCAAGAGCAGAATGTTGGAGATTTAAAATATCTCTTCGAGTATGGTTAATCGAGATTTTATGCGGAGAATTCGAAAGAGTGAAGTGGAAATGGCAATGAAAAAGATGAGATTGAAGAAAGCCGTTGGACCGGATGGTATACCAATTGAGGTTTGGAGATGTTTCGGGGAGAGGGGAGTAGATTGGTTAACAACGCTATTTAACAAGATATGGAGAGTTAACACAATGCCATTGGAGTGGCGAAAGAGTACTCTGATCCCTTTGTATAAGAATAAAGGTGATATTCAAGATTGTGCCAACTATCGGGGGATCAAACTAATGAGCCATACTATGAAACTTTGGGAAAGAGTGATTGCACAAAGGCTGAGAAAAATTGTGGATATTTCGGATAACCAATTTGGGTTTATGCCAGGAAGATCGACTATGGAGGCAATATATCTTATGAGACAAACCATGGAGAAATATCAGGATCAAAAGAAAGATTTGCATATGGTTTTCATTGATTTGGAGAAGGCGTATGATAAAGTGCCAAGAGAGGTACTTTGGTGGGCATTAGCAAAGAAGGGTGTTTCAAAGAAATATATTGATATTATCAAGAACATGTATAATGGAGTTAGTACTTGTGTACAGACTAGTGTTGGGAAGACTGAAGAGTTCCCTATAAAGATTGGAGTGCATCAAGGTTCCGCACTTAGCCCCTTTCTTTTTGCTTTGATAATGGACGAATTGACGAGGTCAGTCCAAGATGATATACCAAAGTGTATGCTGTTCGCAGATGATATTGTGCTGATTGATGAGACAAGAGAGGGTGTTGAAAGTAAATTGGAGTTGTGGAGACACACTTTGAAATCTCGAGGTTTTCGATTAAGCAGAAGCAAGACTGAATATTTGAAGTGTAAGTTTAGCAGAGTTGAAAGTAGGGAGGCAGGGGCGGTCACATTTGATGGAAATATTATCCAAGCTTCTGAGTTTTTTCGCTATCTTGGATCCATTATCCAAAAGGATGGAGAATTAGATGGAGATGTGGCTCATAGGATTAAAGCAGGTTGGTTGAAGTGGAAGAGTGCTACAGGGTTTCTATGTGATCGCGGCATGTCCAATAGATTAAAGGGAAAATTCTACCACACGGCAATTAGGCTGGCATTGCTTTACGGCACCGAATGTTGGGCCGTGAAACAATGTCACGTGCATAAGATGAATGTGGCGGAGATGAGTATGCTTCGATGGATGTGCGGTCATACAAGAAAGGATCGATTGGAGTGGATGAAAGTATGGTGTTGAAGAGGCCGGAGTGCTGGGCAAAAATCCATGTGGGGGGTTGATTTTTTTTTTTTATTATTATTATTATTTTTTTATTTTTTATTTTTTTTTATTTTTTTATTTTTTTTTTTATTTTTTTTTTTTTTATTTTTTTTTATTTTTTTTTATTTTATTTATTTTTTTTTTTATTATTATTTTATTTTTTTTTTCACGATAACATATGAGGATTCATGTTAGCCGACCCCAAATTATTTGGGGACTAAGGCTTTGTTGTTGTTGTTGTTGTTGTTGTTGTTGTAGTCCTTACAGTTTAAATTTGAGAACTTTTACCCTTATAAATCCACATAAGCCAATAACATTGTCAAATAAGCAAAAATAATGAGTTAGCATGTCCCATCAACAAATTTAATAGTAACATCTCATTGACGGAAGGATAATCGGTAAAACAATAGGTCAAGGATTCTTAACTAAAAAAATTGGTGCAAGGACGAAAAGGAAAAACTTAAAACTTTTTTTAGGGACGAAAAGGTACTTTTCTCGACTTCCATGTCAAGATTTTTGTTATCCAATACAGTTGTACTTGCACAACCAGTAGCAAAGCCCATGGTTTGCTTATGATAATAATAAGAAATATGTAGTCTCACACATTCTTCAGCATAAAAGATGTCTCCCAACCAAAACTCTTGTCATGAACAAAAAGATTTAGGAGAATAGAGAATGAAACTGGCATGAGGGAGGTCTAGTCGCCTCTACATCCTATAGAACCTAAACAGCAAAAGTAGTGCTACTAGTGGTGAAAGTTACTACCTCTACCCCAAAATGAATGATCAAAAAATTTCAAATTTGCTCTTGAATATCTCCATGATTGTTATCAAGAGCAAATTTGGAATTTTTTGGTCATTCATTTTGGGGACAGAGGAAGTAGTTTTTGTGAAATGATAAAGATCTCCATGATTGTTCAAGTGTATGAACAAAATTAAAACTGTCATCTTGTCATCTCGGATAGAAAACCTCGGGAAAAAAGAGGCTTAGTCCTAATCATGTTACTTTAGAAATCTCACCCGCATCCTCATAAAGTAAGAAATAAGGGAGAATACTATAACTTCTAGAAACAGCCAATCACCTCATCCCTCTTCCATTGCTGTTTCATCAGTCTATTGGCCAAGGAGACAACGTACTAGATCTAGCTCTTCTTGCACTTTCTTCTCACTTAGAAAATTCAGAATCCTTCAAAAATGGTTAGACGTTTCTACTCAAAGGATAGGAAAAAAAAAGAGACATTGGACTCATCATAATTAGAAGTCAAAGATAGGTCAGATTTGATCCATATCTATCCTCGGTTCCATGGGGCATAATCTACAAAACCTATCTTTTTTAAAAATGTATGCAAGTCAAATCATCGGCAATGAAATTGAAATTAGCTCAAGCAGTTCATACTCTTCCTATGATCAACATACAGATGGAACAAATATTGTCTTGAGCATCGGCACGAGGTTAAATTGCTGAGAAGTAACATACTTTAAAAATAAAATATATGCACAGCAAAGTAGTTCAACATCTGAAAAAAAAAAACATAAAGCTAGTATTCTCATCCACTCTTGAAGAAACCTAGACAAGATTGATCGCTTCTATTGTGATATTGTCAATTATCTATTTTACTGAAACATACTCCCTCTATGCAATAATGATAGTGTCATTTGGCTATTCAAACATTTTAAATTGATGCTCGGACTCTTTGGTTTACCCCGCCGTACCCGTGTCGGACACTCGTATTTAGTCTTGTTGAGAAGGGTCCGATGGGGTAAATCAAAGAGTCCAAGCATCATATAATAACCTATTTTCATTTCCATAACAAACCTTAATGAGGTTTAGTTATTACTCCATTAATCTCTCTTCTTCAACAAAATATTCAAAAGTTGTATGCAAATCAAATCTGTCTCAGCAATGAAATTGACACTAGCTCGAGTATTTCATTCTCTTCACATGCTCAACATACAGATGGAACAAATATTAGTCTTGAGCATCAGCTCAAACTTTAGAAGTAACACACTTTAAAATTAAAATTACAAAATAAAGTAGTTCGCAATCTGAAAAAACTCAAAACTAATACTCCATTGTTCTCCCCCACTCTTGAAGAAACCTAGACAATATTGATCGCTACTGCTGCTGCTGTAATTTGGATTATACCGTGATATTGTCAATTATCAAGAGAAGTACAAACATTTTACTGAAACATACTCCTTCTGTGCGCTAATGATAGTGTCATTTGGCTATTTATACATTTTAACAACCTATTTTTATTTCCATAACTAACCTTAATCTTTGATGCTTTCACTCTTTGGTTTACCCTGTCGGACCCATCTCACCATGACTTAAATACAAGTGTCTGACACACGGGTACGGCGGGAAAACCAAAGAGTATGAGCATCAGAGACCTTAATGAGGTTTAGTTATAACTCCATTACATTACATATAACATTTTAGTCCAGATAAAATTTCACGATGATGCATAATTTGCACGAAAATAAATCACGATTGATGTGTATCAAAATCAAACCAGCAGTAATAACAAAATCACTGTAGAAGAAAATAAAAGGAAAGCTTACGCTTCTGGGAGCGTGGAGAGCGAATCTGGTAAGTCTCGATCCACATTCCACCGCCGCCGCCGTCGTCATGCTCCTCCGTATCATTGTTCTCGGCGACGCTGGCGTGTGTTGTGTGTGTGTGTGTGGATATAGTCGGTTATTATTTAAACGGGCCACTCATTTAATTGGGCTTCAATGTTCACAGAGAATTGAACATAATAGAAACAAAAATATCCGTTGGCCCAAACAGGTGGCCCAATTTGGAATTTAAAAAACAGGGATGGACATGACTTGAGCGCAGGCCTAAAAGGCCTTAATATATTTACCCGTTTCTACGTCTGTTTTTTTTTTTTGTTTTTACACGAATGACTCGAAAGTTGTTATTTTTTCGATTAAGGCTATTAAGCCCATATTAGCATGAACGGATCTACAGTAGTGCCTGGGGTTGTCCAGGCAACCAAAAAATAATATTTTTTTTTTGCAAAACGACATCATTTTGACCTGTTTTAAAAAACAAGCAACACCAAATATTTCGCGCCTAGTGAAGTCTATTATATTTATGTATGTAAAGTGGTGCCTAGTGAAACCTATTATCTCTTATGTATGTAAACATTTTTGAATTTTAGTTTCGCGTCAATTTTTTTTTTTTAGTAAAGAACATGCAACACCAAAACATTTGATGTAGATCCGCCAATGCATTGCATATTAGGATTTTCTATTATTTTTTACCCACTTTATTTCAATAGTACACTATTCAATTATTTTTACTCCTACCATTCCATAAAAATATTATATTTTGCTTGTCCAAAAAGAAAATTATATTGTCAAATTTGAGTGGTTGAAATAATTCTTTATCAAGCATAATAATGAAAATAAAAAATATATTACTAAAATATTTGAATAGTAAAATAGAAACATCAGGAGCGGATCTTAGTGAGGGGTGGGTAGGGCTCAAGCCCACCCCAGATTTTTAGAAAAAAAAAAAAAATTTTTTTTAATTATACCCACACCACTATTTTTTTTTTATACCCACACACCTACAAGCTAAAACGCAAAACTCGCAAAAGAAGAATTGGAATTTTTGGGTTTCTTGGAAACAGTCACAATCTACTTTACAATTGAAAGGAGCTTCTGATTTTTATTTTTTAAATTTTTTTTTTATATGCAAATAATTTTGGTGTGCAATTAGTTGCTTGATGTGAGTCTCTGAATTGATTTTCTACTTAGAAAACACCTTGTGAATTTATCTCATTTTATCTCATTTTTTGATAATGGGGTTCTGTACAAAAAGATATGTAGTTAGCCTGCTGCTTAGATTATTTTAGTCGCACTAAAGTTGTATTACATGTGGAAAAAATAGGAAAAAAAAAATTTCGGGGGCGCTGCCCCCGAACCCCTGTCTGATCAAGCCCATCCGGTTTGTAAATCCTGGATCCGCCCCTGAGAAACATCTTTATAAAACAAAGGGATTATGTTTGTACTATTGAAAATTAAATTTTAAATATTAATTTTTTATTGTAAAATCACCTTAACAATATTATATTTTAATGTATATACGTAAAACTATAATCTTGTAAAATCGATAATAGAATATTTTTATATTTTTACTACTCCGTTCCCAAATTAAGAATCTTAGTATTTTTTTTATTTTTTTGGACGATCCAGACTATAAGTCCTACTTTGTTTTATTCCTACTTTGTTTTATTCCAAAGACAAACAATAAATAGTATCTTAACAAGTACAGTAAGTGACTCAATTTCTCATGACTAAAAGACCCTTCATTTTTATTCATAAACCAAATATAAAAAGGCCCATTTCCTCTGGACCCTTGGGCGAGATTTAAACCCAATATAAGAAACAACATTTAGTTATTTTCCCAGACACCCCTTCGCTTAGTTTGGGCGACCGCCCATCAAAAAAATGACCCCTCTCCGCCTAGTAACTTATAAGACTTTTTTAAAAAGTCTTATAAGTAACTTATAAGACTTATTTATAACATATATAAGACTTAAAATGTCTTATAAGTTACTCTTATATTTAATAAGTCTTATAACATACTCCCTCCGTCCCATTACAAAGAGGAAATTTACTGTTCACGCGTAGATTAAGGAAAAAAATAATGATATAAATGTTGTGAGTGTAAAAGTAAAATAGGAGAGAGAATGAGTGGAGGGAATAGTAAATTATAATGGTGTTGTGAGTATTAAAATAATGATAGGAGAGAGAATGAGTGGAGGGAATAGTGAATTTGTGGTTTGTAATGGGACGCCCAAAAAGGAATATTTGTGGTTTGTAATGGGACGGAGGGAGTATATAAGACTTTTTTAAAAGACTCGTACAAAAAGTCTTATAAGACTCGCCTAGTAACTTATAAGACTTTTTAAAAAGTCTTATATTTAATAAGTCTTATAACATAAATAACACTTTTTTAAAAGACTTGTACAAAAAGTCTTATAAGACTCGCCTAGTAATTTATAAGACTTTTTAAAAAGTCTTATATTTAATAAGTCTTATAACATATATAAGACTTAAAAAGTCTTATAAGTTACTTATAAGACTTTTTTAAAAAGTCTTATAAGTAACTTATAAGACTTTTTTAAAAGACTTATACAAAAAGTCTTATAAAAACTCTTTTTAACTTACAAGATTTTTTAAAAGTCTTATAAGTTACTTATAAGACTTTTTAATAAGTTTTATATAAGACTTATTAATAATTTTCAGTTTTTAAGTTGGTGCGTCTTATATATGTTTTAAGACTTATTAAATATAAGAGTAACTTATAAGACTTTTTAAGTCTTATACTCCCTCCAACCCGGTAGAAGCGTCGCCATTTTAGGGGTGGCACGCAAATTAAGGAAAAGTGTTGAAAGAAAAAATGTTGTGAGTGTAATTTGAAAATAGGAGAGAGAATTAGTGGAGGAAATAGTGAATTTAAAAAGTGTTGTGAGTGTAGAGGAGAGAGAATTAGTGGAGGGAATAGTGGATGGGTAATAGAATATTAATAAAATATTTCCTTTTTAGGAAAGGGTGACGCTTTAAACGGGACACCCTTTTGGGTAAAAAGTGACGCTTCGGATGGGACGGAGGGAGTATATGTTATAAGACTTATTAAAAAGTCTTATAAGTTACTTATAAGACTTTTTAAAAAGTCTTATAACATACTAGGCGGAGGGGGACATTTTTTTGAGTTGGGCGATCGCCCTATGTTGATGGGCGGTCGCCCAAGCTAGGCGGAGGGGTGTATTTGGGATTTACAAAAATCTTTTCTTTAAGAGGAATATAATTTGGTCAAGGAGGGCCTTAGGGGAAAAATCCCATATAAAAAAGGGCTCAATTGTAATTTTGAATCAAGGAAACCCACTTTTGTCCAATTTTTCCAACCTTGGAGTAAAACAAGCATTGGCATATTGGGAAACTTTCTTCAAATAATTCCTTTTAAAAATTAATAAATATCAAAAAATGACAAATTTTTCAAACTATTACTCAAAATAACCATTGTTATGAAACTCGCTATGCGATATAACAAGTTTATAATTTTGCCCGTTTAAACTCGTTACACGGTATAACAAGTTTAAATTTGCTCAATTTTATTTTAATATTTATGATATTAAAAAAACTAAAATTTAAACTCGCTACTTGAAAGTGACGAGTTCAAATTAATCAGCCTTCAACAGGTTTGGTCCCCCCACACACACACCCCCACCACAATAACACTTATCCGTCTCATTTTAAATCATTTTAAATTGCAAAATAATAATATAAAAATTATTTTTTAATAATGGAAATTAAATGGAAATATTATTTTTTTCGTCTCAAATAAATATTAAAAAAATGTACTTATATAAAAAAATTATTTCCTTCTTTTTCAAAAATGAATATCACTTTCGACTCAAAATGAATAACCAAAAAATAATACTACATTTTTTGTCCAAAAATATGAACATTTCTTCCTTTATCCCAATGAATATTTAAAAAAATGATACTACTCCATTCGCTTCAAAAATTAACATTTGTGATTGCGCAGTAAACGATCCAAATCAGTCATATTCCATCAATAGCTTGATCTCCATCAAATATGACCTGAAGCCACGAACAAACGACTAGCCGAGGTGATCTCCGGCTAAGACCCTTCGGCGTGATGATGAGATGTGGTGTTATGAGTTTGTATAAAAATGTATGAAAAATAATGTTATCTCAAAATAGCCAAAAAGACATTAACTTTTTACATTATATGTATAGTCTGGTATATATAGTAATGCCTTAGAATTGATAGAAATCCCTTAAATCGTGGTAATATTGTAGTTATAGCGATCTCCGTGAATGTAGCAGGCGGTTACACATTGAGTCGTAAATAGACGCACGTTTCTTTAGGTCGAGGTCGCCTGAATGTTCAAAGTCGACTTGACTTTGTGCCTTGGCTTAGATGTGAATTATATAAGTAATCGTATGTCGTACGAAGCTAGCTCGTGACCAAAGATGGTTGGCCAATGAACTAGGTCGACTGACCTTATGTTGGTGGACCGTAGGCGTAGTGGCAACTGGATTGACCCAATTAATAACTATGTTTTGTGTAATGCATGGAATGTTGGGCTTCAATCATTGGGCATAGCCCGTCACTTTCATTCCGTTCAGTGGCCCCCAACTTTCTTTGTTGACGTTGTCGACCAGGAAGTTATGAAAAATTTATGTGATGGCTTATGTGGCTCACTGTTCTAAGGTCGACTGAATAGACGTAGGTCGCTCTCTACCATTGACTTCTGGCAGTTGGATACGCTGTTTAATGCACCGTAATTTCTGTCATAATGGTACGGTTCTGGTGATTGAACAACTGTCTTTGGAACCGCTACAGAGCATTAACTGACAAATCTGAACGGTTATGTCCCACACCCTTTCTAATTAAGGTAAGGAAAATGAGGCGTATAAAAGAAAGAATTCATTTCCTTTTCGAACTTTACAAACCTCTAGCAAACAAATACTCCAGCAAGAACAGAAGCAAGGAATTTGATTTTCCAGCGTAGTCGAGCTTTTCGCTTCGTCTATGAGTTCCATCTTCCTCAAATCAGTCAAGGTACCCTTAAATTTCTCTGTATTAGGTTTAATTTATAAAAGGGTCTAAGGGAAGACGGAGGCCCAGTTGGAACTGCTTATAAAAGAAATGGACATGGTTCAGACTATACTAAAAGTCAGTCACAACTTTCTCGGTCTTGAGAGGGACACCGGGGAAGTAACTAAGTTGGTACTCTAGAATGCAGTTCTTCTATCATGGGTTCCCCGGCTCTAATGGGTTTGGGCTTAGGGGCATAAGTCCTACCTCGGCCAGATCTACCCCGGCCTCTTCCTTGGCCTCCAGATTGGGATCCCTCGGCAAAAGCATCTACGATCCTCCCAGAAGTCGAGGGACCAGTAGGACGAGCAACACCACTTCCTCTTCCAGTCATAGCTGCACAAATGAAATAACAAGGGTCAAAACTTGACTAAAGAAAAATGGAGGACGGGGAAGAGGAAAAGTATCCCTCCTCGTCCTATAAACTAAAAACGAGTACAAATCATTACCCAACAATGGAGGACACTACAAATAGTCAGACTTCAATTAGTAGAGATTGATATGGTCAAGAATCTCAGTCCAACTGTGGAACAACACAACGTTTGGGGATTCAACATTTAATCTATCAATCCTAAACCGACTTGGGTAGTGTACATCAGTTCTAGGAGACTGGTACATCGTCAGAATCTCCCCTATCTCGTTAAAACTCAACCTCATTCACGGCCCATCAATTATTTGATAAATCCTAAGATTTTAGGTGTGGTAACAATACAAGGCGTTGGGATTACATCTCCACGTTCTTTCCATTTCTAAATACGAGGAAGACACAAGATTGTTCAAGAAAAGCTTCAATAACACCAACAATGGCGGTATGAACAAAACCCACCAAGAACCCAGAAACTGCCAAGTAAAAATACAGAAAATAGAACGAGAGGAGAAATTATACCTTAATCTGAAGTTTGATGAAGAAAACACGTACGAAATCAAGAACAATCACGGGAAAATCAAGCTTGGATCTCAGAAATACCAGAACTAACTCAAGGGTTTTCTTGCGATTTCTACCTTATAGCCTTCTCTCAAAATCGAATAGTGATAAAAGAGTAGAAAATGAGAAGATTTTGGCTTTTATATCCAAATCTGAAACGTGTATGAGTCAAATTCCAGGTAAAGGGGCGCCGTCTCTTCCGTGCAATTAATGTTCTAGAGAGTTCCAAGACGAATGTCAGACCTCGATATCCGCGCGCCATCATTTTTCGAATTAATCAGTAGATAATGAAGCGCCTCATGACACGTGAAAACCCGTTCGTATTCGTTTAGGCCGAGTTAGAGCAAAACTTCCTACTCGGCATAGCCGAGCTAGGAAGTCGAGGGCCACTGAACGGTATAAACCGAGGTACGAACGTGGATCGGGCCGAGCAAAGTCCAATGGATTGGGCCCAAAATATAATTTATACAAGTCTCAAGTACGACAAAGGGAGTAAGCTTTCCCTACCTTTGCTTGTCTTGCTTTCTCGTCATTCCTACTATGTCGACCTAGACATAGCATATCGAATAATGGCTAAGGCACAACAAATATACATGTCGACCAGGCATCAACTCATATGCCGAGCAAGGCATTCAACAAGACCGATCAAGGTCTCATCCAAGGACGAGGAGCTCCCTCCTCGATCATCAATAAAGCAATGAAATGGGCTTTCCTATCCTTTTTAACACTCTTCCTTCCTCGACACAATTCAGGCCGACCAAGCCATGTACGGCGAGGATCTCGCCTCCCCAGGCGCACATATGCAACTACCTAATTCTACTCAAACAAGGATTGTGAACGGTTATAATCCCACTAGGATTATATCCTACTCTCACACGCTTTCTTATTCAACATGTACTCTACAATGATATGCCTATAAATACAAGTCATAATTCACATTATTTTGATAAATAATCTTTTGACTTTAAACTCTTATCAATTGATTTCTATGTCTAAACACAAATATTTACTTTAACGCCGGAGGGCATTCGCCGGTGAAGCCCCGACTTAATTTGCATGTTTGTTCATCTTTTTTAGGCTATTCAATTATACAAGATACAACCTGCCGCCGAATTTGGGCCGATCAGAACGTTTTTGGCATCATCAGTAATGTTTATTTTTTTAGACGAATTAGTATTATTTTCTAAAAATTAATATTTATAATGTTAGTATATTCGTATTAAAAAATGAACATAAATTTTTTAGATGAATAAAGTATTGTTTTTTTTTAAATGTTCATTAATACTAATACTAAGGAAGTAATGTTCATTATTTTTTTAATCAAGCAAGGGAAGTAAATCATAAAAAGTAGTGCCTTATTATCATTCTTTTGTGTCAATTTCTCCATGATCCTTGAGATGCATGCTTTAGGCATGATCATTTTAATTTGTTTGAGAAATGGTGTACAAATAACTTGAGTAGATTTGGTTCCTGATTTCAAATCATACCATTCTTTTCTGACAATTTTCTAGAAAAACGTGTTTTATGTGTATTATAAGAAGAGATAAAAAAAAAAAAACAGGTTTTAAAATAATGTACTAATATTTTTTTATAAATAAGTGAAGCTTGTTTTATATCATGCGTGACATTTTAATAAATAATTTAAATTTTATTTAAAAATATACAATAATATTTTTATAAATAACAAAAATTATCAAAATAATCTGGGACTCATTAACACTAACACTTCATTTTTTTAAATTACATCATTCTTTAACACACAAATCGATAATGATTTACCCTTATATTGACATTCTTTTTTACACTAAAGAGACTCTTTTACACTAACTAGGTCCTTTTCATAAGCAACTACACCTTTTAACACATGCATTATGCATTGATACTCTTTAGTTTTAATACAGACACTTTTCAATATAAGCATTGGCACTTATTAACACATCTTTTGATCATTATTTAACACATGAATCGGCATTCTTTAATACTACTACTACTGACACTTTTATACACATACTTACATTTATTAATAAGTGTAAAAAGTGTCGTTTTGAATTAGACCACCACCACTTACTACATCCTTTCTTTTTCTTTCTGACATGACCACTTCATTTTATATTAGATTATACTAATTTCCCCACTTAAAAGCCTTCTGGTCTTGTGATATGCTGACCGACCTCCCTTTCGAGAGGTCATATGTCGATTTTCCCTGAGAATTTTATATGTGGATATATATACCATGAATTTCAAGATCCTTTGGAGTCCCTCGGGACACAGTCGAGCGGTTAAGAAAGCAGCATTGCTGGGCTTGCAACCTCAATGTGGGGAGTTCGAATTTTGACAGGAGCAGCTAGAACAGCCAATTATTGGTGATGTAAGAGTGATGTAAATACCATGTAGGAGGGTTTCCTTGGGGCCAGGAGTATAAGGGGTGCTGTCACCCTGACTTTCTCGGGCATATCCCGCGGTTTACCTCCGCCAGTCACTGAGGGACCGATAGCTGGTAGTCCAAGATTAGTTCGACAAAGCTGGAAACCTTGGTATAAAAAAAAAAAGATTATACTAATTTCCCCGTTATAAAATGAATAATTAAAAATCTTTTAATTAAGAGTAATTTTCTTAAAAAAACTAATCATTTACTCCCTCCGTCCCACTTTAATGTGGACTTATTTTCTTTTTGGGACGTCTCATTCCATTGTGAACTGTTCAAAATGGCAAAGAATCTTTACTATTCCACCCACTCATTCTCTTTCCTACTTTACTTTTATACTCACAACATTCTCTCTCCTAACTATTCTCCCCACTCATTCTCTCTCCTATTTAATTTTTATACTCACAAACACCTCTTTCACCTATTTCTCTCTCCTATTTTTCTTTAATTTCCATGCTTAAATTTTCACCTACTCCCTCCGTCCCATAAAACATTACCCCTTTACTGTTGAGAACGAAAAATAAGGAATAATGTTATTAAAGTAGGTATTGTGAGTGGGAGGAGAGAGAATGAGTGGAGAGAATAGTAAATTTGAAAAGTGTTGTGAGTATAACAAGTGGGTCCCATGAATAAAGAAATATTAAAAAGTTTCCTTTTAAGAAAAGTGTGACTTTAAAGTGGGACGCCCAAAATAATAAAATGAGTAATGTTTCATGAAACGAAGGGAGTATTTCTCACTCCTATTTTTCTTTAATTTTCATGTTTAAAAAAAAGTTGATTTACAATGAAATGGGTCGGAAAGAGTATTTATTATGGAATAAGAGTAGTACTCATTAATTAACAAGAACCAACCGGTTAGAGATCATGTAGGGATGTAGGTTGAGGTTGAGGGGAATAAAGAAGTCTTCAGCAATAATGTCAAATGATATGATGGATCTAAAATGTGGAGTCAATTTGTTATTCATAATTGTCATGATTATCAAAGGGTTTGAAACTAAAAGCATATACTCCCTCCGTCCCGTTATATACTTCCTCCGTCCCATCAAGAGTGTTACTTTTTTAGGGGTGATACACAAATTATGAAAAAAAGGGAGAAGAAAAAATGTTGTAAGTGTAAAATTTGAAAATAGGAGAGAGAATTAGTGGAGGAAATAATGAATTTAAAAAGTGTTGTGAGTGTAGAGGAGAGAGAATTAATGAAGAGAATAGTGGATGGGATAATAGAATATTAATAAAATATTTCTTTTTTAGAAAATGTGACACTTTAAACGGGACGCCATTTTGGATAAAAAGTGACACTTAAAGTGGGACGGAGGGAGTATATGCTTCACCATTTTAATGAAACATGCAAATTAAAAAAGCAATATATATATATATATATATATATATATATATATATATATATATATATATATATATATATATATATATATATATATATATATATATTTAAAAATAATGAGAGTGGAAGAAGAGTTGTGAGAGGGAATACGTGAGTGAATATGACAAGTGTAACTCATAATTTAAATGTGTGAGAGAGAAAAGTTAGTGAATATAATAGAATATTAATAAACCTTTTCCATTTTAGGAAAGGTGAAGCTTCTACCGGAACACCCATTTGGATAAAAGGTGAAGATTCGAACGGGACGAAGTATTAGTTTTTTAAATAAGTTTTAATAAATTGATTCTTCCAAATTGGATTTTTTCCTCAATCAATTCAGTTTTAAAATTTTATTTACCAAAGTGACTTACTGTTCAAACTTTTTTAAAAAATATCCCACTTTTTGAAACTCGCTACACCTTGTAGCGAGTTTATAATTTTTCCGATTAAAATCGCTACACGGTGTAGCGATTTTAAATTTGCTAAATTTTATTTTAATATTTATATTATTAAAAAAAAAACTAAATTTGAAATCGCTACACGGTGTAGCGATTTCAAATTAACACACAGAAGGTCAACCAAACCAAAGTCCAAAGTAAAGTAAAGTTTGTTTGTACTTTGTCTTACTTTAAATTACAAAATAATAATACAAAAATTATGTATTAATAAAGAAAACTAAATAGAAATATTATTTTTTTCATCTCAAATAAATATTTTAAAAAATATACTTCTATAAATATATATGTCGACCAGGCATCATGATGCAGGAGCATAAACGTCAATTAAAATACCTTATCTATCTCTTTACTTTCCATAATTTAAGTCCAAGTATTTTTCCTAGAAGTTGTCAAGTCATGTGTCTATCCAAGTCCTAATGTCCAAGTTCAGTTTTTCAGTTTAGAGTCTAATGTATTCGTTGTATTGAAGTCATGTACTCATCCTATATATTGGAGTGCATATGAATAAAGAAAGGCAAGCTTTTCAAAGATTAACGTTGTTTGCAAATATCATTTGCTTGGAGCGAGTGACATCCTCCTTTGAATCAAGCTATCGGCTTGGTCGCGTCGAGTGGCTTCCGCGATTAGTGACGTTGAGTGGCTTCCGTCACCCCTAGTTGAGTGGCATCCTAGGTTTCTATCTCTTGTAGGTCTCGGCCTGCATCAGAATTGGTATCAAAGCAGTTGATCCCGTTACATTTTTTTTAATCTTTGTCATTCGTTCATCAATGCCTCCAAGGCGTCGAAATATCGAAGAAGTCAATTTGAGGGCGAGTTGGCTGAGTTACGATTGTCCAATCAAGCACTCCAAAGAATCCAATCAAGCGCCGCAGCAAATGATGGCCGAGTTGCCGCAACGAACCGGCCGTTTCACCACCTCGAAGCCGAAGGAGTAACTCTGGAGGGTCTAGAGATGAAACTTTATTCGAAGATGGAGCAGAATCCTCAACTTCCAGCGATTTGGCACATGCTCGAAGGTCAGATACATGGTCTATGGAGCGCCGGCTCGTGCACTTGAAAACTCGACGAAACATAAACGTTCGGGTACCATTTTGAAGGCAAGCTCAATCCAGAGGATTATTGTGATTGGGTGGCAGCTTTGGAAGCTTTCTTTGACTGGAAAAACCTTCCTGAAGACAGCAAAGTTCAGTTTGTTGCTACGAAATTGAAGAGACATGCTCTTGTTTGGTGGCAGCAGTACCAACGGAACAGAGAAAGGCGGAATACCAAGAATTACTACGTGGGCGTAAATGAAATTGAAGCCTGGATGATAAGTTCCTCCCTCTCGACTTTTCCCAATCTCTCTATAGAAAATTTCACCAACTAAGCCAAAGACAATGATCAATCGCAGAGTATACAGAAAGTGCTTTTACAAGTTTTTGAGTCGCCTTAATTTGACAGAAGATGACGATCAGCTTGTGGCTAGATACACAGGTGGTCTGAAGTCTAATATTCGTGGAGAACTTCTTATGAAGCGTATGGAGACACTTGAAGAGGCTTATCAGTGGGCTCTAAAGGCTGAGGAAAGGGTCAAGTTATTCTCATTCAAGAGAGGCGAAAGTTTCCATTCAGGAAAAGACAAAGACAAATCGTCATCATCATTCCAAGCCAAGAAGAATGCAACTTCTACGTCAGAATTTCCGAAGCCACGCGATGGGGGAAAAATACAGAGAAAAAAAAATCTGGTTTTGAATGTTTCAGGTGTGGAGAAACGGGGCATAGATCATATGAATGTCCGAAGAAGAGAGCAGAGGTGAATCTTACAAAAGAAGAACCAGATGATGTAGACATGAAGAGTAATCCAGTATATGATGAATCTGAGAATGAGGGTGAAGTCGAACATTGTGAACCAGATTTTGATGCTGAGAGTCTCGTTATTCGTCGTATCATGACAATCCAAGAAGATGACCAGTGGCTTAGACACAATATTTTTCGAACTTACTGCACTTGTGAAGGGAAGAAGTGCATTTTGATGATTGATTCGGGAAGCGTCGAAAATATGATTTCCAAAACCATGGTGGAAAAACTGAATCTTGCTTGTGAGTCACATCCCAAACCTTATAAGGTTTCGTGGTTCAAAAAGGGAGGAGAAGTCAGGGTGTCACAGCGATGTCGAGTAAATTTTTCTATTGGTAAGTATGAAGATTGCATCTACTTTGATGTTCTTCCTATGGATGCTTGCCATTTACTTCTTGGAAGGCCATGGCAGTTTGATCGCAACACACAACACGGTGGAAGACATAATACTTATTCTCTTGAAAAAGATGGTGTGAAGTATTTGTTGAAGCCTGTAAAAGATACTCCGACAAGCGTAGATTCTAAGAGTGCAGATCCTAAGAGTGTGGATTCTAAGAGTGCAATAAGCTTACTCACTCAACGAGCTTTTGAAGAAGTTTGCAAGGAAGAGGGGGTGTTCTATGCATTAGTGGTCAAAGAAGTTGGCAGGGAGAATGCTAGTAATACTCCAACTGAAGTTTCCAGATTACTAAGCATTTAGTAGGTTGGCTCCCGAAGAACTTCCAGTTGGGTTGCCTCCTCTGCGAGATATACAACATCAAATCGACTTGGTGCTGTGTTCGTCTCTTCCTAATCTTCCTCATTACGAGAATGTCTCCAAAAGAGCATGCCGAATTGCAAAGGCAGGTGGAAGAATTGATTAAGAAAGGCTTGATTCGTCCGTCTCTCGCCCTTGCGCATCACTCTCTCTTAACGCCAAAGAAAGATCAATCATTGAGAATGTGTATTGATAGTCGAGCAGTGAATAAGATCACTATTAAGTACAGGTTTCCAATCCCTCGGCTAGAAGATATGTTTGATGAACTTGTCGGTGCTGTTGTGTTTAGTAAACTTGATTTGCGGAGTGGTTACCATCAGATTCGCATCCGGCCAGGAGACGAGTGGAAAACAGCTTTTAAGACAAGGGAAGGCTTGTACGAGTGGCTTGTTATGCCGTTCGGACTCTCAAACGCGCCTAGTACTTTCATGAGGCTTATGAATCAGGTCTTGAAGGAGTTTATTGGGAGGTTTCTTGTCGTCTACTTTGACGATATTTTGATCTATAGCAAGAGCAAAAATCAACATCTTGAGCATTTAGAAAAGGTGTTCGGAGTTCTTAGTGATAACAAATTGTTTGTCAATTTAAAGAAGTGTAGTTTCATGGTTGATCGACTTATATTTTTGGGATATGAAGTAAGTGCAGATGGGTTGCGAGTAGATGGTGAGAAGGTTAAGGCCATACTTGACTGGCCAATTCCAAGAAATTTCACGCATGTTTGAAGTTTTCACGGCCTTGCTTCTTTCTACCGTCGATTTATCAAAAACTTTAGCTCCATCACTGCTCCAATGATGGACGTTCTGAAAAGCAAGGAATTCAAGTGGACACCAACGGCAGATAAAAGTTTTACCGTATTAAAATCAAAGCTTGTGGCAGCCCCTGTTCTAGCCCTTCCAGACTTCTCTAAGGTTTTTCAAGTTGAGTGTGATGCCTCCAATGTTGGTGTTGGTGGTGTATTGATGCAAGAAGGTAAGCCTGTTGCTTATTTTAGCGAGAAGTTTAGTGATTCCGAGCTAAAATACTCAACTTATGACAAGGAGTTGTACGCGGTAGTACAATCATTACGCCATTGGGAAGGATATCTTATCGGGGTTGAATTTGTTCTTTATTCGGATCATGAGGCATTAAAATTTTTGAAAGCACAAAGAAAGTTGAACTCAAGGCATGCCGGATGGGTTTCCTACTTGGAAAAATTTAGCTTTGTGTTAAACCACAAGGCAGGCACTTCGAACAAAGTTGCTGATGCGTTGAGCCGAAAGTTTTCATTGTTGACCACACTTTCTTACGAGGTAATTGGTTTTGATCTTTTACCCGAATCGTATGCCGCTTGATCCATTTTTCTCTAAAGTAATACAGAGATTTTAGACAGAAAAGAAAGCGAGTTTTTGTTGATGAATGGCTATATCTTCAAGGGAAATCAGTTGTGTTTACCTGATGGTTCTCTAAGGTTGCTGGTAATCAAAGAATTGCATAGTAATGGGCTTGGTGGACATTTTGGAAGGGACAAGACAGAAGCACTTGTTAAAGAACGATACTTTTGGCCAAGTCTAAAGAGAGATGTTGCTCGATTTGTTCAAAAGTGTTATGTATGTCAAACATGTAAAGGTGGAGCACAAAATACAGGATTGTACCAGCCCCTTCCTACTCCTAATGCTCCTTGGGAGGACCTCTCAATGGACTTCGTTCTTGGTTTGCCAAAATCGCCACATGGTAATGATTCCATCTTTGTCGTGGTCGATAGATTCTCCAAGATGGCCCATTTCATACCCTGCAAAAAGTCTACAACGCTTCTCATGTTGCTGTTCTATTTTTTCGTGAAGTGGTTCGCTTGCACGGACTCCCACAGTCCATCACTTCGGATCGAGATGTCAAATTTATGAGTCACTTTTGGCGAACATTATGGCAGATTTTGCATACAGAGCTGAAGTTTTCTAGCGCATATCATCCACAAACAGATGGCCAAACGGAGGTAGTCAATCGCACGCTTGGAAATCTGTTAAGGAGTTTGGTGAAAGAGCAACCAAAGAAGTGGGAGTTTGTCATTCTACAAGTTGAGTTTGCATACAACAGTTCATTCAGTTGGTCTTCTAAAAAGCCTCCATTTAAGATTGTTTAAGGAAGATCTCCACGTCAAGCTCTTGACTTCTTGTCTTTGCCAAATCCTCGTAGTATTAGCATGGAAGCAGAGGAGTTTTCTGGTCATGTCAAGGATATTCACCAAAGAAGTCCGGATCATTTGAAGCAAGCCAATCAAGATTACAAGTCAAGAGCCGATAAACACAGGAGAAACAAAGAATTTGAAGAGGGTGAGCTTGTCATGGTTTATTTACGGAAAGAAAGATTTCCTGTTGGAACTTATAACAAGCTGAAACCAAGGAAGTTTGGTCCATGTCGGATACTTAAGAAATTGGCCGCAAATGCTTATCGGGTTGAGCTCCTAGATGGTTTATTGATCAGCCCTGTGTTCAATGTTAGTGATTTGTATACATATCATGAAGCTACAGAAGGCACACTTGAATTTGAAGATTTGGTCGTTGATTTAACAGGCGCTGCAACTAAGAAATCTCAACAAAAGATCATTGATGTTCTGGACGTTAGGTCAATTTGCACCCGCAGAGGCACATATACTCGCACTTGGTTCATCGGAAAGGAAAACCACAATCTGAAGATGCTTGGGTTTCAAGTGAAGAGTGAAGAAAATGGATGAAGAATTATGGCTTGATTTGAATTAGGTCCAAAGCAGAGTTCTTTTGGTACTGGGAGAATGATGCAGGAGCATAAACGTCAATTAAAATACCTTATCTATCTCTTTACTTTCCATAATTTAAGTCCAAGTATTTTTCCTAGAAGTTGTCAAGTCATGTGTCTATCCAAGTCCTAATGTCCAAGTTCGCTTTTCGCTTTAGAGTCTAATGTATTCGTTGTATTGAAGTCATGTACTCATCCTATATATTGGAGTGCATATGAATAAAGAAGGGCGCTTTTCAAAGATTAACGTTGTTTGCAAATATCATTTGCTTGGAGCGAGTGACATCCTCCTTTGAATCAAGCTATCGGCTTGGTCGCGTCGAGTGGCTTCCGCGATTAGTGACGTTGAGTGGCTTCCGTCACCCCTAGTTGAGTGGCATCCTAGGTTTCTATCTCTTGTAGGTCTCGGCCTGCATCACATCATCTCATATGTCGAGCAAGGCATTCAACAAGACCGATCAAGGTCTCATCCAAGGACGAGGAGCTCCCTCCTCGATCATCAATAAAGCAATGAAATGGGCTTTCCTATCCTTTTTAACACTCTTCCTTCCTCGACACAATTCAGGCCGACCAAGCCATGTACGGCGAGGATCTCGCCTCCCCAGGCGCACATATGCAACTACCTAATTCTACTCAAACAAGAATTGTGAACGGTTATAATCCCACTAGAATTATATCCTACTCTCACACGCTTTCTTATTCAATATGTACTCTACAATGATATGCCTATAAATACAAGTCATAATTCACATTATTTTGATAAATAATCTTTTGACTCTAAACTCTTATCAATTGATTTCTATGTCTAAACACAAATATTTACTTTAACGCCGGAGGGCATTCGCCGGTGAAGCCTCGACTTAATTTACATGTTTGTTCATCTTTTTTAGGCTATTCAATTATACAAGATACAACCTGCCGCTGAATTTGGGTCGATCAGAATGTTTTTGGCATCATCAGTAATGTTTATTTTTTTAGACGAATTAGTATTCTTTTCTAAAAATTAATGTTTATAATGTTAGTATATTCGTATTAAAAAATGAACATAAATTTTTTAGACGAATAAAGTAGTGTTTTTTTTTAAATGTTCATTAATACTAATACTAAGGAAGTAATGTTCATTATTATTTTAATCAAGCAAGGGAAGTAAATCATAAAAAGTAGGGCCTTATTATCATTCTTTTGTGTCAATTTCTCCATGATCCTTGAGAACATGCCTTTAGGCATGTTCATTTTAATTTGAGAAATGGTGTACAAATAATTTGAGTAGATTTGGTTCCTGATTTCAAATCATACCATTCTTTTCTATTTTTGAAAAGTAACAATTTTGTAATGGGAGGGATGCTATACTCGATCAAGTATTTCCAATAGTACACAAGTTTTTATATTGAATTTTCTTAGAAAAACGTGTTTTGTGTGTTTTATAAGAAGAGATAAAAAAAAAAGGTTTTATAATATGCGCTAATATTTTTTTATAAATAAGTGAAACTTGTTTTATATCATGAGTGCCATTTTAATAAATAACTTAAATTTTATTTAAAAATATGCGATGACATTTTTATAAATAACAGAATTTATCAAAATAAACTTGATGTAGGACAAAATAGGAGAATGATCAAGTTCGTTATCGTACGAACGGATGAGTGATTGATATCGTTCAATCGGACAAAGAAAGTGACACAAAACAACAGTTTTGAAAAGAAAGGGAAATTCTGATTTTATTTGCTGAATACTTGATGTACCAACACTTGATACCCTCCCCTTTATATAGGCTGCAAAAATAGGTAGTTGTCTAGGAATGAAGAGTTCATGTGCTTAAGGATAAGGAGAGAATAGGAAAAGACTAGATAAGGAGGGGATGGATACATTAGATACATTAGATACATTAAAATAAGGAGGGTGCATGTAATTTTCTTGAAAGTACTCCCAGCTCTTTCATATATGCCGCATCATTCCCTTCCACTTGTTGGACAATCCGACTCGGAGTTGTCGTCTGAATAATAAGGGTAGAAATCAGCAACGTTGAACGTCTTAGAGATCCGCATGTGATCAGGTAAATCTAGGACGTAGGCATTATCATTAATCTTCTTGAGTATTTTGAATGGGCCAATCTTGCGAGAATCAAGTTTATGTTGTCCTCCTCCTCGTTCCTTGCGCAAATAAACCATCACCATGTCACCAATCTGAAACAATTTTGCTCGACGATGTTGGTCAGCTGCAGCCTTGTAGCGAGCATTTGCATCCTCCAACTTCTTTTTAACTTCTACGATATTCATATTATCCACATGGTGTTGAGCCATCAGCAGCTTTACTCTTCTTAAGGCCTGTGGGGAACTTGATAAGGTCAACAGGAGCAGCAGGAGTTCTCCGATAGACAATTGCAAATGGTGACATGCCTGCGGCTCGATGTTGGGCCCTGTTACAGGCAAATTCAGCCTGAGGCAACGCAACATCCCATTGTTTTTTCTTCTCAACACACAAACATCGTAGCAAATTTCTCAAGGTACGATTGACAACCTCTGTTTGTCCATCCGTCTGGGGGTGAGCTGAACTGCTAAACTTGAACTATATCCCAAAGCGTTTCCATAATGTAGACCAAAATACCGCAAGGAACTTTGGATCTCGATCAGAAGTAATTGAGCGAGGAATGCCATGTAGTTGAACAATTTCTTGAAGAAATAGTTTCGCGACATGAGGTGGATCGCTGGTTTGCTTGCGCGGGATAAAATGTGCCATCTTCGAGAATCGGTCAACCACAACAAATATAGAATCTGAGCTTCTTTGAGTACGAGGTAACCCCAAAATAAAATTCATAGATAAATCCTCCCAAGGTTGCTCCTAATGTGCAGGTGGCATATAAAGTCCGGTGTTCTGGCCCTGTCCCTTTTGAGTTTGGCAAATGGAACACCTTTGTACAATTCGCCCGACATCTCTCTTCAGTTGAGGCCAGAAGTACCTTTTCTCCAGTCGAGCAATGGTTTTGTCATGACCCAAATGAGCACTAAGTCCACCGGCATGAAGCTAACGAATAAGCTTTTCTCTTATGTTGCTTCGCAAGATACGTTGACCAAATATCCCCAAAATCTGGATCATAAACATAGAGCTCCGGAAGAAAGTCGAATCCAATAACTTCATTGCTAACAGTGATAAGAAGCGCTGCACGTCGGCTCAAGGCATCAGCAACCTTATTTGAGGCTCCTGCCTTGTGCTTAATCACATAATTGAACTGTCCAAAGTAGGCTGCCCATCGAACATGCATCTTATTTTTAAGATCTCGCTGAGTGCGAAAATGCAACAGTGATTGATGGTCTGTAAATAATGCAAACTACTTAGGTAATAGATAATGCTCCCAGTTTTTCTAAGCATGAAAAACTACAAAAAGTTCCTGATCATAAGTAGGCCAATTTTGACGAGCCTCATTAAACTTTTCACTGAAAAAGGCAACGGGGCGGCCTTCTTGTGAGAGAACTCCTCCAACACCAGTTCCACAAGAATCACATTCAACCTGAAACACTTTGTTAAAAATCGTGGTAAGGCAAGCACAAATTTGAAGTGAGCTTTTGTTTAATTTCCTCAAAAGCTTTTGTTGCTGCAATTGTCCATTTGAAGGGACGGGACTGTTTGAGACAGTCTGTAATAGGTGCAACAATGCTGCTGAAGTTTCGAACAAAACATCGATAAAATGTAGCCAACCCATGAAAGTTGCGTACCTCAAAAATAGTGGTTGGGATGGCCAATCAACAATCACCTTGATTTTCATCTGATCAAGATGTATGCCATCCCTGCTGATCACATATCCCAAGAATAAAACATGATCCACCATGAAATGACACTTCTTCAAGTTAATATGCAGCTCATTATCTTGAAGAGTTGTCATAACTTGTCGCAAATGATCCTCATGTTCTTCAGTACTTCTGCTGAAAATAAGTATATCATCAAAGTACACAACAACAAATTTATTAAGGAATGGTTTTAGCACCTGATTCATCAATCGCATGAATGTGCTGGGAGCATTTGATAATCCAAACGGCATCACTAGCCATTCATATAACCCCTCCTTGGTTTTGAATGCAATTTTCCATTCGTCTCCGGGACGGATACGAATTTGATGATAACCACTCGTCAAATCTATCTTCGTGAACACAACTGATCCGGAAAGTTGATCCAACATATCATCCAACCGGGGAATGGGAAATCTGTACTGCACCGTTATTCGGTTGATAGCCCGGCTATCAATACACATACGCCATTGATTACCTTTCTTTGGTACTAGTAAAGCAGGTGCCGCACATGGTCTCATACTCTCTTGGATATGCCCAATCCGCAATAACTCCTCTACCTTTCCTTGAAAAATATTGGCGTCCTCGAGATTTAGTCGATAATGAGGAAGGTTAGGCAACCTAGAACCAGGAACAAAGTCGATATGGTGCTGAATGTCACGCATAGGAGGTAGCTGAGATGGTTCTGAAGTGAGCTTGGGAAATTCAGCCAACAAACGTTGAACTGCATCTGGAATATCCGTCTCGCCATAATCTGGTTTGATAACTAAACCATAAGCACCACCATTTTCTTTTACATCCGCCATAAAAGAACCACAAGAATCAGAAACGGCGACGAATGTTTGCCCTTCCACTTTAGGAGGTAACTTTGGACTACCTAAATGGACAATCACAATCTTTTTACCCTTCCATTGAAACATATGAATATTATCACGACCTCGATGTGTAGCATCAACGTCGAACTGCCATGGTCTACCCAATAATACTTGACACGCATCCATATCCACAACATCACAGACTTTATCTGAATAAAATTTACCCATGGCCAAAGGTACCTTGCAAATACTAGTAACCTGCAATTTTGGGCCCTTTTGAATCCAACCAATCTGATACGGAGTTGGGTGTGGCTCAGTTGGAAGTTGCAACTGGTCAACTAATTTCTGAGAATTTAAATTCTCGCAACTGCAACTATCGATGATCAAACTACAAATCGTCTCCCCTACTCGGCATCTTGCCTGGAAAATATGCCTCAGCTGACTCGGGTCCTCTTGCTTGGGCGAGCAAAGAGTACGTTGAACCTCGCACACAAAGTCTTCGTACTCATTACCGCAAACATCATCAGTTTCATATTCCTACTCATCAACATCCTGGTTTCCTTAATCATCCTCTGAAGCAACATCTACTACGTGCACGGGCCTGCGATTTGGACACTCATTAGACTTGTGCCCGGGTTGATTACACCTATAGCATTTACTCGTGTTCGGTCTTTGGTAGGGATTATGGTTAGCTGGTCTAACAGTTGGACGTGGCTCCCATTGAGTCTGACGGGCCTCAGGTGGGACGCTTCTAGTCTCTGGTGTGGGTAACCGAACGGGCATGGGCGCTGGCGCTGGGGTACGCTGTTGGACTGTCCTAGTTGGGCGTTGTCGCTGAGACTCCAATGGAGGTCGTCGGGTGTACGTAAAATGCGGGGGCAGTTGAGATAACAGAGCCTCGGCTCGAGCTGCCATCTCTCGTGCATCAGTGAGTGACATGATAGATTGAACTCCCATGCGCTCTTGAATCTCTGGTTGCAGCCCCCTCAAATAGCGAGCAACTTGCAAGTCATCATCTTCCCGAATACTACACCGGGATGTCAAACGCAGAAACTCTTCCGTATATTCTGCTACTGAACGATTGCCTTGATAACAATCGAGCAATTGGCGATAAAGGTTCTGGGTATAATCACGCGGAATAAAACGTTGCTGCAAGAGTTCTTTCATTAAAGGCCAATCCCTAACCGGAAGTTGGCGAAGGCGGTAGCGTTCTTCTCGTAAGTTCTTCCACCAAGCTCCTGCGCCTCCCCGCAATTTATATACGCCTCCCCACAATTTATATGCCACAATTGATACCTTTCTTTCATCACTGACTTCCATAATCTCAAAGAACCGTTCAACCTCATTAAGCCAATCGAGAAACGATTCTATCTCCAGACTACCATTAAAGATTGGAATTTCGGCCTTGATATGATACCCATCATAGTCATCTCGGCGAGGAAGATTCTGGGTTTGTTTGGACGACGATGGCGGGGGCCATGGGTTGCACTACATGTGCGGCGGTGTACGTGGTGTAGTGGGTTGTTCAGTCTTTGCAGCTGGAACCTCCCTTGGCGTCCTCCAAGGCGAAGGGTGGCGAATTGCTTGGACAGAGGTACGCGTCTCTGTACGGCATTGTCTGTGAGCAGCCACCGTCGTTCAAGAGTGTCGAATCGCTGACTCAAAGTGGTTTCCTCTGCCATGTCCCTGTTATGCGATGTCTTTGTTACTTCTTGACTGCGATGAGAAATTCAGCAGTGCAAACAATTGATGAACTGAAGAGAAGGATACACTACCAGAAACAGGTGGTTTAGTGACGGAATTATCAGCGACGGATTCATTCCGTCGCTAAATAGAGGCGAAATATAAGCTTTAGCGTCGGAATTATTTTGGCGTCAAATTTAGCGACGGAATTTAATTCCGCCGCTAAAACGAATATTCCTCGAATATTCGTTTAATTACCGCCACTATTTTCGCGGTTGATTTACCGACGGAATATTCCGCCGCTAAATCTTTATCAGCGACGAAAATATTCCGCCGGTGAAAATATATCATTTTTTTATTTTTTTATTTATCAGCGTCGGAAATATTCCGACGGTGAAATTAAAATATTTTTTTTTTTTTTTGAAATATTACACCGACGGAATATTTCCGCCGCTGAATAATTAATTTTTTTTAATTTATCAGCGTCGAAAATATTCCGACGGTGAAATTAAATATTTTTTTTTTAATTAAACACCGACGGAATATTTCCGCCGCTGATAATTTAATATATTTTTATTTATCAGCGACGGAAATATTCCGTTGCTGATAATAAAATAAAATTTTTGTTTATTTATAGAACTAATTAACAAAATAACAAACTAAAAAACATTAAAATATCATAAATATTTATGATATTTTTGAAAAAATAAATAAATCATAAATATTTATTAATTTTAATTTAATAAATATCATTATTTTTATTTATATAAAATATGAAAATTATTTTAAATTACTCTCAAAAAAATAAATATGAGTCAATAAATATTATTTTTGAAAAAATAAATAAATTCTAAACCCTAAAGCTAATACCCTATATATACACTATACACTATACACTATACACTATACATTATACCCTATACCCTATATCCTATACCCTATACACTATACCCTATACCCTATACCATATACACTATACCCTATACCCTATACACTATACCCTATACACTATACACTATACACTATACACTATACACTATACCCTATACACTTAAATTGTTTTATATCATGCGTGACATTTTAATAAATAACTTAAATTTTATTTAAAAATATGTTGAACGGGATAAAGCGAGTTACGAACGTGAATTATAGTCGCGCGAATCCCAATGGATTATGCCCAAAATATAATCCACACAAGTTTCAAGTAAGGGAGTGGACTTTTCCTACCTTTCCTTGTCTTGCTTTATCGTTATTCTCACTATGTCGACCTAAAAATAGCAGTGCGACTAATAAATAAGGCACATCAATTATACATGTCGACCAGACATCATCTCATATGCCGAGCAAGACATTCAACAATACCGATCAAAGTCTCATCCAAAGACGAGGAGCTCCCTCCTCGGTCTCTATACAATACAAGGAAATGGGCTTCCCTATCCTAACTTCTCTCTTCCTCGGTATTGAGTAAAGCCGACCAAGCAACACATGCCGAGTAGATCGCCTCCAAGGCGCACGTGCAGAATACATTATCTAATCCTACTCAAATAAGGACTGTGAAGTTATAATCCCACTATAATTATAACCTTATCTCACACGAATTCATATTCAACATGGATTCTACAATACTATACATATACTCCCTCCGTCCCGGACCTACATGCCTAGTTTGACTTTTCACGTAAATTAAGGAGAGAGTATTATATTGAAAGTGTTGTGAGTGTGAAATAAAATAGGAGAGAGAATGAGTGGAGGGAATAGTAAATTATAATGGTGTTGTGAGTATTAAAATAATGTAGGAGAGAGAATGAGTGGAGGGAATAGTAAAGATTCCTTTCCATTTTAGGAAATGTGCACGTAGGTTTGGGACGCCCAAAATAGAAAGTGTGCACGTAGGTATGGGACGGAGGGAGTATATAAAAGCCATAATTCACATTATTTTGGTAACAAATCTTTTGACTCTTAACTCTTGTCAATTGATTTCTTTCTCTAAACACAAATAATTACTCTCACGTCGGAGGGCATTCGCCGGTGAAGCCCCGACTTAGTTTACGTGCTTGTTCTACTTTTTCATGCTATTCAATAATTCAGGATACAACCTGCCGCTGGATTTGGGCTGATCCGAACTTTTTTGGCATCATCAGTTTGTTTTCATTGCAGGGAAGCGATTCGAAATACCCACTGAATAGCTTGAAAAATTCTCGTTTGACTCTCCTAATCCTAATGGAAGACGGACATACTGCTAGTATTACTCCTGAACATGATAATGTTCTTGTGGAAAAGATTCATGGCAACACCAGTACTGTTTTTCCTCTTGTTAATGGGGAATTGCCTCCTCCTCCACCATTGATTGATGGACTACCGCCCCAAGGAATGAATCTGCGTTCTAGGGGGCAGCCAATAATCGAGATAGTACAGACAAACCCTCCTCGTCATCGGCGCCGAGGAAGGCCTGTCGGTAGCCAGACGACGAGGAATGCTGCCTACGGAGGAACTGGGGCTTCCTTCCACATGTTGATCGCAGAAATTTAATGTATCAACAGATGGAAACTTTGCAACGCATTTATGAAACACGAAATGCCTTGCTACAATTAGATCCTGAACATTCTCTGGCTGAATTCATGAGGCATACGAGGACTGGAAATTCCCTTGGAGGGCAGAGTCAGGTTGATAGGCGTGGTAGTCAGGGGAATAGAGAAAATCTTACTCGTGGCCAACATCCCCCTCACCTTGACATCTCTGGTAGAACCAAACAAAACCCTCCAATATGTCCCTACTCGTCATAAGGTACATAGGAATGGCAACATAAGAAACGATGTAGATTTGAGAAGTCAATTAAACCAACAAAGTGAGCAGGAGGTTAATTCTGTCGACTTAACAGCAAGGCTTAGTCATGCAAGTCATAAAACCCCTCCTCATCATAATACCCCTCCTCAGCCAATGAGCCCTCATCGTCCTACAAACCCTCCTCGATCCAGGAGCCCTCCTTGTCATAGATCACCTCCTCATCCTGAATTGGCACCTAGAAGGGACAGAACACCATCTGGGCATGGGGACAATCACCAGGAACGTGAGGAACATTATAGAGTGAACGGACACAGAAAGAAAGAAAGGACTCACCATAGCTCTCATTTCAGCTTAGGGATCGATGAAAGAGAATTATTACTCTTGAAAAAGAGATTAAATGAGATGGAAATGGGGAGAAAGGAAGTGGATGATGATGATGCCAGTGCCACCCGTCCTTTCTCCCAACGAATTAATGATCTACCTCCCAATCCTGCTCTTAAAATTTCAAGTTTTGAAAAATATGCGGGAACCACCGATGCACGGAACCATGTGCAATGTTTTGAATCTACCATGGCCCTCCTCACCAAGGCAAATGAAATTCTCTACAAGGATTTTAAGAGTACCTTCTCCGGAACATCTTTGTCTTGATTCCGTGAGCAAAAGAAGGGAAGCATCGATAGCTGGAAAATCATGAGAAGTAGGTTCCTGGATCACTTTGCCACAGCAGGGAAGAGAAAGAAGAGACTGTCAGATATTTCTAACATTGAGCAAGGGAAGAATGAAACCACTCTGAATTATTACAATCGATTTAGAGCCATGTCAGACCAAGTAGAATAAAGTTTGACAGACCGGGAGGTGATTGTTTGCTTTAATTTCGGATTGAGATCCGGACAATTGATCTATGAACTTTCTGCCAGAGAGCCTAAGTCAAAATTTGATCTTTACAATGTGTCTTACACCATAGCAATGGCAGAAGAGAAAAGTAAAAAGAGGTCTAAGAAACCATAAGCAGAGGCAGCTGTCACTAACCAGGCTTCAAATGAAAGTGGCTATAAGGGGTAGAATAGAACTCGGGCTACTGAAAAATTTGAGGTTTTTACCCTCCTCACAAAACCAATCACAGAAATCATGTAGTTGGTGAATCTACCAAATCCCCGACCGCTCAATGAAAGAATAAAGTACACCCATGACTGCTCCAAGTACTGTGCCTTTCACAAGGACCACAGACACGACACAGAAAATTGCATCTCCCTCAAGAGAATGATCTAGAGATGGGTAGAAGAGGGAAAGTTATATCGCTACATTATGAGAAATGATAACAAGCGAAGAAGAAATGATGACGATGATAAGGATAAGGAAGATGAAAGGGAAAACATGCCTCCTAGAGCAAGACTCCATATCATACGAGAGTAGACCGTTTCCAACAAAAAACTGATAGACCAGATCCATGAGCTGAGTAAAGTCTATCACATCCCCGCATATATTCATAAGAAGGAGGAAGTCATTAGCTTCTCCCCAAATGAGCTAGCCGGAAGTCACGCATCTCGTGAACAACCCTTGGTAATCAAAGGGAGGATTGACAACTGTGAATCTGAGAGACTCCTCATAGACTCGGGGGCCTCCCGAGATATTCTGTATTACTCTACCTTCCAGAAGATGAATCTGAAGGATAGTATGCCGAAGCCATACTCTGAAAGATTAGAAGGCTTCACCAACCACAAAGTCAGCGCCATGGGGACAATTGACTTATTGCTGAAAGTGGGTGACCATCCCTTCCGAGCAGAGGACACAGTAACATTCGTGGTCATGGATCTGGCAAGTGACTACCATGCCATACTAGGCATTCCTAGTCAAGGCAAACTTAGGTTGGTCGCCTCCCTCCCTCACCAACGAGTGAAATTCCCTACACGTGCTGGAGTCGGATGTGTGAGGGCGACCCCCAAGGACTTCTTGGAGCATGTCATGAGGAGCAGAAAAACATCTAGAAAGGTGGAGGTGGACACACCGGAGGAAAACATGAAAATCTCTAAGTCTGTAAAGACTACCAGCACTAGTTCTAGGCTCAACTTAATTTTTGAAGGAGATAACGATGACCACCTGATCCTAGATATACATGAAAACAATGACACAGTTCTGTCCATCCCAGATTTATCCACTCATCTCGTCAGCGTCCAGAACTCGGGGCTCAACCCTGACTTGAGACAAGGAGAGCTGCCAGACGTGGACAGATATTTGGAAATGGAAGACCTAAACATAAATGGTGAGGAAGGTACAAGACTTAGAGAAATAATTATCGAAACATTTCAATTTTGAGACGGTCTAGAGATGGAGCCCGTAAACGAATTGGAAGAAATCATACTCAATCCCGACTATCCAAAACAAAAATTAAAAATCGGGGGCCAACTCTTCCCTAAATAAAGGGACGAAATCATCACCCCCCTAAAAAATAATCTTGATGCCTTCGCCTGGAAAGTCGAGGATATGAGGGGAATCAAGGAAGAGATAGCTCTCCATAAGTTAGAGGTTGACCCGTCTGTTAAACATATCAAACAAGCACGGAGGATTTTTGCAAATGACAAGGAGGATGTCATCAAATAAGAGGTGCAGATATTACTAAGTGCTGGAATTATCAGGGAAGCAATCTACCCTGTTTGGTTGGCCAATGTTGTGATGGTCAAGAAACATAACGGAAAGTGGCGAATGTGTATCGACTTCACAGATCTCAACAAAGCCTGCCCGAAAGACAGTTACCCTCTCCCCATAATTGACAACCTAGTAGACTCCATTGCTGGACATAAAACACTGAGCTTCCTAGATGCTTACTCTGGTTATCACCAGATCAAAATGGCTAAGGAAGACATTGAGAAAATAGCCTTCCAGGCTACTGGAGGAATTTATTATTATACCATAATTCCCTTCGAGCTCAAAAATGCGGGAACAACCTACTAGCGAATGGTAAAAAAAGTATTTAGGTAGCAGATAGGTCGTAACATGGAAATCTACACAGATCATATGGTCATCAAGACTAGGAGTGGCGGTCACGCCCCTAACTTGGAGGAAACTTTTGATAACCTACGAGCAAACAACATGAAACTGAATCCAAGTAAATGTGTGTTTGGGGTGACGGCCGAAAAGTTAATAGGTTTTATGGTATTGCAAAGAGGAATTGAGGCGAATCCAGAAAAAATCAATGCCTTGATAGACATGAAGGAACCTACCAACATCAAAGAGTTCCAAAGACTGAATGGAAGGATAGCTGCACTTGGAAAATTCATTGCAAAATCCGCTAAAAAATCACTGTCTTTCCTCAAAGTCTTGAAGGGGACCAAGAGCTTCTCCTGGACATTTGAATGCTCAGAATCATTCAAACAGTTGAAGGAGTACTTGGTATCCCCTCCTTTGTTGAGTAGCCCAGTTACTGAAGAGATGCTATACGTCTTCCTAGCAGCAACGAACAACGTTATAGCTGCGGTATTAGTTCGGAATGAAGGTACCACACAGAAACCTATCTATTATGTCTCCAAGGCACTATCAGATGTGGAGAGCAGGTACTTCATCGCAGAAAAGATATCCTACACCCTAGTTATAGCAGCAAGAAAGCTACGAGCATACATTTCTGTGCATCCCATTACTGTGTATACTAATGTACCATTGAAGAAAATTTTACATAAGTTGGATTGCTCGGGACATCTCCTTAATTGGTCTATCGAGCTCACTGAGTTTGATATCAGATATCAACCTAGGAAGACGCTTCTAGCACAGTCTTTGGTCGATTTTATGGTTGAAACCACCTTTATAGGTGAGGACGACCCCACCTCTCATAAGCGCAAAAAACCTGCGGGAGAAGAACCGACCATCGAGCTCCCGTCCAACTATTGGGTCTTATACATAGATGGTTCAGCCACTAAGGAAAGAAGTGGAGCTGAAATTGTACTAGCAACTCCTGATGGAGAGCACACCATCCAAGACATCATTAGATTCAAGTTTCCTGCCTCCAACAATCAATCTGAGTATGAGGCCCTGATATTTGGCATAGAGTTGCCATCCTTCTATGGAGCAACTAAGGTCGCCGCCTTCTGTGACTCCAAACTCATAGTGAAACAGATAAAGGGGGATTATAACACTCAACATCCCACACTTACAAAGTATAAATACCTCGTTCTAGACATGATGAAAAAGCTGGAATTTTTTGAAATAAGTCAGATAGGAAGGGAGGATAATTAAGTGGCAGATGTTCTATCTAAACTGACAACTATTGACGTGGCAAATCCCGACTCTAACCCACTCATAGTCTTCGCCGAATAACCTACCTACGAGAGACTGCAAGTAATCTTCCTAGACGGGGAAGAGAGGTGTTGGATAGACGACTATATGGACTTTATTGAAAAGAACCAACTCCCAGATGATGAAGCATGTGCTAGACTTATCAATAAGAAGTCAGTAAGGTTCACAGTGATGAATGGAATTCTCTACAGAAGATCATTTACAAAGCCCATGCTGAGATGCGTCTATCCCAAGGAAACAGAAAGTCTCTTAGCAGAAGTCCATAAAGGCATTTGTGGTGGTTACTCGGGGGCTAGAACCTTAGCTAACAAAATCATCACGCTAGGTTACTACTGGCCAAACCTGAGAGATGACGCGCAAACCTACGTAAGAAAGTGTGACAAGTGCCAGAGATACTCTGACATTCCTAGACTTCCAGTAGTGGAGCAAACTCTCATAATACCTATATGGCCATTCGACATGTGGGGAATCGACATCATCAGACCTTTCCCCCCACCCGAGGTAATTGCAAATATGTGATCGTGGCAGTTGACTACTTCTATAAATGGATTGAAGCTAAAGCCTTAGCCAAAATAACGGAGGAGAACGCTATCAACTTCGTCCACGATTTCATTTGGTGCCGCTTTGGGGTTCCACACACTATCATTTCAGACCATGGCCTTGAATTTTCTAAGGCATTCACAGCAGAGCTGAACAGATTAGGAGTCCGGCACATCAAGTCATCTGTGAGCAGACCTCAATGCAACGAACAAGCGAAAGCAGCCAAGAAATTGGTGCTAATGGCCCTAACTAAGAGCCTTGAAGGAAGTGATGGTAGATGGTTGGACGAACAGTTCGCACAACCACCCGGGGGCCAACCGGGGAAACCCCATTCGTACAGACCTTCGGTTCTGAGGCCATGGCACCAGCTGAGATGGCTATCCCTACAACAAGAAATTCAAACTATGACGAGCAAGTCAGCAAGGTCAACATGCTTGTAGACCTAGACCTAGTAGATGAAAGAAGACTAGCTGCTCAGATGAGGATGGTGAACTACAAAAAAAGAACCAAAGCTTATCATCACAAAAGGGTCAACAAGAGAGTATTCTAAGTTGGTGATTGGGTATTCATAAAAATTGAATCAACTGGCAGGAAGGCTGAACAAAATAAGCTATCCCCAAACTTGGAAGGCCCCTACATCATCACTCAAGTTATAAGAGAAGGGACCTATAGAATGAAGACCCCAGATGAACAAGAGTTGAAACATACGTGTGTGAATGTGTGCCCCAAAATTTTTGTTTATTGGAATTCACGCGAGTTTGAAGACATCCGAGTTATTTGAAAAAACGGAGTCGCCACGCCATTTTGATTACCTCAAAACTTTGAAAAAAAGGTTTTATGGGTTCGGAGGTTAAGTTACCCCTTGGGAAGAACGTTTGGCGTTCACCCAAAGTGCCTTGCCGGAGCAAGTCTCCCTAGATTTCATTAATTGTGTTTGCTTGCGTGCTTTCTTTGTGTGCATGTGTTTGAAAATAAAGGGGGGGGGGAATGTCCCAAGTTATCTTCCGGACGTACAAACCATTTGTTGGTTGTCGCTCGGGATTCCTTGGAATTTATGTATTTGGGATTATGATCCCGTCCTCATCTTATGACTTATGATCATCGCATTTTAAACCTCGGGACCCTCGGGACTTGCGTGATCGAGAGAATGACTCTCTTTTGGGTCAAAGATGAGGTTCTTTAGGAAGGAATGTCCTTAGCCCATCAATCCTACGCTTTAAGACGGTCGAGCTCGTATAGAGGCTTCATACTCATTCTTAAGCGATAATTGGAGATATAGGGTTCAAGGTTATCCTTTTCCTAAAGAAATCATGAACCTTTAATGGAAGGAACGATGCAAAGATGAGAACTTTTACACCGGTCCGTTCCAAGGTTAGGGGAAAAGGGGAAATGCATGATAAAAATGACTCTTTAATGAAAAGATGACATTTTGGTTATAGCAAATGATGCTTTTTGATTGAAAGAAATGATCTTTATGCAAATGATGCATAAAGATAGCATTTTTATGCAAATGATGCATTGAAAAAAGGGTTTTGATGCAAAGGATGCATTTTTATTGAAAAAGATTTGATCTTTATATGCAAATGATGCATAAAGATAACATTTTTATTGGAAAATAGGGATTTTAGGTGCAAAGGATGCACCTTTATGAAAAAGACTACATTTTTATGACAAATGAGGTCTTAATGCATGCAAAAAAGGGGAAGGGGATGATCAAGATGTGATCTTTAAGCTACCAAGTCCCAAGCAAGATATATGAATGCAATGAGCAAGTATATCAATTAAAATGCAAGGTTAGGGCGTGCGAGGTTACCAATGACTTCCTTTGCTTCTCGGGACGGAGCTAGGAGGAGAGGTCGATCTTTGGTCTTCAAGGAGGAGGGATGTAGCTTCTTGGCCTTCCTTCTTCTTCTTCTTGAATTCAGCGGTTTCTTCACGTATTTGAGTGTATTGAGTATTTTTCTCATATATTGTGTGTGTTGAAATGGGTAGAGGAGGGCTCTATTTATAGGCGATGCGGATAAGGCTAATGAAGCCGTGCGGCTGCAGGCCCTTCGCAAATGAGGCCGTGCGGTCTTATCCATTATGACTCAGCAATCTAGAACCATGCAAGGTGGCATTATGCTAGAACATTCTCCCTAATTAAGAAAAACGTGTTTTCTTAATTAGGAAGGCTCCCTACAGCCCTTATTTTAATTTGGGACTGCTGGGGACATTTCCGGAACACTAGGAAGGTCAGGGAATTACCGGGAAATTTACCGAAATGTCGGGAAAATTAGCTTAGGAAGGCATGAGCAGATTTGGGTACTTACGAAGCCCTCGGCAACGTCACTTGCAAGGCGAGTGGGGTTGTCGATAGAAAAGGATCCGATACGGCGAATGCCGAGACGGATTGGGAGACCAAGGTGGTCGAGTGGCCGAACCTTTTGGAAGGCTACCTACGTATCCGGAGGAATCAAGCCAGGCCGTAGTTCGGGATTAGGATCCATTTGGGGAAGGAAGAAGAGAAGCGGTCTCTTGCGGAAAAAGAAGAGAAAATGACCTAAGGGTTCAAGCAATTGATCCTACGGGGACATGCTAGGAGTGACCCGGGTGGTCGAATATTTGAACTTTTATGAGGGGCGCTTTATCAGCGAGGAGTGACAAAGAAACGGGGTGACCAAAGTGGTCGAATGGCTGGACCTTTTATAAAAAGGCTACCTACGTATCCGGAAGAATCAAGCCTTGATCGTAGTTCAAGCATCACTAGATAGTTAGGAACGATGTCTAGGATCCTTGAGATTTTGACAATTCGGAGGTTTGTCACACGATGAAGCTAGAGCTTATGGCGCTATCTCTTTATGACGGAGATAGAGGTAACTTAAGTTGGGAAACTTGAGCGTACGTCACTATTCGCGGATAGTGGTATCACAAGTTGAAATGATTTGGGCATACGTCACTATTCGCGGATAGTGGTAGCACAATTTGAAATGACTTGGGCATACTTCACTATTCGCGGATAGAGGTAGCACAAGTTAGAATGACTTGGGCATACTTCACTATTCGCGGATAGAGGTAGCACAAGTTGGAATGACTTGGGCATACTTCACTATTCGCGGATAGAGGTAGCACAAGTTGGAATGACTTGGGCATACTTCACTATTCGCGGATAGAGGTAGCACAAGTTGAAATGACTTGGGCATACTTCACTATTCGCGGATAGAGGTAGCACAAGTTGGAATGACTTGGGCATACTTCACTATTCGCGGATAGAGGTAGCACAAGTTGGAATGACTTGGGCATACTTCACTATTCGCGGATAGAGGTAGCACAAGTTGAAATGACTTGGGCATACTTCACTATTCGCGGATAGAGGTAGCACAAGTTGAAATGACTTGGGCATACTTCACTATTCGCGGATAGAGGTAGCACAAGTTTAGAGTGACTTGGGCATACTTCACTATTCGCGGATAGAGGTAGCACAAGTTTAGAGTTCTGACAATTCGGAGGTTGTCACCTAGTGTTATCCCGTTATAACGGGAATTCACGGAGGTATTGGGAATAGAGCTTGATTGCTAAAGAGATGAGAGATATTTTACGAAAAGATGTTATCTTGGTTAAAAGATAACGGAAATTGCATGCCAGTGGAAGGTCCGGGGCGGGATTGTAATTTATGCTCGGAGCGAATGAGGCCGCCGGCATGAGATGGAGAAAAAGAAGCCGTACGGCTAGAGACTGTTTTTTCAGTTATTTAAAATCGGGTTTTGAACGGGCATTGGGCACTTGTTGCCGCCCACTTCAGCCGAGAGAGAGAGAAGAGAGAAAGAATTTCGAAATTCTTCAACCCCTTTGCTTCCCTTTGATTTGAGATGGATCCGGAGGGCAATCCCATACCGAGGCAAGCAAGGAGAAACATCTCGGCGGCCGCGAGAAGGAGGAGGAAGGAGCTCGTGCGGACGGAGAGGAAGTATGACTTCCTTACGCCTCCATCGGAGCTTTACCCGGGGAGAAGGGAGCACAAATCGACGAACCCGCGATCGGTTGGGGTAAGCATTCTCATTTTGCTCAAATCCGATGATTTTGCTTGATTTTTGAATGATTTAGGGCTTGACCCGAATTATAGGATTTTGAATGATTTTTTTGAATGATTTTGAGATGCATGAACAACCTATGAGGTTAAGAATGTGCAATGTGCAACTTGTTTGATGAAAATTATGAGAATGACTCACTTTTTTCTCGCAAAATGAAGTAAGAATGAAAAATTGTCTAAATATGAGACGGAGCTCTTGCCTTGTGCTAGAACTAGGTCAAAATTCTGATTTTGAATGAGAAAACATGATTTTGGAAGATGAAAATGATTCATGCATGCCATTTTATTTGAAAAAATAATGCTTATGTGCAAAAAATTGTGATTTTGTGCTTTAGGAAAGCAATGACGCGTTTCAAGTGATGAAAGACACGTTTTCGATGCAAATAATGCTAGAAAAACTTTTGTGAATGATTTTCTTTTGAAAATATGTGCACTTTTGAATATATGCATGCTTTTGAAATGATATGAAGGGCGACGCTTCTTTTGATGTGCTTGTCTACGGGAGAACAAGTCTAGAGGACCGTCGGAGATAGCGGTCAAGCTTTGGCGAGAGGATGCCGGATTTTGAGAAGAATGGGGCAAATCAGCGGTGGTGAGGGCTACCGGCTGGATGCATTTGTAGAGGCCATTGGCGGGGGTGTTCACATCACCTCGAAGAGCAAGGGCTTGGTCCGGGCCCTTTACGAGTTACGGTGGGACGGTACACATAGCTTTCACTGAGTAGGAGAGGCGCGGTGACTCTGCCGATTTCATAGCTATTGCGGCCTACGAGTTCACCGGGAGGCCCGTGACTTGGAGAGACCATATTGCTGGCGAGGAGTTTCGGGCTTTGGTCGGGTTTGAGCTGATTCCCAAGGGTGCAGGGATGGAGACACGGAACGTCGAGGTGGCGATTCGAGACTTGCATGCGAGAATTTTCTTGCTAATGATGTGGCCCTTGCCGGTGGCTAGATCATTCATATGGTTGATGCTATCGAGTCACCATTTTTGCTAGTGCAGGACACTAGCCATGACTTGCCTCCTCGACTCTCACGGAGGATGTGGATGGGATAGGGACGGTCTCTTGGGGAGAGGCCGGATTGGCGGAGTTGTACTTCTCGTTGGACATGTACGGTCGGAACAAAGTTTGCTTCCATGGGCTGCTTCTCATTTGCCCTTGAGGTAGTCTCCCTTTTTTTTCTTTTCTCTTTTCCTGTCTTGAGACTTTTATAAGAGAAAATGACCTTTTGATGTTTTGAACATGCGAGGCTGGTTTTGTGAGGTGATCGGGTTCTTCCCTTGGAACCAGCGAGTGATGTCACCATCTTCCTGCTATGGTTATTTGGAGGAGATGCGAGAGATAAATTCACGGGGAAGACCCGGATTACCTTCGATTACAAAATGGTGAGGCCGGTCATCAACGGGGATGGGCACGATGGAGTGGACTTCTACCCACAGGGGGCGGTATCCGGAGATCTTCTTTGGGAGATGCTATTGATGTGACGAGGCGAGAGGAGGTGGCTCACGGGGCGACATGTGATGTCATTTACTTGGGGACCGCTTCTCGAGCGGCATGGCCATGTTCCTCCATTGGATGCCATTACTCCTTCGGGATCCTCCGGCACGGATCTGCGGCCCGGGGATTGGCCGAGAGGATGAGATTGCTAGGTACCGAGCGAGGCGTAGGCTGCGGAGGAGTATTTTGACATGGACACCCCCTATCTTGTGTTTGTGGAGCGGCGCACGAGGACGCCACGAAGCTAGTGAAGGCAGCGGTCACTCGGGGATATGGGGAGGATGAGCCCTCTTGACCCGCCGATCCCTCCTGCGCATCTGTCCTATGTGATCCATGGAGTGCCGAGGAGGATGAGGATACTGTCCCCGATGCTAGGGAGCCCCGGTACACCTTGCCACTGATAGTCTTTGTAAGTGTACTCTTAGGGTCTTATTTCCTTTTTAGCTTTGATTTTACGCTTTTTGCAATTTTACGAGATTTTACGAGATTTTTCTCTTCCTTTTCTCGGAGTTCCGGCTCGTACTTACGATAGGTGGTCGGGCGAGAATAGGAAATTTGGAAGGACATGTGCCGGTCTCTTACGAGGAAGGCGGCTGCGCTTGAAGGCGGCGGCGGATGCGCGAGCACAGGCGCAAGAGACGGCACGTCGGGGGCACGGCGTCTACCTCATCGGCCTCGGAGTACTCTTCCGGTGCCATGCCTCGGGGCGGGGACCCAGCGGCCCGACGTGCAGGAGCGGGCGAGTACGGGCACGATAATGTCCATTTGTCGACTTGAGCGACCGGGAGGACTTGATGAGGGAGGCTAGCATTTATGAGTGAGTAGCGATGAAGATGAAGAAGAATCGGAGGCCTAGGAGGTCTCTAGAATAGATTTGGAACGAAAACAAACAATGAACAATTTTTATGCATACTTTGTTTATTTTTTTGCTTTATTTAGGGCGCCGATGGGGCGAGAACATTGTATTTACATTTTAATTGTTTTTCTAATTCATGCTTTTTCAATTTGCATATTATCTGAGCCTTGGGGCGACTTTTTTGCTTGGAATTGGGGCTGAAACTGGGCCAAAATGATTTATAATGGTGTATAAATGCTTGAATGGCTTACGGATATGTTTCTGTACGGGTTTTGGTTGAAAAAGTGGGGTGAAAACTCCCTTGGGCAGCAACTTTGGTTGCTTTGCAGAATTTTCTGCGAGAGGGCTAATGTAGCCGTGCGGCATGGCCTTGAGGGCAAATGAAGCCGTGCGGCTAACGGTTCTGTACGAGCTGGTTATTTTACGAATAAAAGCAAGGCTTGGCCATTTCATTTCATTTTCACTCTAGGCCTGTCCCAATTGTTCCCAGAGCATATTTTGGACCTAAAAGCACCATCTTTGAACACTTTGCGATGGAGAAGCCCGTTAGATTGCAAAGGGGGAAGCGAGACCATTTTCTATCCGGTCTTCAATCTTGGGCGAGACATAACTTCCAAAATCACAAGGGACTGCTTGATTCTTCCTTCAAGATCAAGTCTTTATGGCATTTGAGGATCTCCCGCCCGATTGGGATCTGTTGAGAGCCGCGGCAAAGTTACAGGACGTCAGGAGACATGTTTCTTGCTTTTCTTACAACGAAATTGTCCCAACGCACGAAGACTTCAGAGCTTTGATTGGGGGTCCCGAGACTGAGGCTATATCTATTCCGCTGATCGGAGACGTGCCGGTGACGGTAAAGCTTGCATCTTTTCTGCAGATTCCTTTGGGAGAGGCTGAGAGGATGATGGTAGCCCCGGATAGGATTGACCTTTCGATATCCCGGGCAGGTTTGGGTCTCCAGATATGGCTGAGACCACGGTGGCTATGGCTGCTTTCATTCTCTGCGTATTCTCTGTTTTGTTCACTGCTTAGTCCGTGGGGCTCTGTCATGGTGGTCTCCTGGACATGGTCAGAGACTGCAGGGCTGGGAAGGATATTGTCCCGCTGGTTTTGGGAGAGACATTTCATGGGATTGATAGGATGGCTCGGGAGACCGTTTCATGAGGTCAGGGAGTCCGGCTATGTTGACTACGTGGCTGCAGGAGAGGCTCGGGGCTTTGCACGGGGCTTTGCCGACTCGGTGCCCTTGGGTGATTTCTCGGAGAGGTGCACCTAGGCAGCAGGAACAGGGTAGGCTGGGAGCTGATGATGGCTAGGCTATCCACTTCGGACATCCGTTGAGTGGATACCACCTTGGCTTGGAGGTTGCAGACCAGGAGGATATTTCAGGAGTCTTATGCTTTGTGAGGGTTCCAGGATTCTGCTGGTCGTCCTTCTACATACCCTGCTTGGTATCCGGGCGGTTTGGGGCTTTACGGGAGCCATTGAGTGATTGGGAGGACATCCGGACCATGGAGGTGGTGTCATTGGATATGAGAGATCCAGCCCGGCTTCTCTTTCTTCTCGAGGGCTTGGACACATACTGCTTTCCCACCCAGGGCTATCTTCGGGAGCGGGAAGAGCACCATCTTGACCACTGTCTACTTGGACTGGTACGAGAGGGAGATGGGAGCGACTCGAGGCTATCTTGGAGGATAGACGTCGAGCTTTATTGGGAGGCGCGTGACTCGAGTAGGACTACGAGGAGGCGAGGCTAAGGCGAGTTGCCATAACCAATCAGGTGACTTGGTCGGAGATATGGAGGCTCGGTACAAGAGATTGTCCGAGGTCGCTCCTTTGACTGAGGCTCAGAGGGAGGAGGTGCGGACTCGTGCTCGTATAGAGAGAGCGCTCATTGACACGGGGTTGGTAGAGGCTCCAGCGAGGATACCAGAGGTCGGGATGAGGGATACCGACATTATTGAGAAGAAAAGGAAGAGGACTCGACGAGGCCGAGGAAAAGGGAAGAAGACTCAGCGAATGACAACTGACAAGTCTTTTCTCAAGATCCTCTTATTGCCATTTGCAAACACATTAGTTTATTTAGGCTTTTTGTTGTATTTTAGATCTTTTTAGCAGGTTAGCAGAGTTAAGAGGTAGACCGTGCTTGAACTCATCAAGAAGTTTTTAACTTGTAATGAACAAGGCATATTATCTTAAAAATTAATCAAGACACATTTCATGGAAATTCAAATGTCTTTATTGATTGGGACCCGTTTTATGAAAACTGAAATGCCCTTTACTATTTAGGACGCACTTCATGGAAGCTTAATCGTCCTTTTTATTATTTAGGACGCATTTCATGGAAACTTAATCGTCCTTTTTATTATTTAGACCGAACCATATATGGCTGCCTACGTTCCCCTTTTACAAGAAAGGCTAAGGGGCTCAGGTCTTCGTAGTTCATTCTGGTGAACCAATTTTTATGTGCAGCCCTGTCTTTTGCCTAGACCGCCCTTTTTGGGGTTTTCAGCCTAGCTGGGCATTACTCTTTTTGCACTAAGATTTTTTTTTTTTTTTACTTTTTTTTTTTTTATATATGTGCAACCCTGTCTTTTGCCTAGACCGCCCTTTTTGGGGTTTTCAGCCTAGCTGGGTATTACTCTTTTTGCACTTTTTTCTTTTTTTTTATCAGACATAGTATCTTCGGAGTTTATCACCGTTGACCGGGTGGACAAAGGGATTGCCATCCAAGTCTGCAAGCTTCATTGCTCCTCCTGACAGTATTTTCTGCACCACATAAGGGCCGATCCAGACGGGTTCCCATTTTCCCAAGGGGTTGTCTGGTAGGGGCTTTACTTTCAGGGCACTAAGTCGCCCTCTTTGATATCTCTGGCCTTGACCTTTTTATCAAATGCTCTGGCCATTCGCCTCTGGTAGGCTCGGGTGTGTTCCATGGCTTTTAGCCTTCTCTCGTCAAGCAGGGCTAACTCATCATGCCGGCTGCGCAACCATTCCACTTCATTGACACTGTTTTCCAGGAGGACCCTTAATGACGGGATTTCCAACTCCACTGGTAACACTGCTTCCATCCCGTAAGTTAGGGCAAAAGGAGTTTCTCCTGTGGGCATTACGACAGACGTTACGCAGCCTGAGTGCTAGGTGCAGCTTTTCGGGCCAATCACGACCACGGGTGGCCATCTTCCGGATGATCCGCTCGAGTGTCTTATTAGCAGCTTCCACGGCTCCATTGGTTTGAGGTCTGTACGGGGACGACTTGTGGCGAGTAACTACGGGTCGACGGCAGTCTATCGCAGTCTCCTTCGAAGTGTGACCCATTATCGAAATGATCTCGTTGGGCACCCCATATACGCACATTATGTTTTCTTTGATGAACTGGGCCACTTTTCTGGAAGTGAGGACCTTGTAGGACTTGGCCTCTACCCACTTTGTGAAGTAGTCAATGGCTACCAACACGAACTCGTGCCCATTGCTTCCTGCCGGGGATATTTTCCCTATCACGTCAATGCCCCAAGTTGCAAACGGCCAAGGAGTCGTCATGCAGTACAGGTCATGAGGTGGGAGATGGTTGAGGTTGGCAAACCGCTGGCATTTGTCGCAGGTTCGGACGTGTTGAACGCGATCTGTTTCCATGGAGATCAAGTAGTAACCCATTCTGAGGATCACTTGCATCAGGGCTCTGGCATTCATGTGAGGACCGCAGGGACCATTGTGGACTTCGGTCATCAACTCTCTGGCTCTTTCTTGAGTGACACATAAGAGGAGTGGTCCTTGATACCGCTTCTTGTATAGGTTGCCTCCTAGAATGACATAATGAGAAGCCAACCTTTTCAGGGCTTGTAAGCTCTTGGCTCCGATACCTTCTTTTGGTCTACCTTCTTCGTCTCTGAAAGCTGACTCTCCGTCTTTGAGGAATTGGTAAATCTGATTGTACCAAGGTTCCTTTATAGGCTCGGGTCCCAGGTCCACTTCACAACAGAAGGCTGGGGCTTCTCTTCTACCCACTCTGAAGGGCTTTATGGCTTTTCCCTCGGGGATCTCTACCAATGAGGCTAGAGTAGCTAGGGCATCTGTGAATCTGTTCTTTTCCCTCGGCAAGTAGTGGAAAGTCACTTCTCTGAACTGTCCAGTCAACTCCTCCATATGGGCATGATACCGTTGTAGATTAGGGTCCACAGTCTTCCACTTGTTGGAGACTTGGTTGATGATCAGTGGTGAGTCTCCGTAAACTTCGAGCTCCTTGACATTTCTTTCTAAGGCAGCCTCCATACCAGCAATGCAGGCTTCATACTCGGCGGCATTGTTCGTGGCAGGAAAGTTCAACTTGAGGGCTATGGGGGTATGCTCATCTTTCGGATCGACCAATAGCATTCCTACACCATTTCCTCTTTTGTTAGCGGCTCCGTCAAAGAACAATTGCCATCTATTTTCAGGCTCAACTGCAAAGATCCCTTCATCTGGAAATTGGGGTTCAGGCCCTTTGTCTTCATTCGGGGAAATTCGCCGGGTGATCGACAATGCTTGACCCTTGATGGCCTTTCTGGTCACATAGTTGATGTCGTGATACGCCAAGAAGAAGGACCACTTCGCTAAACGCATCGAGAGGGAAGGCTTGTCAAAGATGTACTTGATGGGGTCCATTTTCGAGACCAAGTTCACAGGGTGGGCTTGCATATAATGCTTCAACTTGCCGACTACCCAGACCAGTCCTGCACAAGTCTTTTCACATGCTGAGTAATTGAGCTCACTCCCTTGTAGCTTCCGGCTGACAAAGTAAATGGCATTTTCTACCCGAGAGTCTTTCTTCTCTTGAGCAAGCATAGCCCCAATTGCCGTGTACGTGACAGTGAGATAGAGCGAGAAGAGGCTTGTCTATGTGGGGGCATAGTACCGGGGATGTACTAAGTATGCCTTGATGCGGTCAAAGGCATCTTGGCATTCTTCGGTCCATTCTGTGTCCACATTCTTCTTCATGAGCTTGAAGATGGGCTCGCACATAGTGGTCAGCGATTGACGAAACGGCTAATGTACTTGCAATTTACCCATGAAGCTTTTGACTTACTGCAGGGTTTGAGGTGGCCTCATATCCATGATAGCTTTGATCTTTCGGGGGTCAACTTCTATACCTCGCTCCGTGACCATGTACCCGAGCACTTTTCCCCTTGTCACTCCGAAGGTGCATTTAGCAGGGTTTAGTCTCATGGAATCTTTGTCTCGGCCTCTCAAAGAATTTTCGTAGGTCAACAAAGTGCTGCCCACCTTCTCCTTTGGAGTGGATTATCATGTCGTCTACGTAGACCTCAATCTCCTTGTGGATCATGTCATGAAAAAGTGCGGTCGCTGCCCTTTGGTAAGTAGCCCCGGCATTCTTGAGCCCGAATGGCATTGCGTATAACTTGATGGGTTCCCCACGGTGTGGTGAAGGCTGTCTTTTCTTGGTCTTCCTCGGCCATCTTGATCCGGTTGTAGCCTCGCAAAACCATCAACGAAGGATTTGACTTCGTAGTTGGCAGTGGAGTCCACCGGGATGTCTATGTTTGGCGAGAGGGTAGTCGTCTTTGGGGCTGGCCTTGTTCGGATCTCGGAAATCCACACGGCGGCGCACCTTCCCATTGGCCTTGGTTACGGTCACGATGTTGGACAACCATGTCGGGTATTCAATAACTACGATGAATCCTACCCGCAGTAGCTTCTCAATTTCTTCTTTGACACTGTAGAGACCATTCCGGCTTGATCTTTCTCAGTTTTGCTTTGCGGCTTAGCATCTGGTGCTAGAGGGATTACGTGCTCTACTATCGAACTGTCTAGCCCGGCATATCTTTGTATGACCATGCAAACACGTCGACGTATTCTACGAGCGGCTCGATTAGTCTGTCCCTTTCAACCCCCTGGAAGAAGCTTCCAATCTGTGTCTCTTTAGGTTCCTCAATAGTACCCAAGTTCACACTTATCAAAATCTCCTCGGCAGCTTGGGCCCGGTTTTCCTCTTTTTCTGAAACCTGCTTAAAGATTTCTTTAATGTATTGTTCGTTTAGTGTGTTTGCATCTTGTTCAAATGATTCATTATTAACTGTTGTTAAGTTTTGAGTTAATTTATCATTTGTTAAGTTGGCAATAAGAGGATAATCAGAAAGATTTGTCATTTCATTCAAGATAAGGGGAAAGATGACATCGATTACATTTTCATAATCCTCAGGCGTGAGGCCTTCGGATGACTCTGAGGACTGGAATTCGAAGATTCTGACTCAACCGAATAGACAACACCGACTCTGGACCCTACACTACTTATTGACTCGAGGGGGACTTGACAAGGGTTGGACAGGGATCTCACTCCTTCTTGCTGTTGCCCTGGGGAGTAGCAGTCTTGCCAGCGTTGTCATTTGATTGTGCACTCTGCGGATCATTATTGCCTTTGTTGACACCAATTCCATAGGAAGTACTCGGCTGATCTGGCAGAATCTCCTTTCTGATCTTAACTTCATCCATTTGTACTTCCGGGGCAGTAGGACCGGTTGTGCTTTCAGCATCTGAGATACAACTCTCTTCATCCCACAAGTCTTCTGGCGTGTTCACTCTTCTCTCTACCTTTTCCCAAACAGGGGGTTGGGAATGATCCTCGGGAGTAGTAAGAGCCATTACAAACACATTATGCTCGTCATGGGTAATGAAGGGTTCTGGAGAGACTTTCATTATCATGGCTTGTTTTACTTCAAACTCGCAGTCTTCATAAGTGAGCCTTTCTTCTGTAATCTTGACCATGGTTACTGGTTCGATGTCGTAGAAAAGAGGCCGAGCTCCGACAACATTAACGAAATCAGTTCCGACTATGGGTCCAAACTTGTCCCTCCATGGCGGCGGCATTAATCGAGATCTTTCCATTTCCCTTGTAATTCAAAGCATAAGGAACATTGAATTTCAGGGATATCTATGACCGCTGGATTTCCAAAACCATTTCCATTTGTTCCTCCGAACTCGATCATGTTGACCCGGTTGTTAGCGGGTGAAGAGGATTCTTGACCACATTGGGACCCCGAGGTGGTTCTAACTTGCCTTCTTCAACTAGGCGAGAGATCAGGAGCTTCAGGTAGGTGCAATCATTAGTGTTATGGCCATGATAATTGTGAAAGCGACAGTGTTTGGTCTCGTCCATTCTGATACTGGGGTTTCTGGGTTTCCAGTTTTCCAAAGGTCTGATGAGTCCTTGGGCTACCAAACCGTCGAAGACCTTTTCTAGTGGCATTCCGAAATCTTCAGCGGTATAGAAAGGGAGCTTTGGCTTTGCAGCAGCTTGGCCTGCATTCTGTCCCGCTTTCTCATTCTGAATGTAATTAACAGCGCCAATTACTTCTTTTCCTTTTATGGTGACAGCTGGGGCATTTGACACCGGTGCTTTGTAGCGATAAGAACTGGCTGTTCCTGTGGCCGGGGCCATATTGAAGGCATTCTCAAACTTGGTGCCGGCATTTACCATTGCCCGAAGGTCAGGATAGTAGTAATTGCCAATTTGAACTCTTAGTTGAGGTTTCAGGCAAGATTGGAAGATCTCCATCTGTTCCTCTTCATTAAGTGGGGTCATCATTTCACTGAGCTTCCAATTCCATCTCTTGTAGAATTCACTTACTGGCTCATCTGAACGTTGTAGGGTACCCTGTAGGTCATTCCGGCTGGTTTCCCAATTCAAATTGGCCTTATACTTTTCTAGGAACGCTTCTTTGATCTGGTCCCAAGTAGCTCGGGCCTCTGGTTTCACATGCAGGAACCACCTAAGAGCTGAACCTTTTAATGATAACTGAAAATGATCGGCCATTTGTTGCTGTGTACAATCTTTGGCTCTCATGGCAAGAATGTAGCTTTCAATGTGAGTCCGGGGACAATCAGTGCCGTTGAACTTTTCAATTTCTGGCATTCGGAATTTTGGAGGGAGAGGGACAACTTTGTTGGGATCAGTGATCCGGTATCTTGTCCTCTTGGTGTCTATTTCCCCAAACTTCTCTTGCATGGACCTAACTTGTTCCCTTAGCCAAGCCATGTCAGAGTCGGGGGATGGTTTAGGATTGCTCGATTCCGGAGAAGGCTTATCTGACTTGGGTGGAAGGACAGTGGGTGGCACAGTGGTAGCTGGTACCAAGGCTTGGGGATCTTTGGAGGGGAAGTAAGTGTAAACTTGACCAGGTCCCGTGTTCCCGTGAGACTGGCCGGAGGCATAGGAATTAGGCTCATAATTTCCGAAGTAGGAAAAAGGATACGGAACCTCCTGGGGTCCTGTGGGCAAAGTTGGAGGTGGAAGATCTGCTGTGGCAGGACATGAATTGAGAGGGTCATTGAGCTGATTTTGAGGCCTAGGGAATGCACAGGATGGCCCATACCGAGGAGAGGGAGTGAATCCCATGGGGTAATGCAGAGGCTGCGTAACCGGGATAGCAGAGGCGTTTGCTTTCTGTTGGTAGGGGACAAAGCTAGGTCTCACTTGAGGAGGTGAGGGTGTTGGGATCCTGATGGCTTGAGATGTTGGAAAGGACTGAAGAGGGGTAATCCTGGATAAGGGATCGTATGAGGATGGAGGAGGGCATTGGTTATAGGTGGATGGAGCTGAGATGGCTGCTTCTGGAGGCTCATCTTCTATCATCACCAAGGAACCGTTGGGCTCGACCACTATTTGAACTCCATGACGACGAAGCGCTTCGATGAGCGTGGCTTGCTGTTCCTCATGGGTCTTACGACTGTTTTCCAGGGCTAAGGTTAGCTCTTCTTCCCTAGTCATCTGGTTACCCAAACCAGCGCTGTTTTCTGTCAAATCGGTCATTCGACTCTACGGGCGATGAAACCGAGGATTACGCGAACTGTTCCCGAGGATTCTGCGCTAACAAGTCGGCCCGGCCCGGTGTTCTCACCCACTTCTTTCTCGGCTGCGGGAAAGGGATAGGAAAGGTTTAGACTCGGGGTAGGTGTTTAGGTGAAGGCTCGTGCAATATGCAAATTAGAATCTTCAAGTTTACTTAAAACAATGTCTTTTATTAATATCTATTTGGTTGGAAAAGGGGTTTTGCCCTTCTTTTTCACAACTACTCTAGATCCTGGATCAGTGGGTTCCGTCACTACGTCTATAAGCCCCTCGTATTCCACCTGTATTTCGACCTCCCAGGGTGGACAGCCCCGGGCGAGGGTCCTATAGGGCACGCGGATCCCACCGACCGAGAGTAAAGAACGCTCCTATCGGGTCTAGCGGGTCATAGGACCTTTCAACGCACGAGCGATGCGGATTATAGTCAAGGCAATACCGGGAAAGTCTCGTCTCTCTGCCTTGACGGATCTTCGACAGAGTTTCGCTTGAGCGAATGACGGTTTTTGACTTTCGGTAATGTCCGAGAATATAATAGGCATGGGTCGGGCGGCAAAAGCCGGATGACACAGTGTCACATTGAACTTCGTTGCATACGCAGTGCGCGAGTCGGAATCGAAGTCAATGCCGGTCAAGATCTTGCCAATTTTTCCTTGTCGGAATTTTGGCAGAGCTTCGCTTGAGCGAAAGATCTTTTATTTTGGCAAAGACTTGGTCTTGACTCTTACGCATTCCGTGCGGGTCAAGGTCAATAGTCAATGTCGGAGTCAAGATCCCACCGATTTTTCCTTGTCGGAATTTCGGCAGAATTTCGCTTGAGCGAAAATCTTGGTTTCCGTTATGAGCTAAGGCTTGACCTTTACGTGGGTATGGCAACTGGGCTATATGACACGGACTAGACCAAAAACCAACCAAAAGTCACGGATTTTTGAAACGTGTGACACGGACTGTGCATTGGTCGACACTGGCTGCCATGGGGAGGTTGGGATGATTCCGTGCGCGCCCGGGAGCATCGTAAGGCTGTCCGTGACTGCAGCTGGAACCACCCTCGGGTTTGAAGGACGTGCGTGCAAAAGTGTACAGGATATATCAGGTGCGCGTAGTGTGCGGTCTCCTAAAAATGTTCCTTTTTGAGTTAAAACAGAGATTTTCATAAATGTGTTTTAAAGGAATGATTTTCGGGACGGGGGAAAATGCAACACATAAGCACGTAAATTTTCTGGGAGCCCCAGTCAGTCATGGAGCTGAATAGCCCCAAGCTGCTAGGACTGCCAGATTAACCATGATTTTTTCTGGTGGAATTGCCACTGAGGTCGTATGGTCAGAATCCTATGAGGATTAGCCGTACGACTGCATGGATCAATTTTCCAGGTTCCACTCCTTTTGCTATTTTTCGGGTTATTTTCCCGTTTCAAAGTATGCACAGATTCCAAGATGCAAATGATGCAATGCATGGTAAAGAAAGCAAGCACGATTAATGAAATCGGCGATGGGAGTCTAACCCGCTCAAAGGGAAAAGCTTTCTTCTATTTTTTTCAAAAAAATTTTTCGAAAAAGGGGATACTGGTACGTGGGATTGTTAAACCACCTTGTTATCCCAAGCCCCGGGTTAGGGAGCGATACAGGAAGGGTAAGTGGGGTCCACCTATATACCAAGTATCGACTTTTGTTTTGAAAATAAAGCTTTTCTCCTTTGGGATGATCCCCAGCGGAGTCGCCAAACTGTGAATGTGTGCCCCAAAATTTTTGTTTATTGGAATTCACGCGAGTTTGAAGACATCCGAGTTATTTGAAAAACGGAGTCGCCACGCCATTTTGATTACCTCAAAACTTTGAAAAAAGGTTTTATGGGTTCGGAGGTTAAGTTACCCCTTGGGAAGAACGTTTGGCGTTCACCCAAAGTGCCTTGCCGGAGCAAGTCTCCCTAGATTTCATTAATCGTGTTTGCTTGCGTGCTTTCTTTGTGTGCATGTGTTTGAAAATAAGGGGGGGGAATGTCCCAAGTTATCTTCCGGACGTACAAACCATTTGTTGGTTGTCGCTCGGGATTCCTTGGAATTTATGTATTTGGGATTATGATCCCGTCCTCATCTTATGACTTATGATCATCGCATTTTAAACCTCGGGACCCTCGGGACTTGCGTGATCGAGAGAATGACTCTCTTTTGGGTCAAAGATGAGGTTCTTTAGGAAGGAATGTCCTTAGCCCATCAATCCTACGCTTTAAGACGGTCGAGCTCGTATAGAGGCTTCATACTCATTCTTAAGCGATAATTGGAGATATAGGGTTCAAGGTTATCCTTTTCCTAAAGAAATCATGAACCTTTAATGGAAGGAACGATGCAAAGATGAGAACTTTTACACCGGTCCGTTCCAAGGTTAGGGGAAAAGGGAAATGCATGATGAAAATGACTCTTTAATGAAAAGATGACATTTTTAGGTTATAGCAAATGATGCTTTTTGATTGAAAGAAATGATCTTTATGCAAATGATGCATAAAGATAGCATTTTTATGCAAATGATGCATTAGAAAAGGGGTTTTGATGCAAAGGATGCATTTTTATTGAAAAAGATTTGATCTTTATATGCAAATGATGCATAAAGATAACATTTTTATTGGAAAATAGGGATTTTAGGTGCAAAGGATGCACCTTTATGAAAAAGACTACATTTTTATGACAAATGAGGTCTTAATGCATGCAAAAAAAGGGGAAGGGGATGATAAAGATGTGATCTTTATGAATACCAAGTCCCAAGCAAGATATATGAATGCAATGAGCAAGTATATCAATTAAAATGCAAGGTTAGGGCGTGCGAGGTTACCAATGACTTCCTTTGCTTCTCGGGACGGAGCTAGGAGGAGAGGTCGATCTTTGGTCTTCAAGGAGGAGGGAGATGGCTTCTTGAGCTTCTTCTTCTTCTTCTTGAATTCCCAGCAGTTTCTTCACGTATTTCGAGTGTATTGAGTATTTTTCTCATATATTGTGTGTGTTGAAATGGGTAGAGGAGGGCTCTATTTATAGGCAGTCTGGATAAGGCTAATGAAGCCGTGCGGCTGCAGGCCCTTCGCAAATGAGGCCGTGCGGTCTTATCCATTATGACTCAGCATTCTAGAACCATGCAAGGTGGCATTATTCTAGAAGCTTCCCCCTAATTAAGAAAAACATGTTTTCTTAATTAGGAAGGCTCCTTACACTTTATTTAATTACAGTTCGGGACATGTCTAACACTAGGAAGGTCCGGGAATTACCGGGAAACTTACCGAAATGCCGGGAAATTAACCTAGGAAGGCATGAGCCAGATTTGGGTACTTACGAAGCCCCTCGGCAACGTCACTTGCAAGGCGAGTGGGGTTGTCGATAGAAAAGGATCCGATCTCGCGAATGCCGAGACGGATTGGGAGACCAAGGTGGTCGAGTGGCTGAACCTTTTGGAAGGCTACCTACGTATCCGGAGGAATCAAGCCAGCCGTAGTTCGGGATTAGGATCCGCTGGGAAGGAAGAAGAGAAACCGGTCTCTTGCCGGGAAAAAGAAGAGAAAATGACCTAGGAGGTCAAGCAATTGATCCTACCGGGGACATGCTAGGAGTGACCCAGGTGGTCGAATATTTGAACTTTTATGAGGGCGCTTTATCACCGAGGAGTGACAAAGAAACAGGGTGACCAAAGTGGTCGAATGGCCGGACCTTTTATAAAAGGCTACCTACGTATCCGGAGGAATCAAGCCTTGATCGTAGTTCAAGCATCACTAGATAGTTAGGAACGATGTCTAGGATCCTTGAGATTTTGACAATTCGGAGGCTGTCACCTGATGAAGCTAGAGCTTATGGCGCTATCTCTTTATGACGGAGATAGAGGTAACTTAAGTTGGGAAACTTGAGCGTACGTCACTATTCGCGGATAGTGGTATCACAAGTTGAAATGATTTGGGCATACGTCACTATTCGCGGATAGTGGTAGCACAATTTGAAATGACTTGGGCATACTTCACTATTCGCGGATAGAGGTAGCACAAGTTGGAAATGACTTGGGCATACTTCACTATTCGCGGATAGAGGTAGCACAAGTTGGAATGACTTGGGCATACTTCACTATTCGCGGATAGAGGTAGCACAATTTGAAATGACTTGGGCATACTTCACTATTCGCGGATAGAGGTAGCACAAGTTGGAATGACTTGGGCATACTTCACTATTCGCGGATAGAGGTAGCACAAGTTGAAATGACTTGGGCATACTTCACTATTCGCGGATAGAGGTAGCACAAGTTGAAATGACTTGGGCATACTTCACTATTCGCGGATAGAGGTAGCACAAGTTGAAATGACTTGGGCATACTTCACTATTCGCGGATAGAGGTAGCACAAGTTGGAATGACTTGGAATGACTTGGGCATACTTCACTATTCGCGGATAGAGGTAGCACAAGTTGAGAGTTCTGACAATTCGGAGGTTGTCACCTAGTGTTATCCCGTTATAACGGAATTAACGGAGGCGATTGGGAATAGAGCTTGATTGCTAAAGAGATAAGGGATATTTTATGAAAAGATGTTATCTTGGTTAAAAGATAACGGAAATTGCATGCCCAGTGGAAGGTCCGGGGCAGGATTGTAATTTATGCTCAGAGCGAATGAGGCCGCCCGGCATGAGATGGAGAAAAAGAAGCCGTACGGCTAGAGACCTGTTTTTTCCAGATTATTTAAAATCAGGTTTTGAACGGGCATTGGGCACTTGTTGCCGCCCACTTCAGCCGAGAGAGAGAGAAGAGAGAGAGAGAATTTCGAAATTCTTCAACCCTTTTGCTTCCCTTTGATTTGAGATGGATCCGGAGGGCAATCCCATACCGAGGCAAGCAAGGAGAAACATCTCGGCGGCCGCGAGAAGGAGGAGGAAGGAGCTCGTGAGGACGGAGAGGAAGTATGACTTCCTTACGCCTCCATCGGAGCTTTACCCGGGGAGAAGGGAGCACAAATCAACGAACCCGCGATCGGTTGGGGTAAGCATTCTCATTTTGCTCAAATCCGATGATTTTGCTTGAATTTTTGAATGATTTAGGGCTTGACCCGAATTATAGGATTTTGAATGATTTTTTTGAATGATTTTGAGATGCATGAACAACCTATGAGGCTAAGAATGTGCAATGTGCAATTTTATTTGATGAAAATTATGAGAATGACTCACTTTTTTCTCGCAAAATGAAGTAAGAATGAGAATTTTTTCAAAATATGAGACGGAGTTCTTGCCTTGTGCTAGAACTAGGTCAAAATTCTGATTTTCAATGAGAAAACATGATTTTGGAAGATGAAAATGATTCATGCATGCCATTTTTTTTTTTTGAAAGAATAATGCTTATGTGCAAAAAATTGTGATTTTGTGCTTTAGGAAAGCAATGACGCGTTTCAAGTGATGAAAGACACGTTTTTGATGCAAAAGTTATGCTAGAAAAACTTTTATGAATGCTTTTCTTTTGAAAATATGTGCACTTTTGAATATATGCATGCTTTTGAAATGATATGAAGGACTGACGCTTCTTTTGATGTGCTTGTCTACAGGAGAACAAGTCTAGAGGACCGTCGGAGATAGCGGTCAAGCTTTGGCAGAGGATGCCGGATTTTGAGAAGGATGGGGCAAATCCCAAGCAGCTGGTGAGGGCTACCGGCTTGGATGCATTTGTAGAGGCTATCGGCAGGGGTGTTCACATCACCTCTAAGAGCAAGGGCTTGGTCCAGGCCCTTTCTGAGTTCTGGTGGGACAGTACACATAGCTTTCACCCGAGCCGGGAGAGCCGACAGTGACTCCCGCCGATTTCACTGCTATTACGGTCTTACAGTTCACTGGGAGGCCCGTGACTTGGAGAGACCATATTACAGCCGAGGAGTTTCGTGCTTTGGTCGGGTTTGAGCCGATTCCGAAGGGGCCGGGATGGAGACACGGAATGTCGAGGTGGCGATTCAGACTAGCATGCGTAATTTTGCCGCTAATGATGTGATCGCCAAAGAACCGGCTAGAGCATTCATATGGTTGATGCTATCGCCACCATCTTTGCTAATTCTGGGACGATAGCTATGACTTGCCTCCTCGACTCTCCGGAGGATGTTGATGGGATTGGGACGGTCTCTTGGGGAGAGGCCGGATTGGCGGAGCTCTACTTCTCGTTGGACATGTACAATCGGAACAAGGCCAGCTTCGATGGATCGCTTCTCATTTGCCCTCGAGGTAGTCTCCTTTTTTTTTTCTTTTCTCTTTCCCCGTCTTGAGACTTTTATAAGAGAGAAAATGACCTTTTGATGTTTTGAACATGCAGCCTGGTTTTGCGAGGTGATCGGGTTCTTCCCTTGGAACCAGCAGAGTGATGTCACCATCTTCCCCGCTATGGTTCGTTGGAGGGGAGATGCGAGAGATAAATTCACGGGAAGACCCGGATTACCTTCGACTACAAAATGGTGAGGCCGGTCATCAACGAGGATGGGCACGATGGAGTGGACTTCTACCCCCGGGGCGTGTATCCGAGAGATCTTGGCCGGGAGATGCTATAGAGGTGACGAGGCGCAGGAGGTGGCTCACTGTGGCCGACATGTGATGTCATTTACTCCGGGGACCGCTTCGAGGCAAAGATGGTCATGTTCCCCACTAGATGCCATTACTCCTTCCGACCCTCCAAAGACGGATGCCGCAGCCTGTGGATCGCCGAGGATGAGATTGCTAGGTACTGTGTGCGTGGCCGCGGAGGAGTATTTCGACATGGACACCCCTACGCCGTGTTTGTGGAGCGGCGCGAGGACGCCACGAAGCTAGTGAAGCCGGCGGTCACTCGTGGATATGGGGAGGATGAGCCCATCGACCCGCCGATCCCTCCCGCACATCTGTCCTACGTGGTCCATGGAGTGCCGAGGAGGATGAGGATACTGTCCCCGATGCTAGGGAGCCCCAAGACACCTTGCCGCCCGATAGCACCGTAAGTGTACTCTTAGGGTCTTATTCCCTTTTTAGCTTTCGCATTTTCTCGTTTTTTGCTATTTTCTCGAGATTTTCCGAGATTTTTCGAGATTTTTCTTCTTTTCTCAGTTCCACTCGCACTTACGATAGGCCGGTCGTGCGAATAGGGCCGGAAGGACATGTGCCGGTCTCTTCGAGGAAGCCGGCTCGCGCTTCGAAGGCGGCGGCCGGATGCACAGGAGCCTGGGCGCAAGAGACGGCACGTCTGGGGCACAGCGTCTACCTCATCGGCCTCGGAGTACTCTTCCGCTATGCCTCGGGGCGGGGACCCAACGCCGACATTCTGGGAGCACCGGGCCGAGTATGGGCACGATAATGTCCATCTATCTCGATGTGAGCGACTGGGAGGACTTGATGAGGAGGCTAGCATTTACGAGCCGAGCAAATGATGAAGATGAAGAAGAATCGGAGGCCTAGGAGGTCTCTAGAATAGATTTGGAACAAAAACAAACAATTTACCATTTTTATGCACACTTTGTTTATTTTTTGCTTTATTTGGGCGCCGATGGGGCGAAAACATTGTATTTATGTTTTAATTGCTTTTCTAATTCATGCTTTTTCAATTTGCATATTATCTGAGCCTTGGGGCGACTTTTTGCTTGGAATTGGGGTGAAAATGGGCCAAAATGATTTATAATGGTGTATAAATGCTTGAATGGCTTACGGATATGTTTTTGTACAGGTTTTGGTTGAAAAAGTGGGGTGAAAACTCCCTTGGGCAGCAACTTTGGTTGCCGCAGAATTTTTCTCGCAGAGGGCTAATGTAGCCGTGCGGCATGGCCTTGAGGGCAAATGAAGCCGTGCGGCTACCGCCTGTCTCGAGCTGGTTATTTTCTCGAATAAAAGCAAGGCTTGGCCATTTCATTTCATTTTCACTCTAGACTTGTCCCAATTGTTCCCAGAGCATATTTTGGACCTAAAAGCACCATCTTTGATCATTTTGCGATGGAGAATCCCGTTAGATTGCAAAGGGGGAAATGAGACCATTTTCTATCCGGTCTTCAATCTTGGGCGAGATATAACTTCCAAAATCACAAGGGGCCGCTTGATTCTTCCTTCAAGATCAAGTCTTTATGGCATTTGAGGGATCTCCCGCCCGATTGGGATCCGCTGAGAGCCGCAAAGAAAGTTCCGGGATGTCCGGAGACATGTTTATCGTTTCTCTTACAACGAAATTGTCCCAACGCACGAAGACTTGAGCCTTGATTGGGGGTCCCGAGATTGAGGCTATATCTATTCCGCTGATCGGAGACGTGCCGGTGACGGTAAAGCTTGCATCTTTTCTGCATTCCTTTGGGAGAGGCCGAGAGGATGATGGTAGCCCCGGATAGGATTGACCTTTCGATATCCCGGCAGAGTTTGGGTCTCCAGATATGGCTGCGACCACGGTGGCTATGGATGCTTTCATTCTCTCGCGTATTCTCTATTTTGTTCACCGCCGAGTCCGTGGGGATCTGTCATAGTGGCCTCTTGGACATGGTCGAGATCGCAGTGGCCGGGAAGGATATTGTCCCGCCGGTTTTGGGAGAGACATTTCATGGGATCGATAGGATGGCTCGGGAGACCGTTTCATGAGGTCCGGAGTCCGGCTATGTTGACTTTGTGGCCGCAGGAGAGGCTCGGGGCTTTGCCTCGGGGCTTTGCCGACTCGCCGCCCTCGGGTGATTTCTCGGAGAGGTGCACCTAGGCAACAGGAACAGTGGTAGCCGGGAGCCGATGATGGCTAGGCTATCCACTTCGGACATCCGTTGGTGGATACCACATTGGAGGTTGCGCATCAGAGGATATTTCAGGAGTCTTATGCCGTGAGGGTTCCGTGATTCGCCGGTCGTCCTTCTACATACCCCGCTTGGTATCCAGCAGCTTGGGGCTTTACAGAGCCATTGAGTGATTGGGAGGACATCCGGACCATGGAGGTGGTGTCATTGGACATGAGAGATCCAGGCCAGCCTTCTCTTTCTTCTCGAGGGCTTGGACACATACCGCTTTCCCACCCAGTGGCTATCTTCAGAGCAGTGAAGAGCACCATCTTGACCACCGTCTACTTGGACCGGTATGAGAGGGAGATGGGAGCGACTCGTTATCTTGGAGGATAGACGTCGAGCTTTATTGGGAGCCGATCGTGACTCGAGTAGGACTCGAGGAGACCGAGGCTAAGGCGAGTTGCCATAACCAATCGTGTGACTTGGTCGTGGATATGGAGGCTCTGCACAAGAGATTGTCCGAGGTCGCTCCTTCGACCGAGGCTCGCAGGGAGGAGGTGCGGACTCGTGCTCGTATAGAGAGAGCGCTCATTGACACGGGGTTGGTAGAGGCTCCAGTGAGGATACCAGAGGTCGGGATGAGGGATACCGACATTATTGAGAAGAAAAGGAAGAAGACTCGACGAGGCCGAGGAAAAGGGAAGAAGATCGAAGAAGACTCGCCGAATGACGACCGACAAGTCTTTTCTCAAGATCCTCTTATTGCCATTTGCAAACACATTAGTTTATTTAGGCATTTTATTGTATTTTAGATCTTTTTAGCAAAGTTAGCAGAGTTAAGAGGTAGACCGTGCTTGAACTCATCAAGAAGTTTTTAACTTGTAATGAACAAGAAATATTATTTTAGAAATTAATCAAGACACATTTCATGGAAATTCAAATGTCTTTATTGATTGGGACCCGTTTTATGAAAACTGAAATACCCTTTACTATTTTTTAGGACGCACTTCATGGAAGCTTGATTGTCCTTTTTATTGTTTAGGACACATTTCATGGAAACTTAATCGTCCTTTTTATTGTTTAGACCGAACCATATATGGCCGCCACGTTCCCCTTTTACAAGAAAGGCTAAGGGGCTCAGTCTTCGTAGTTCATTCCGTGAACTAAAAATTTTTTATGTGCACTGTCTTTTGCCTAGACCGCCCTTTTGGGGTTTTCACTTAGCCGGGCATTACTCTTTTTGCACTAAGATTTTTTTTTTTTTTTTTTTTTATATGTGCAACCCCGTCTTTTGCCTAGACCGCCCTTTTTGGGGTCTTCACTTAGCCGGGCATTACTCTTTGCACTTTTTTTTTTCTTTTTTTTTTTTTTTTTTTTTTATTTTTTTTTATCGACATAGTATCTTCGGAGTTTATCACCGTTGACCGGGTGGACAAAGGGATTGCCATCCAAGTCTCGCAAGCTTCATTGCTCCTCCCGACGCATTTTCTCGCACCACATAAGGGCCGATCCAGACGGGTTCCCATTTTCCTGTGGGGTTGTCTCCGGTAGGGGCTTTACTTTCAGCACTAAGTCGCCCTTCTTTGATGTCTCCGGCCTTGACCTTTTATCAAACGTCCGCCATTCGCCTCCGGTAGGCTCGGGTGTGTTCCATGGCTTTTAGCCTTCTCTCGTCAAGGTGGCTAATTCATCATGCCGGCCGCGCAACCATTCCACTTCATTGACACCAGTTTTCCAGAGGACCCTTAATGACGGGATTTCCAACTCCACCGGTAACACCGCTTCCATCCCGTAAGTTAGGGCAAAAGGAGTTTCTCCCGTGGCCGTTTCGACAGACGTTCGTAGCCCCAGAGTGCTAGGTGCAGCTTTTCGGGCCAATCACGACCACGGGTGGCCATCTTCCTGATGATCCGCTCGAGTGTCTTATTAGCAGCCTTCCACGGCTCCATTGGTTTCGAGGTCCGTACGGGGACGACTTGTGGCGAGTAACTCGAATTCTCGACAGCTAGCCTATCGCAGCCTTCCTTCGAAGTGTGACCCATTATCGAAATGATCTCGTTGGGCACCCCATATCCGCACATTATGTTTTCTTTGATGAATCGGGCCACTTTTCTCGGAAGTGAGGACCTTGTAGGACTTGGCCTCTACCCACTTGGTGAAGTAGTCAATGGCTACCAACACGAACTCGTGCCCATTGCTTCCGCCGGGATATTTTCCCTATCACGTCAATGCCCCAAGTTGCAAACGGCCAAGGAGTCGCCATGCAAAGCATGTGTCATGAGGTGGGAGATGGTTGAGGTTGGCAAACCGCCGGCATTTGTCGCAGTTCGGACGTGCCGAACGCAATGCTTTCCATGGAGATCCAAGAGTAACCCATTCTCGAGGATCACTTGCATCGTGGCTCGCATTCATGTGAGGACCGCAGGACCATCATGACTTCGGTCATCAACTCTCCGGCTCTTTCTTGAGTGACACATAAGAGGAGTGGTCCTTGATACCGCTTCTTGTATAGGTTGCCTCCTAGAATGACATACCGAGAAGCCAACCTTTTCGTGGCTTGCAAGCTTTTGGCTCGACTCCTTCTTTTGGTCTACCTTCTTCGTCTCCGAAAGCCGACTCTCCGTCTTTGAGGAATTGGTAACTGATTGTACCAAGGTTCCTTTATAGGCTCGGGTCCTGTGTCCACTTCACAACAGTAAAGTCGGGGCTTCTCTTCTACCCACTCGAAGGGCTTTATGGCTTTTCCTGGGATCTCTACCAATGAGGCTAGAGTAGCTAGAGCATCTCGCGACCTGTTCTTTTCCTCGGCAAGTAGTGGAAAGTCACTTCTGAACCGTCCCAAATCAACTCCTCCATATGGGCATGATACCGTTGCATTAGGGTCTACAGCCTTCCACTTGTTGGAGACTTGGTTGATGATCGTGGCCGAGTCTCCGTAAACTTCGAGCTCCTTGACATTTCTTTCTAAGGCGGCCTCCAAACCAAAGAATGCAAAGCTTCATACTCGGCGGCATTGTTCGTGGCAGAAAGTTCAACTTGAGGGCTATGGGGGTATGCTCATCTTTCGGATCGACCAATAGCATTCCTACACCATTTCCTCTTTTGTTAGCGGCTCCGTCAAAGAACAACCGCCATCTATTTTCGTGCTCAACCGCAAAGATCCCTTCATCTCGGAAATTGGGGTTCGTGCCCTCTGTCTTCATTATCGGGAAATTCGCTAGGTGATCCGACAATGCTTGACCCTTGATGGCCTTTCTCGGTCACATAGTTGATGTCGTATTCTCGCCAAGAAGAAGGACCACTTCGCTAGACGCATCGATAGGGAAGGCTTGTCAAAGATGTACTTGATGGGGTCCATTTTCGAGACCAAGTTCACAGGGTGGGCTTCGCATATAATGCTTCAACTTGCCGACTACCTGCACTCACTCCCGCACAAGTCTTTTCACACGCCGAATAATTGAGCTCACTCCCCGTAGCTTCCTACCGACAAAGTAAATGGCATTTTCTACCCGAGAGTCTTTCTTCTCGAGCAAGCATAGCCCCAACCGCCGTGTTCTGATGGAGATAGAGCAGAAGAGGCTTCGTCTATGTGGGGGCATAGTACCGGGGATGCACTAAGTATGCCTTGATCCGGTCAAAGGCGTCTTGGCATTCTTCGGTCCATTCTCGTGTCCACATTCTTCTTCATGAGCTTGAAGATGGGCTCGCACATAGTGGTCAACCGATTGACAAAACGGCCGATGTACCGCAATTTTCCCATGAAGCTTTTGACTGTCCGGGTTTGAGGTGGCCTCATATCCATGATAGCTTTGATCTTTCGGGGGTCAACTTCTATACCTCGCTCCGTGACCATGTACCCGAGCACTTTTCCCTTGTCACTCCGAAGGTGCATTTGGCGGTGGTTTAGTCTCATGGAATGCCGTCTCGCCTCTCAAAGAATTTTCGTAGGTCAACAAAGTGTCTGCCCACCTTCTCCTTTGGAGTGGATTATCATGTCGTCTACGTAGACCTCAATCTCCTTGTGGATCATGTCATGAAAAAGTGCGGTCGCCGCCCTTCGTAAGTAGCCCCGGCATTCTTGAGCCCGAATGGCATTACCGTATAACAAGAGGTTCCCACGGTGTGGTGAAGGCCGTCTTTTCTTGGTCTTCCTCGGCCATCTTGATCTCGGTTGTAGCTCGCAAAACCATCAACGAAGGATTTGACTTCGTAGTTGGCAGTGGAGTCCACCAGATGTCTATGTTTGGCGAGGGTAGTCGTCTTTGGGCCGGCCTTGTTCGCATCTCGGAAATCCACACGCCAGCCGCACCTTCCCATTGGCCTTGGTTACGGTCACGATGTTGGACAACCATGTCGGGTATTCAATGACTCGATGAATCCTACCCGCAGTAGCTTCTCAATTTCTTCTTTGACCCGTAGAGACCATTCCGGCTTGATCTTTCTCGCTCGCTTTACCGGCTTAGCATCCGGTGCTAGAGGGATTCTCGTGCTCTACTATCGAACCTGTCTAGCCCCGGCATATCTTTGTATGACCATGCAAACACGTCGACGTATTCTCTCGAGCACTCAATCAATCTGTCCCTTTCAACCCCCGGAAGAAGCTTCCAACTGCGTGTCTCTTTAGGTTCCTCAATAGTACCCAAGTTCACACTTATCAAAACCTCCTCGGCAGCCTTGGGCCCGGTTTTCCTCTTTTCTCGAAACCCGCTTAAAGATTTCTTTAATGTATTGTTCGTTTAGTGTGTTTGCATCTTGTTCAAATGATTCATTATTAACTCGTTGTTAAGTTTTGAGTTAATTTATCATTTGTTAAGTTGGCAATAAGAGGATAATCGTAAAGATTTGTCATTTCATTCAAGATAAGGGGAAAGATGACATCGATTACATTTTTCATAATCCTCAGCGTGAGGCCTTCGGATGACTCGAGGACTCGGAATTCGAAGATTCCCGACTCAACCGAATAGACAACAGGTGTTTGACACGACCGGCCGAGGAGGACGGGGTACCAATCCAAGCTCCGTGATCATTTGCCGTCGATCAAGGCTATCGGCCCCGAGAATGTCTCCCAATTCTTCAATGGCATTTCTGTCTTAGTCACCAAAGTGCGAGGATCAAAATGACTTTCACCATCGTCTCCAATAACGGCAACTATCTCATCATCTCGAATCAAGTCGATCAAGTCTCGGGATTTGTGCTTCTTCGTCAAACAACTCTTGCAAACCCCACCGATCCGTCTTCACCGCCGGCAGCCTTCTATCTCGTCGATCTTTGGAAGAGCTAACTCAAAGGCGGAGAAGTCCATTGTCCCGATGCCGACCTTTGACACCGGCCGGATTTCCTTTGAAGACGTACTCATTCTCGAACGGTAGTGGTAGCCCTGTGGATATCTCGGCAAATCAAGGAACATTCTTCGAACGGGATTACCGGCTTTCCCTAACTTTCTCAAGGTTCTCTAGAAGGGTTTTCTCGCAAGGAGATCTCGCGATCACTTTCATCATATTGTGTCCCTCCTTTTATAAAGTAATGGGTCGAGACAGATCGTAAGGATGGAGCCGGACCCCTTCACCTTTCTTGCCTTTAGCTTTTCCGGCATCCCGAGAGTTCGGTTTGTACCCCAAGCCATATCTCGGTAGTCTCGCTCCTTCACATCAATGATGGTGTTACGACCTTGAAGTCTTCTACCCAATCCAAGTCCCTAAGATAGCTCATTTTTCGCATCATTCTCATGGCAGAGGGATTTTATCTAAGTAGTGGTGAGGTCGGCAACACACTTGTGCCTTGGAAGAAGCTACGGAGAATCCGGTCAATGCTAACCCTTCATCATCATGCTTGATCTCCAATATCGGGATGTCCCCGTGCCGGTTCCTTCTACCGTGACACCGTCCCCATAAATGGTGGTGATAGTTCCATCACTGACCGAAATTTGACGCACCGATGCAAAGTAGAGGCTACCCCGTTTATCCGGTGGATCCAAGGCCGTCCCAAAGAAGGCAAGAAATGAAATTGGAATGTCAATAACTTGAAAATCAACATCCATGACCTTTTTCCGAACCACATCTTGAGAGTGGCGATCCCCAAAACCGATCGTGCAAAGGGAGTCATAGGCCTTAATAGTCTCGACTAGAAGGCTTTAAGTCCGTTGGCTTCAAATCCAATAAATCCATCATCTTAGCCGGCAAGACATTCATTGCGTGCACTTCGTCAACTAGTACTCGTGGCAATCGACGCTCTTCTAACTCGGATCGTGATGTAAAGAGGTTCGCAGACTAGCCCCATACTTTGGCAGTGTCCAATTCAAATGAAGGTAATGATGTTTCCATAGTGGATATTTCCAATCATTTGGACGACCTCATCCGTGGGTGACATCTATGGGCACCATGGTCTTGGCCAAACTTTCTTCTAGTTTCAACTTATGAGGGTACGAAGAGGTTAACAGTGGACCATAAGGAGATATTGGCTTGGGTACACTTCAACCGAGTTAGGACTCGGATCCTCCTTATCGTAGTCGCTTTTCTCGCTTCTAGCTTATAAGGTCTTTTATCTCGTCTTTGGTTCCGAGACGGCATTCCTTTTGTCACCCTTAGGCCGCTCAATACTCATCTCGTCTGCATCGAGTCATCACATAGACATTGGATTTTCCTTGGTCATCATTCCTACCGGAGGATTCTCACAATTCTTTCAAAGTCGAGGCGGATTCTTACCGGCGTATGGCCAATTTCCGCTGATTGATCCGATTGACGGCGCCGCCGGAAGCATAGGCGGCTTCCCGAATCCGGGTCCTGTGTTACCGGCTTTTTGACCTTTTCACATTCTCCGTTTAAAGCTTTCACAGCCTCATTCAAACTTTTCAAAGTCAAGCATGCAACAAGAATTATCACTTCCGGATTTTGGAGCTTGGCAAATGGCTTTCTCATCCGATCCTAGCAACTTCTTTAACAGAGTAGGATCACATTCCTCATCACCGTCAAGCATGTCTTTTCTTTCCCCGGGGTCAACCTTTGACGGCATTTTGGACATTGGCTAAACACTTTCGAAATGGGAAATTCCATCATCAATAAGGATTTCAAGGGTCAAACCTCATGGCGGGTTCCTTTTCCTTACCGTCGAGATATTTTCCGGGCTTTTTCGGCTTCCGGGCTAACCACTCCTCTATTGTCCCTTCCGGCACTTCGACCGTGTCTTCATCGCTGTCACTACAGAGCTCTCGTGGGAACTTTCGCCTTGGCTCTTATGACCAATGAGGGCAAAAGCAGGTCGGGATACTTGACGCCATACGAGGGGTATCTCGACTCTTCCTCGGCTTAGGGATTACCAGAAGACATCATTATCATCGTAGGACATAAAGGGACCGGGGTCGCTCTAAACTCGTGACTCTTTCCAAGGCATCCATACATTCTTCTTCGTACCAAGTTTCGTGGAGTGACTACTAACACCGTGATAGAGTCTACCCTTCCCGATGAGAGTTTGGCTTCGGCGACACTTACATGTTCTAGATCGCGGGAGGAGCCCACTTCCCTCTTTTGGCTAAAGCTTCGATCAAGTCTCTCCATTCACCTACCAAGTCCTTGTACGGAGTATTGAACTCTAGGATATAGGACTCATACACTAGCCTCATCTAAGCTAGCATCCTTCTCCGAGCCTTCGCATAGGCCGCACACACACTTTGAAGTGATTTCATCCCCTGTTCCAGTCCGTGGCTTTCGCCTCATCTTGCCCTTCGGGTTTCACTTCCGTTGGCTCCAAGTCCATTCCTTCTACCGAACCTGTCATCATCACCGTAAATCCACCCATTCCTATTCTCATTCCCGACCGACTCTTCGCCGTAGCTATCTCGAGAGGTAGGCAAATTCACAAAGGCTGACAAAATTGGAAAGGTCAAACCGGCACCGGGATTCCAAGGTAGGGAAATTTGGCTCGGGCCGAAAGGAGGAAAAGGGTCCCATGGAGGGATTTAGAGGAAGCGAGGGTGTCGGGACCCTAACAACTTGGGGTATTGGATAAGACCGAGAAAGGACAGCTTTGTAACGGGTTATATGAAGATGGGGAGGGCATTGGTTATAGGCTAGCTCTTCTTCCCTAGGTCATCTCGGTTACCCAAACCAAAGATCAAGCTTCGTCAAATCGGTCATTCTCGACTCTGAACCGATGAAACCGAGGATTCCGCGAACTGCTCCGAGGATTCTCGCGCTAACAAGTCGCCGACCCGGTGTTCTCACCCACTTCTTTCTCGTCAAGGGAAAGGGATAGGAAAGGTTTAGACTCGGGTAGGTGTTTAGGCCGAAGGCCTGTGCAATATGCAAATTAGAATCTTCAAGTTTACTTAAACATGTTGTCTTTTATTAATATCTATTTGGTTGGAAAAGGGTTCTCGCCCTTCTTTTTCACAACTACTCTAGATCCCGGATCGCCGGGTTCCGTCACTACGTCTATAAGCCCCTCGTATTCCACCCGTATTTCGACCTCCCAGGTGGACACCGGCGAGGGTCCTATAGGGCACGCGGATCCCACCGACCGAGAGTAAAGAACGCTCCTATCGGGTCTAGCGGGTCATAGGACCTTTCAACGCACGAGCGATGCGGATTATAGTCAAGGCAATACCGGGAAAGTCTCGTCTCTGCGCCTCGACGGATCTTCGACAGAGTTTCGCTGAGCGAATGACGGTTTTTGACTTTCGGTAATGTCCGAGAATATAATAGGCATGGGTCGGGCGGCAAAAGCCGGATGACACAAAGGTCACATTGAACTTCGTTGCATACGCAAAGGCGCGAGTCGAATCGAAGTCAATGCCGGTCAAGATCTTGCCAATTTTTCCTTGTCGGAATTTTGGCGTAGCTTCGCTTGAGCGAAAGATCTTTTATTTTGGCAAAGACTTGGTCTTGACTTTTACGCATTCCGTGCGGGTCAAGGTCAATAGTCAATGTCTGAGTCAAGATCCCACCGATTTTTCCTTGTCGGAATTTCGCGTAACTTCGCTTGAGCGAAAATCTTGGTTTCCGTTATGAGCTAGGGCATGACCTTTACGTGGGTATGCAACTGGGCTATATGATACGGACTAGACCAAAAACCAACCAAAAGTCACGGATTTTTGAAACGTGTGACACGGACCGTGCATTGGTCGACACCGGCCGCTACGGGAGGTTGGGATGATTCCGTGCGCGCCCGGAGCATCGTAAGGCCGTCCGTGATCGCACTGAACCACCTCGGGTTTGAGGGACGTGCGTGCAAAAGTGTACAGTGATATATCGTGCGCGTAGTGTGCGGTCTCCTAAAATTGTTCCTTTTTGAGTTAAAACAGAGATTTTCATAAATGTGTTTTAAAGGAATGATTTTCGGGACTGGGAAAATGCAACACATAAGCACGTAAATTTTCTCGGGAGCCCTGGCCACTACCATGGAGCCGAATAGCCCCAAGCCGCTAGGATCGCAGATTAACCATGATTTTTCCCGGTGGAATTGCCACCGAGGTCGTATGGTCGAATCCTATGAGGATTAGCCGTACGACCGCATGGATCAATTTTCCGTGTTCCACTCCTTTTGCTATTTTTCGGGTTATTTTCCCGTTTTAAAGTATGCACAGATTCCAAGATGCAAATGATGCAATGCATGGTAAAAGAAAGCAAACACGATTAATGAAATTGGCGATGGGAGTCTAACCCGCTCAAAGGGAAAAGCTTTCTTCTATTTTTTTCAAAATTTTTTTTTTTCAAAAAGGGATACCGGTACGTGGGATTGTTAAACCACCTTGTTATCCCAAGCCCCGGTTAGGGAGCGATACAGAAGGGTAAGTGGGGTCCACCTATATACCAAGTATCGACTTTTGTTTTGAAAATAAAGCTTTTCTCCTTTGGGATGATCCCCAAATGGAGTCGCCAAACCGTGAATGTGTGCCCAAAATTTTTGTTTATTGGAATTCACGCGAGTTTGAAGACATCCGAGTTATTTGAAAACGGAGTCGCCACGCCATTTTGATTACCTCAAAACTTTGAAAAAAGGTTTTATGGGTTCGGAGGTTAAGTTACCCCTCGGGAAGAACGTTTGGCGTTCACCCAAAGTGCCTTGCCGGAGCAAGTCTCCCTAGATTTCATTAATCGTGTTTGCTTGCGTGCTTTCTTTGTGTGCATGTGTTTGAAAATAAGGGGGAATGTCCCAAGTTGTCTTCCTGACGTACAAACCATTTGTTGGTTGTCGCCGGATTCCTTGGAATTTATGTATTTGGGATTATGATCCCGTCCTCATCTTATGACTTATGATCATCGCATTTTAAACCTCGGGACCCTCGAGACTTGCGTGATCGAGAGAATGACTCTCTTTGGGTCAAAGATGAGGTTCTTTAGGAAGGAATGTCCTTAGCCCATCAATCCTACGCTTTAAGACGGTCGAGCTCGTATAGAGGCTTCATACTCATTCTTAAGCGATAATCGGAGATATAGGGTTCAAGGTTATCCTTTACCTAAAGAAATCATGAACCTTTAATGGAAGGAACGATGCAAAGATGAGAACTTTTACACCGGTCCGTTCCAAGGTTGGGGAAAGGGGAATGCATGATAAAAAATGACTCTTTAATGAAAAGATGACATTTTTAGGTTGCAAATGATGCTTTTTGATTTAAAGAAATGATCTTTATGCAAATGATGCATAAAGATTTGATTTTTATGCAAATCATGCATTAGAAAGGGTTTTTGAATGCAAAGGATGCATTTTTATTGAAAAAGATTTGATCTTTATATGCAAATGATGCATAAAGATGACATTTTTATTGGAAAATAGGGATTTTAGGTGCAAAGGATGCACCTTTATGAAAAAGACTACATTTTTATGACAAATGAGGTCTTAATGCATGCAAAGGGGAAAGGGGGTGATAAAGATATGATCTTTATGAATAAATGCCAAGTCCCAAGCAAGATATATGAATGCAATGAGCAAGTATATCAATTAAAATGCAAGGTTAGGGCGTGCGAGGTTACCAATCGTTTCCTTCGCTTCTTCGGACGGAGCTAGGAGGAGAGGTTCTTCTGGGTCTTCAAGGAGGAGGGAGATGGCTTCGAGCTTCTTCTTCACCTTCTTGGACTTCCAAAGCAGCTCCTTGGGGGGATCTTCTTCGTATTATGAGAGTATTATGCTTCTTGTTGATGATCAAAATGGGTAGAGGAGGGCTCTATTTATAGGCAAAGCCCGGATAAGGCTAATGAAGCCGTGCGGCCGCAGCCCTTCGCAAATGAGGCCGTGCGGGCTTATCCACAATGACTCAAAGATTCTAGAACCATGCAAGGTGGCATTATTCTAGAAGCTTCCCTCCTAATTAAAAACGTGTTTCTTAATTAGGAAGGATTCCCTTCAAATTTTTATTTAATTAAAAAACAAGCTCCTGGGAATGTTTCCGGAACGCTGGGAAGGTCTGGGGAATTACCGGAAAACTTACCGAAGTTGCCGGGAAATTTAACCGGAAGGCATGAGCCAGATTTGGGTACTTACAGCTGGCAATTTCAGAAAATGTGCACAGTGAGTCCGGCCGGACTTGGCTTGCAAATCAGGGGGTATTTTGGTCTTTTCCTCAATTTGATTGAAGGGTGACTAGAGGGAGGTGGCATGGCCGCCACGTGCCCCACCGAGTCACCACCATGTGGAATTTTGTCCCTGGTCCCGGTTTTGTCCGTTTTTTAAAATAACAACCGAAATGTCCGAAACGCCCGAAAGTGTCGGAAAATGCTGTGTGGAAATCCATACTTTTACGTGAGATGACACGTGTTAAGTACGGTTCGACGCCGGGATGTACTGGGCAAGCCCCGGACGCCTCGCTGGCACAAAGAAGGGGGAGTTTAACGAGTTCCGTTAACCCGGAGCGGGCCAGCTTAACGGATTTCGGTTAACTTTCCGACGGATTTGGACGATCCGGATTTTCGGGGTACTTACAGCTAGCCCTCGCCGACGCCTCCTCCGAAGGAGGTGGGGTCGTTGAAAAAGATAAGAATCCAAATCGGATGCCTTACTTTGAAGGAGACCGGGGCTCACCGGGCCGGACCCTTAGCGAAAAGGATTCCTACATATCCCGAGCGGGAATCAAGCCGATCGTAGTTCGAAAAGGGGCAAGGGCCGCGCATGGGGACCTTGACCTCGAGCGAGACTTAGGAGGCGTCTAAACCCGGATGAGACCATTCGCGAGGTACCCGTACCGAATGGAGACCGGCTGGGAGGTGTCTCGAACCCGGGACTTCTCAAACCTTCGAGGGCGTGTGGCGCCTCAAACCGGAGTTGCGATGCTAACGAGGGCGTTCGTGCCTCGGGTGATGGGCTTATTGCCGTCAGCGCTTTATCCGCCGGGATGAGCAACGGGCTTACGACCGGCCGGGAGATTTAATGTTCACTTGTTGAGGTGAAAAGGTGTTCGGGCTTACGAGGATGGCCGAAGAGGGATTGTTGCAAGGCGTTCGTGCCTTGGGGTTCGGGCTTATTGTCGGGCCTGTGAGGTGGAACGATCTGCTTACGATCGGCCGGAGATTTAATGTTCACTTGCCGAAGTGAAAAGGTGTTCGGGCTTACGAGGATGGCCGAAGAGGGATTGTTGCAAGGCGCTTCGTGCCTTGGGGTTCGGGCCATTATTGCTCGTTGCCGGTGAGGTGAACAAATGGGTCTCGATAGGAGAGCGGAGGTCGGACCGCGAAGGTCGGGATTGAGACGACTGCTAAAGGTCGAGAGATTGAATCGACCATGAAAGGTCGCGATTGGAGAATTGAATCGACCGTGAAAGGTCGCGATTGAGAATTGAAATCGGACCGTGAAAGGTCGCGATTGAGAATTGAAATCGGACCGTGAAAGGTCGCGATTGAGATTGAATCGGACCGTGAAAGGTCGCGATTGAGATTGGAATCGACCGTGAAAGGTCGCGATTGAGGATTGGAATCTGACCGTGAAAGGTCGCGATTGAGATTGGAATCGGACCGTGAAAGGTCGCGATTGAGGATTTGAATCTGGACCGTGAAAGGTCGCGATTGAGATTGAGATCGGACCGTGAAAGGTCGCGATTGAGGAATTGAGATCGGACCGTGAAAGGTCGCGATTGAGAATTGAAATCGGACCGTGAAAGGTCGCGATTGAGGATTGAGATCGACCGTGAAAGGTCGCGATTGAGGATTTGAATCGACCGTGAAAGGTCGCGATTAAGACTTGAGATCGACCGTGAAAGGTCGCGATTGAGAATTGGAATCGGACCGTGAAAGGTCGCGATTGAGGATTGGAATCGACCGTGAAAGGTCGCGATTGAGATTGGAAATCGGACCGTGAAAGGTCGCGATTGAGATTGGAATCGGACCGTGAAAGGTCGCGATTGAGAATTGAAATCGGACCGTGAAAGGTCGCGATTGAGAATTGGAATCGGACCGTGAAAGGTCGCGATTGAGGATTGAAAGCGGACCGTGAAAGGTCGCGATTGAGAAGTGAAATCGGACCGTGAAAGGTCGCGATTGAAGATTGGAATCGGACCGTGAAAGGTCGCTATCGAGAGAATTGGAATCGGACCGTGAAAGGTCGCGATTGAGGATTGGAATCGGACCGTGAAAGGTCGCGATTGAGACTTGGAATCGGACCGTGAAAGGTCGCGATTTGAGAATTTAATGGTGAAGACCATTATTAAATTTTAACGTCGGGAGACGGAATAGTAACTTGGAATGTCCTGGAGACATGGTTGAACGTTGGAATGTCAAATGTCAACCGGATCGAATTTAACGTCAGAGACGAGCGTTAGTGAAAACTAACTTTGATTTATCCTCGGGGACGGGGTGTTAGAAATGTCTAATCGGGAAATTTTACACTTTTGGGGGCCAAAAGTGGTAAAATTGGAATTGCCAAAAGTTGAGGGGCAAAATGGAAGGAATCTTTTCAGGTGCGCAAGAGTCCGGCCGGACTTTTACCGAATTTGACCAAATTCCTTTTTAATGCCGAGGCCGAGGAAGGAAGAGGCCATTTTCTTCCATTGTTGCCGGCGAGAGAGGAGAGAAAAGAGAGAAAAATTCCAACCCAAATTGCAAGGTTTGCTCGAATTTGTGAAGGAAATTTGCCATGGAGGGTGAAGGAGGACCAATGGCTCGCCACGGAAGGACCAATGACGACAGAACTCGATTGGTTCAGACCATTCGAACCACTACTCTTCCATTGAATCCGGCGGAGTTTTATCCGGCGAGGGACCGCCACAACTCCAAGGGAGGGATCGAAAGACAAGTAAGTTTCCTACAAATTCCATTAATTTTAAGAATGTGCATTCTTTAAATGTTAGAAATTTGTTAGGAATGAACTTAGGGATTTTGGTGCCCGAATTGGGGCTTTTGACTTTGCTATGAGCCTTTGTCGAAATTGACTAGGATGTAGTTCAATTGACACTACGGGTGGATGACATAAAAATTTTGGTTGCAAAATTCCATGTCTAGATGCATTTTCCAAAATTAAAGTAGCTTTAATTCGGGACGGAGCGAAATTTTCGAAAAATTCGAAAGAATTTGAAAGTTCCGGATTCGACGGAGTTTTCGAAAGATTTTGAAAGTTCCGGATTCGACGGAGTTTTCGAAATGTTTTGAAAGTTCCGGATTCGACGGAGTTTTCGAAAGATTTTGAAAGTTCCGGATTCGACGGAGTTTTCGAAATGATTTGAATATACGTAGGAAATGAATGAGAACCGTATCTGCATTGCATCCTTTTGACATGCGTGGTGCATTTCTGTTGACGTTGCTTCGTCTTGGATGTTTGTCTCATAGGGACAGGACGGTTAATACTCATAACCGTAAGAGTCGGGTGCCTTTGAGGCGGTGCAGCATTGTGGGGCATTATCCCTGACGTGGCTCGAGAGGGAGAGAGGAGTCCGCAACACCGGTGCTTGACTCCGGGTTGGGCCGGGTTTATCGGCCGTAGCCGCGATGCCGATACGCCGAGGGGCAGTGTCCACGTATGTCGCGCCGAGCGAGTACTCGGTGGGATACGACCCACACTTTCCATTTCAGTATGGGGGAGGCGACGGTGACTCCCACGGATTTTGCCGCTATCACCGGGTTGCCGACTTATGGCAACACGCCGGTGTGGGTTGATGGTTACACCTGAGCAGCTTGTCCGGGCCGCCGGGTTTTGATATTACCGATGCCAGGGGCTTAGGCATTCTAGACATGTGCCGATGGAGAATCATTTGAGGGAAGGTGTCGCCGCTTATCCTGGGGCCGGGTCTCGAGGATGACCGCGGAGCGTCCGGCTCGAGGGTTCCTTTTGGTTTGCGCTGTCGCCGACTTTATTCCCGACTTCGACACGTCTTGTCACTTCCTCTCGCTCGGCCGCCGGTAGACTTGGATGCCGTGGAGGGGGTTCGCGTGGGGGAGGCCGGATCGGCCGAGCTTTACCACTCCCTCGGACAGTTCTCGCGGGGAGAGGAGCACTCATTTAGCCGCTTCACGCCCGTCTTGGATGTAAGTTCACGTACTTTTTCTCTTCCTTGCCTCTTTTATGTACTCGTATGTATCCGCTTTGTAGCCGACATAACTTTCCATTCTCTTGCGGTGTCCGGTGCTACGAGGTGTTCAAATCCGTTGTGCTCGGGACATCAAGGAGCCGTACCGTCCCTCGTTCCCCGCCATGCCGGTTTGGCGTAAGAAGGCGAAGAGGGCGGTCTCTTCGAGAGTTGGCACTCGAGTGTCATACGAGGAGATATCTCTCGGCGCCGAACCCGGAGTTCTCTCGAGAGGATCCACTGACCCGGTGGAGTAGGTTCGATCATGTCGCGGTGCAGATTGCCGGGCCGAGACTACACGGCGGCGGAAGCTCCCGGTGGGACTTCACCGTGACGCCATGTATTTGGGGGAGAGGGTGACTCGTCAAAGATAGGCAGGGTCTCTTCCTTGGTGCCGGTGGATCCTCCTCAGACATGCAAAGATCCCCGGGAGATGCCGATTGGATGAGCCGGAGGGGTACCTACAGTGGCGTGTACACCGAGTACATCATAGCGGGGCCGCCTATGATGTTTTCTTGAGGATGAGGCCGAGGAGCCCGCAGTACAAAGATAGAGAGGGCGAGGTCCCCGGAGGTCCTCGAGATTTTCCGGTCCCGCGAGCTAGGCTAGCGTACGAGGGGCCGGGACGGTTCGCGTAGGCGACTTGTGATCCCGCTTGGCCGAGCCGAGACCACGATACATGGCGGACCCCAATGCTTCGGTGAGCACCCTTTTTTTTTTTTTCTCGCATTTGATAGTAGTATTCTCGCAAATGTTGCATCCGTACTTTCGCTTGCTTTCTCGATGACTTTCCCGGTTCGCAGTATCCGGCCGTACGTATAATGACGCCACGAGGCCGGTGGACGGGTGGTCCGCCACGCTAGGAGGCTCGTGGAGTTCATGCGGTGCAGCTCCTGAGGAGCGTGGACGTCCGTGATCGGGGCCGTCTAGGCCGAGAGATTCGCCTCGCTCCCACAAACTGGGGGAGGACTTTACACAGGGTTCGCGCTCGCGGCGGAACGGCCGGATTTGGAGCTCCTTCTTCGCGCACTCGGGCGCGAGAGGGGGAGTCCTCGAGTTCGCGTACTCCGAGGAGGCCCTTTGCCTATTCCCTACTGGGAGGAGTTCGGCGAGTTCCTCGTTTGCGACGGATCCGGCAAAGGCGGAGCAAGACGTCCGAGTGTACGGATGACGAGCGTGACTCGTGAGTAGTCCCCTTTACCGCTTTCTTTCTTTATCGCTTTGTTTAGACAAAATGCATGTATTTGTCGTGAACAAATTTTGATTTGAACCGTATTTGCAAAAAGGCGCCCGTGGGGCGGAACTCCGTATTTCGCATATTTATTCTATGATCACCTTCTGTTATTTTCGGCAAATAAGCAAATAGGTTAATCAAAAATAAATAAAAAAGAGAAATGCATTAAAAATTGAACGGGTCAAAAATTAAGCATGTATGCACTAATTTTTAATTATTTGCACTGTTGCACGAGCCCGGGCGGAAGGGATATTGACATTGGTTGAATGAAATCGTATGTGCACGCAGATTTCATAGGAGTGAACAGGCATGGTTTGGAAATGTTTCCAATTTTAAGGGCAAGCCGCAGAGTTGACCAAGTCAATCGCAGAGGGAGTCCCACTGACTAGAACCGAATTTCCAGATTCTTTAAATTGCGTCACTTTGCAATTGGTGAGAAAATTGCGCATTGCTTTGTTCATCTGGCTGAATTCCTTTCCCTTTCTTAAGGTTTTCTTCACCTTCTGACATGGCTCCCTTTCCCAAGTTATCGTCTCGGATGCAAGAGCGATATTTGGACAACTTTCGCCGTGGGTACGGAACCACACGAGGCGTAACAAAAGGTTTTTCGAAGGTCGTTACTGGATTAAATCTGCTTGGGCTTTGAAGGAGCTCATGCCGATTGGGATCTTTGAGAGCCGCGTCTCTGCCTGGGGACGCACGGAGGAATGTGTACAGCCTTTCGTACAACGAAATCACTCCTACGTTTGAAGATTTCCTGGCCATTCTGGGAGGACCCGAGACGGAACAGCCTAGTTCTTCCGTATGCCGGTGGCATGGCCACCGTTGAGAAGCTAGTGTCTTTGTTGGGTATCTCGGCCGGAGAAGCATACGGGATGCCGATACAGATACCGATTACGTTGACATTTCGGGACCGCCCGAAAGATTTGCCTGAGCCGAGGGGAGCGTCTTTTCGTGGGACGCGTTTGCTCAGGCGCGATTGCTACTTTGTTCACATTCACGTCTCTCGGGTGTGTGCCATCACAAGCATACCGGACCCGGTGAGGCAAAGGCCGGAGTGGGGGAGACATCGTGCCACTGGTCTTGGGCGAGACGTTCTCGGGCATAGGCCGGATGGCGACCTGTAGCCGATACATGTGGGGAGGGAGTCCCGCTATGCCGACCATGTGGTTGAGGGAGAGGCCGCAGATGATGCCCGAGGTGCCAATGTCCCGTGACGCTTGGTCTTTCTCGCGACGTCCTTCGGTGATAGGGGGCAATCAGCCGAGCCGGAGCTCGATGGCCAGACTTTGCACGCATCACTTGCGATGGTGGGTTCCCCATTGGAAGTTACAGACTTGTAGGACCGCTCAGAGGGTCTCGTTGATTGTCGTAGTGCCGGGCCGTCTCGCACGTCTTTCTATATTCCATCATTGGTTCTCAAGGGCAAGACGGGCCGGAGCAGTATGCCACCGACCGATCCGAGTTATGCCGCTACCTTTGAGGTGGGATCTTGCGGATGGAAGATCCTTCGACGCTATTGCCGATCACCCGTGGTGGCAATACACGTCCTTTCCCCGCCAGTGGTTCTCTTTCACCGAGAGAGGGCACCGTTCGTCGACGCAAAGATCCGAACCGGTACGAAGAGTGTATGGGGAGACACAGATGGCTATCTTGTGGAGACGGAGTGAGCCGCTGGGTGCCGATCACCCGGACAGCCTCGACCTTGAGGAGGACAGGCGAGGGCTAACCCCGGGAATCGTATCGGCGATGCCATGGCCGATTATGTGGCAAGTGCCGATCGGGAGGCCAATCAAAGCACTATGATGATGGCTCGAAGCGAGGCGGCTCGAGACAGAGCTAGAGAAAGGATCGCGTTGATGTACCACGTGTTGACGGAGGCGTCGGGAAGAGTCCCCGAGCTGTAGAAGGCCTACCGGAATATTTCCCGCGAAGGTGAAGAACACTCACGGGGAAAAGGGAAGGGGAAGAAGGATGAAGGACCTAGTACGGAAACTAGGTTGACCTTTGCCGCCCGTGAGTATCCACCCATTGTCATTGCGTACACATTAATTGATTAATGTTTTATTGTAGTTTTGCTAGCGTGTAGCGAGTCAAGAGTTGACCGTGCTTGAACTCATCAAAGAATGTTTTAACCGTTATGAATTTGTAGGTTAAATGAAAAGAGTTTTTCGAAACACAAGCAATTGATGCTTATTGTATTTTTTTTTTGTTTTTTAGACCGAACCAAAGATGGCCGCCTACGTTCCCTTTTACAATTGGACTAAGGGGCTCGTGTCACCGTAGTTCGACACTTTAGGTGAATTTGAGAAAAACAAAGACAAAAGAAGTGCGACCTCGTTTTTTACCCGGATCATTAGCGGAATGTATCCAGCTTGGGTATTACTCTTTAGCACTTTAATTTACCGAGGGGACGATGTATGGGGAAGGAGAGTTGACTCGTGCTCTTCCTCAAACGAAGTATCTCGGAGCTTGCTTCCGTTCACGGGATTAACGAAAGGGTTTCCGTCCAAATCTTCTAGCTTCCATGGCTCCTCCTGAGAAGATTCTTTGTACCACGAACGGTCCTATCCAGTAGGCTCCCACTTTCCGAGGGGATTGGTCTCGCGTAGGAGGCTTTTCCTTTAGCACCAAGTCGCCTTCTCGATGTCTCGGATCTTGACTTTCTTGTCGAATGCTCGTGCCATTCTCGCTCCGGTAGGCTCGAGTGTGTTCCATGGCTTTCAATCCGCGCTCGTCGAGTAGAGCAAGTTCGTCGTGACGGCTCGTAGCCATTCGACTTCATTGATCCCGTTTTCCAAGAGGACTCCTGAGGGATGGAATTTCCAATTCCACGGTAACATCGCTTCCATTCCGTAGGTAAGTGCGAACGGAGTCTCCCCGTGGCGGTTCTCGACCGATGTTCGGTATCCCTGCAGGGCTAGATGTAGCTTTTCGCGCCTCCCGACCTCTCGGTGGTCATCTTTCCGATTATCATGGCGAGAGTCTTGTTGGCCGCCTCTACCGCACCATTGGTTTGTGGTCCGTAAGGAGAAGACCCGTGACGTGTGACTCGAATTCGGCCGCAAGTAGTTGGTCACAATCTCCTTCGAAGTGAGTCCCATTGTCGGAGATGATCTCGCTGGGCACTCCGTATCGGCACATGATGTTCTCTGATGAACTCGGCCACCTTCTTAGAATTCAAGCACTTTGTACGATCTCGGCTTCTACCCATTTGGTGAAGTAGTCGATCGCGACTAAAATGAACTCGTGACCATTGCTCCTCGGAGGAGTGATCTTGCCGATGACGTCGATTCCCCATGTGGCGAAAGGCCATGGCGTAGTCATGCAATAGAGTTCATGAGGAGGGATGTGATTGAGGTTGGAGAACCGTTGACATTTGTCGCAGCCTTCTGACGAACCGGATGCGCTCGTTTCCATTGATATCCAATAGTATCCCATACGGAGAATGATCTCGTGTCAATGCTCGGGCTTCATGTGCGGACCGCAGTTCCGCTGTGAACTTCGCTCATTAGCTCGCCGGCTTTTTCTTTGTTTACACACCGAAGGAGTGGCCCTTGGTGGCGCTTCTTGTACAACATACCCCTGTAATGACGAAATGGGATGCCAGCGTTTTAATGCCATCATGTTTTTGGCTTTGATCCCTTCTTTGTATTTTCCATCTTCACTTGTGAAGGAAGCTTCTCCGCTTTGGAGGTACCGGTAAATTTGATTGTACTGTGGTTCGTCGATCGTTTCTTTTTCTTTTTCGATCTCACAAAGAATAGGCGGGTGTTTCCGTCCGCCTATTCTCGAGGGGTTTTACCGCTTTCCTTCGGGAATTTCGACAAGAGAGGCGAGGGTTGCTGTATGCCTCGCGGCGGTTCTCGTCTCTTGGCAAATAGTGAAAAGAGATGTCCTTGAACCGAGCAATGAGTTCCTCCATGTACGCGTGGTACTTCGAAGGCCGTAATCTACCGTCTTCCATTTGTTGGATACTTGATTGATGATCAATGCCGAGTCTCCATATACATCCAAATTCTAAGATGTTGCGCTCGAGGGCGGCTTCCAAACCTCGCCGCACATGTGCTTCATATTCTCGCCGCATTGTTGGTCGCTTCAAAATTCGCCTTGATGGCTATGGGAGTATGCTCGTCCCTGGGATCGACAAGGAGCATTCCAATGCCATTCCCCTTCTTGTTGGCTGCCCCATCGAAGAAGAGCTGCTGCCGGTTTGCGCCTGCTCAAGTGAAAAGATTCCGTCGTCCGGAAATTGCGGATCGTGACCCTTAGGTTCACCGCTCGGGAAGTCGGCAAGCCGATCCGCCATTACTCGCCCTTTGTTGATTTTTCCGACCATGTACTTGATGTCGAACTCAGCCAGAAGAATGACCACTTGGCTAGCCGCATTGACAGGATGGCTTGTCAAAGAGATATCGGACGGGGTCCACTTTGGAGACCAGAGCACCGAATGCGACCGCATGTAGTGTTTCGCTTTCCGACTACCCATACCAAGGCGGTACAAGTTTTCGATGCCGAGTAGCCGAGTTCACTTCCTTGAAGCTTTCGACTTACGAAGTAGATTGCATGCTCAACCTTGGAATCTTTCTCGTTCTTGTGCCGCATTGCTCGATTGACGTGTCTCATATCGTCGATACAGAGTAGTGGCTTGTCTTCATGTGGCGGGCACAGAATTGGGGATTAACCAAGCAGGTCTTGATCTTCTCGAAAGCCGTTTGGCACTCTGAGTCCCATTTGATGCTCGGCATTCTTTTCATCGCTTGAACATGGGCTCGCAGAGAGATGTCAACCGGTTGATGAAGCGATCGATGTAATCAAGTCTTCCCATGAAGCTCTTTACTTCGTCGTGGTTTGAGGAGGCTTCATGTCGATGATGGCCTTGATTTTCCCGGGATCGGCTTCGATACCTCTTTCTCGTAACCATGTACCCCAAGACCTTGCCGCGCTTGACGCCGAAGGTGCACTTTGCCGGGTTCAACCTCATGGAGTGTTTTCCGAGTCCGTTGAAGAACTTCCTCGCATCCGTCATGTGCCGCATGTCCGATCCCTTGAGCGGATGATCATGTCGTCGACATATACTTCGATTTCTTTGTGAATCATGTCATGGAAGAGGGTCCGCTGCAGCTCGCCGTAAGTAGCCCCAGCTGCTTCGACCGAACGGCATGACCGTGTAAGTGCATGTCCCCCACGGAGTGGTAAAGGCGCCTTGGCCCGATCCTCCTGACATCTTGATCTCTGTTGTATCCAGCCGAACCCGTCCACGAAGGACTTTACTTCGAAATTTGCCGTGGTATCGACCAAAGATGTCGATGTTAGGCAAAGTGGGAAATCATCTTTAGGGCCGGCCTTGTTGAGATCCCGGAAATCCACGCAAAGATTCGACCTTTCCGTTGGCCTTGGTGACCTTCACGATGTTGGAGAGCCAAGTCGAGTACTCAATCACTCGATGAAACCAACTCGGAGCATTTTCTCAATTTCTTCTTTAACTTGCAAGGACCACTCGGCTTGATCTTGCGCAGCCTTCTGTTTGACAGCTTGATTCGGGATCCAGGGGAATTCGTGCTCCACGATTGAGGGATCGAGTCCCGGCATGTCCCGATATGACCAGCGAACACGTCAACATACTCCTGAGGAGGCTTATCGTGGGCTTCTTTTTCTCGCATCGGCGAAGAAACCGCCCACTTGTGTCTCTTTAGGCTCTTGCACCGACCCTGTGTTCACTTTGGTCATAACCTCTTCTAAGCGCTGGGCCCGGTTGTCCTCTTGGTCAACTACACGCTCGAGAACTTCTTTAATGTATTGTTCGTTTAATGTGTCCGCTTCTTTATCAATTGAATTATTAACGTCTTTTAAGTTGTTTGTTAACTTATCGCTGTTAAAGTGGCAATGAGAGGATACTCCGAAAGGTCGACTTTTCATTAAACAAGAACGGGAATACATGATTGGCTACAACATTATAGTCCTCCTGGCGTAAGGTCGCTGGATGACTCAGAGGACTCGGACTTTGACAAGGACTCGACTCGCAGGGTTTGAGACCGGGTTTAGGGAGATGTGGGTGCGGGCCCACTTGTCTTCCACTCGCCCTCGGCTTGCCCTCGTCCGGTGAAAGTTACCCAATTCTTCGCGGGCATTGCCGGATGCTTGATAAGGGTGCGGGATCGAGAGGCTTGGCTCCCGGCCGTCCCTATCATGGCGATCATTCCGTTGTCTGAGCCCCGCCGATCAAGTTGGGCAACTCCATGACTTCTTCAAACGCACTCAGAGCCGGTCCACCGAGAGCGTCTTCTATGAATTCTCGGTTCCTTCGCTTTGGACTTACTCGTCTCGAATGTGGCCTCGGCGGCCGATCCGAACAACTTGTTTCCCATGGAGAGTACCTTGAGTTGCTCCTCCAAGTCTCGGGATTCCCTTGAATGTGTACTCATGCCGGACTCGTGGTGGCGCTGGTCCAGGTAGAGCCGTGATGTCGAGGAACGCTCCCCTTATCTGGATTAGCTTTGAGTCCTCTCGAAACGCTTGAGGTCCCGTGCTAGCCGTTCCATTCTTCCCGTAGTCTGCATCGACTATCCTCGCTTCTTTCTCATCTTCATCGGGCCTCCACCGTCGGTCCCCCGCCCTCGGCTGCCGATTTCGCCGCCGGTCCCCCGCCCTCAGCCGTTTGCTGCCGGTCCCCTCGCTCGCCGCCGGGTTCCCTTGGGTCCCCCGCCCCGCTCGTCGATTCCTCGTGAAGTAACGAGCGAGGTCAAAGCCGTAAGGTCGGAGATTGGGTGTGCCGTCTGAGGTTCCCCTTGCGGCCGCCGCCTTGGTGCGGGCGAGCCTTTGTCTTCCTTGATGTCGCACGTTGGCACGTAGCCAAGCCCCCGGACCGTGGTGTGGTCCTCGACTTCAATAACTTGGTGTTGGCCTTGCAGCCTTTTGCCGAGCCCCGCTCCCGGGATGAAGTTCATGAGTTTCATCATCCTCATGGCGGGAGGAATCGATCGTGAGACAAAGGGAAGGTCCACGTTGCATATTTGGATCTTGGAGGTCTCCGTGAGTGAATCCAAGCTAATGGCATGTCGTCATTATGCTTGATTTCCAATACCGGAATGTCGATGGTGCCGGGTCCCCTAAGTGGTGACACCGTCGCCGTAGACTGTGGTTAGCTCATTGCCTTGCATGAACTTGAGGCACTGGTGAAGGGTGGATGCCACGCCATTGATTTGATGCAGCCAGGGACGCCCCAGGATGGCAGTGAAAGTGATTGGAATGTCTAGAGCCGTCAAGTTGGGACTGTCCCGTTGGGACGTCCCGTCCCGACCTATAAATGGGACGGGATGGGACAGCATTTTTTCATCCCGTTTGAAAACGGGACTATTCGGGACGTCCCGTTTGGGACGCGGGACAAACGGGATACGGGACGGGATGGGACGGGACGTCCCGTTCCCGTTTCTTTAAAAAAAAAAAAAAAAAAAAAACAAACACACACAAAAAAACGACCTAACCCTAAATTAAATCCATTCTTTCTGTTCTTTTCTTTTCTCTCTCTTTCTCTCTTCCGCTTCCGCACCGCGCAGCGCAGTCAACAACAGAGATTGGTGCTAGCTGACTACAGATATAGGTCCTTTTTTTTTTTTGTCAATTTAAAGTCCTGTGATGTTTATATCTCACTGCAGTGCTTTGTTGTAGGAGATAAGGTCTGATGTATTTGTTGGTAAATGCTTATCTAAGAGCATATTTGTTTGTATAAGAGATGGCTGGCGTGGTGAAGAAGTGTTTGAATGTAGTTATTGTACAAGCTAAAAGGGAATGCAGGATTTTTTTTTCTTTTCATGAGACGTAGGGAGTAAGAGAACAGATAAGTTGTTGATTCAGTTTTTGTTTTTTAGAATCTAGTTGGTTATTCATAGGATAGTGGCTGTCCTCCTAACTGTTGCAGAGGCAGAAGTAATGACAAGTGAGATGTTATGGCCTTGTTGAACTTTATGGATGGGTGAGAGATTAGGGTTTTTTCTAGGAGTGGAGCTTATGAACCGGCATATGCTTCCAAGTCTTATATTTTTATGTCTCAAGTATGTTTATACAGGCCCTCCTGTTGGTTTCATGGACCTCACGGGGTGGATTAGCATGTTGGTTTATTTTGTTTGGTATTGTGGCTGTTCATTGGATGGCTTAGCCTGCCTCCTTTGGCAAGGTTTTACAATTTATTCCGTCTAGTCAACGTTATTCTTCCTAGTCAACGGGTCCCGAATGGGTCCCGCGGGATCCCGTCCCGCAAATGGGACGGGATGGGACGGAGTATTTTAGTCCCGTCCCGTTTTAGTCCCGTCCCGTTTTGTCCCGTTCCCGTCGTGGGACAACATAATTTTGTCCCGTCCCGTCCCGTATTCCCGTATTGACGGCTCTAGGAATGTCCAACACTTGGAATTCGGCTGGGATCACCTCGTCACGAACCGTATGTTGAGAGTAGCAACCCCGAGAACCGCACGGGAAGTAGAGTCATAGGCCTTGACAAAGGTGGACTCGAAGGCTTAAGATCTCGTGGGCTTGATGTCAAGGTGTCCATCATCTTCAAGTGAAAGACATTCATTCCGGAACCTCCGTCTACCAACACGCGGGGAAGGCGACGCCGTCCACTGGGCTGTGATGTAGAGCGGCTCGTTGTGATCAGCCCCAAATTTTGGAAGGTCCAAATCGAAAGGTGATAATGTTGCCATAAGTGGATGTTGCCGATCATTTGAATGACTT